>OY735225.1:13811625-13941625 GCA_963457665.1 Thysanoteuthis rhombus
ATTTGTTCTCGTTGGAGCGAAGGAATGCAATAAGGAGAGAGAGGGGAAGAGAGAGATTGTATGCAGAACGTTGCCAAGTGTTGGAGCAATGAAATAAAAGGGTCGCCTCCCTCATCAATTGTGTCACCACCACCGAGGCAAACTGCCAGAAGCAAACCCAGCCGTCATATCGTATCTGCTATAGTTTACTTTCCGGAAGACTGACCTCAGCAGCGCTGGATACACATCCAAATACCCAGAAATAAAATTACAAGTCGCTGGTCAAATCGAAAATGAAAAAATAAATTGAAAAATAATCAAAAATGAAAGAATCACTGTCTCCACTGAAGCTCGAATTGAAAATATCGACATTCGTCTCTGTACGTGGTAGAAAGCACTATCTATGAATTCGGAGTGCTAACCGATCGTGCCTTGGAGGGAGGCCAAACGCTAGACTAAATTCGATCATATCGACCGTAAATACCTTTTAATGATATCCTATAAGACTGGGTGTTTTCAAATATGGTCCTACCTTTTGTTTTGCTCCACAGGACAAATTGTTTGACAATTAAGCAAAATAGAACAAGAAATCGTTGTCTCGAATGAAGGCTAAACTCACACCCTGTACATCTTTATCTCTGCGTGCATAGATATAAAGGGGAGGTATTTGGGGAGTACAGCCAGCCAATCGATTGAACTTACGATGCAAACGGTCAGAATCAATCCAATCCAACTCTCATATAGACCAAAGCTACTTCTTTGTATTAGTGTATGAGATTGAGAGTTACCGCGGACGGGCCAACCATTTATTTTGCTCTACAGGAAAAATTCTTCGACGAAGAATAAAATGTGAAAAACTGTTAATTCAGGTGGGTACGAAAGTGTCAGACTCAGTGATGTCAAGTCAGAGCTGAGTTCTTCTCTTGAGATATAAGCAAATTTTTCTTTTAAAGAGATTCTTTTCCACAGAAAATCGTCACCTGATGAGAAAAAAACTCGCATATTGAAATTTCACAGAAGGCAGAAGTTTTTCGCTTTTTTCTCTCGAACAAAGCCAAGAAAAAAACTAAAGCATTCTTGTTTTTCAATTTTAATTACTCTTTTTATTTCAAATAGGCTGTCCGTGTCTGTTTACTTCTATGATCACACGCAAAATCTTAAAAATTATTAGTGTTTTATCACGCAATCCTTCAAATGTTTTTCAAGATGTAAAATAAACTTATTTTTGATAGCACAGTTTGGTTTTTTTTGTTCTTTTTACACATCTAAATGTTACTAGAAAAGTATTCGACCAAACAGCTATCGGCGATAGTGCTATCGGCTGACTGTGTGTCGGCGATAAGTTGTTCGACGAAATGACCGGACACGCTTCTCTTCCTAAGCAGGTGAAGTGGAACCTTTTTATACGGAAGAGAAAAATAGATTCTTTGACAAAAAAAATATGGCTGCCTCGGGTGAGGCTCGAACTCACAACCTCCGCATTCCTCTCTCTGTGTACTTAGATACACAGGGAAGAGTACTATCTATAAGTACGGTGCGCTGACCGATTGTGCCACCGAGGCAACCTGACGGAGTTTATGCAATACAACTATGATTGACATCACATATGGGCAACCATAGGCCTGCGGACCAAATTTGACCAGCGTGAGCAATTTTTTTGTGGCCTGCAGCCAGTGTAGGAAATCTTTTGTAATTTCTTTTCAGAAAGTCGATTTTATAATCCATTTGTTAAAATTACTATTGTTCTAGCTTCATAAATCAGTATCATAATTACTATTCATATATTTGTCCAGAACCAAAATTACATACACATTATATTATACGATCAACATTTTTTAAATATGTGGCCCGAATGAAAAAGAAAAATGTTTTATGTGGCCCACTACGACGTCTTCTCTTGCTTTATAAGTAATGTTGAACTATTTATATGGAAGAAAATATACAATATTCTGACAAAAGATGAAAAGAGGACAAAAAGTTGTTGCCCCGAGTGAAGCTCGAACTCACAACCTCTGAAATTCTCTCATTGCGTGCATAGATATGCAGGTGTAGGTAATATCTATAAGTAACAGGCGTGCTAACTGATAGAACAACCGAGGCAATCAGTCGGCTATAGTTCAGTTCAACTACCATGTAACTTGTACCAACTTTTTAGTGTTAAGTTATCGAATTCAGAGTGATCAAATCAGAATTAGAGCTTAAAACTTCTCATGCTATGCAGAAAGTATTAGACATTTTATGTAAACGGAAAACGTGATTTAGTTTCACATTAGATAAAAAAAAGGCACAAAAATGCTTTTCCGTATGTGTCTCGAATTCACAACCTCCGCATTACCTTCACTCTCTGCGTCACATTGATACGCAGATAAGGTCTATAAATTTGGTGTGCAAACCGATTGTTACACCGGACGCTATGTTCGAACCTATTCAATAAATCCTATTGATCGCAACTACTAACGCTTTATGTTGGTTCTCGGTCGTTTCGTCGAATAAGGTATCGCCAACACACTATCAGCCGACAGCACTTCAGTCGTGCAGCCGATTCGTAGACAACCTTTTTGACGAAGTGATGTTGAGTCGGTTTAGTATTTCGCCGACTGCCGTTTTATCGAATGCTTTTTAAAAAATACCATTTACAGTTTGGAAACGAAGAAAAAACAATGAAATTTCATTAAAGATAAGTTTATTTTACATCATAAACAACATGATAAAACACATTTTAAATGAATTTTTGCGCATGATCAGGGAAATTTTTTAGACATCGTCACCCTTTTGAAAAAAAATAGCTCTTAAATTTTTTCTTGGCTTTGCTAGAAAGAGAAAAAAAAACGAATTCCACTCAAATGAAACAAAAAAACAATTGATCATTAATGTAGAAACATAGTTGATGTCACGAATAAGTTTAATTAATATCTATGTTTACATAACAAATAAGAATGATAGATTATTTTTGAGAGAGAAAATTGTCACCTGACAAGAATGAAACTTGCATTTAGAAGTTTCATTTGCTAATTTCTCAAAACTACATACGAGGTATGTGTATTGAATGTTGTCAATAATGAAGGTAAATGAAAAAAAAATTGAAATGCTTTATCACACTGTTTATCCAAAGTTATTTAAGACGTAAAATGAAATCATTTTTATGAATTTTCAATCTTTTTTTCCTTTGAAATTTACCCTTCAAAGACTGTACACGTACCTAAATGGTTCTGTACAAATTCGAGATGTTCAAGTTCACTCACTGTCACAGAACTTGTTTCCGGGGGAAGCAAGGAGCTCATGATTATCAATTTGAATTCTTTGACACAATAAAGTTTCTGAGAACTTCCTGATGACCTAATATCGAATGAGAATATATTGAAAATGTCATTCAAGATTTAAATAAATATTCCAACAAAAATCAATGGAAACATAAAAAAATAAATGTGGTTGAATAAATACTTACTTTAAATTTTTGATTAAGTATCAGATCGGTCAGGAAGAGATGAAATACTTTTAAAAAAGATGTTGGCAAAAAGACGTATTGAGAGAAGAATAAGATAGTTCAAAAAGTCCATTTGTATCAAATATGCACGTTTTCAGCTAAGTTGGTCCGAGAACGTAAATAAATAAAATGATCCTGAGGAAATGGGGTCCAAAATTCATTAAAAGCTTCAGATTTTGAGGCACCACTGTAACCAAAAGTAATTGCCCCCCACTCCCTGCATTTATTCTGAACAAAACTCAGAATGATGGGGCCATGACCTTACGGTGGCCACCACTTGCACACTTAAATAACACCACAGACTTGAATTTGTGAATTTTGGGCCAAATTTTGTCTTACTTAAAACCATTAAACCTTTGTAGATGATGAACAAAATAATATAATTATTCACTGTTCATTTAAATGTAGCTTTGTGACTTAAATCTAATAGGAAATAAAATATTCTGTGATTGCTATTGCACCGGTGGCACAATCGGTTAGCTCACCTTACTTATAGACAGTAAATTCTTGTGAAAAGAGGAATGCAGAGGTTGTGAGTTCGACCCTAGCCTGGAACAATTTTTTCAAAACATTGAAAACTCAGAAAAAATGAAATAAATTGAAATGCAAACACATGAATAACGCTCCAATGGCGCAATCAGTTAGCACACCGTACTTATAGACAGTGTATTCTTGCAAGGAGAGGAATGCAGAGATTGTGAGTTCAATCTTCACCCGGACCATACTTTTCAAGACATGAAAAAATTAGTAAAAATGAAAGAAATTGATATAAAAACAGAAGTATGCAGCCTCAGTGGCACAATTGTTTAGCATAACGTACTTATAGACTGTAGATTCTTGTAAGAAGAGGAATGCAGATTCGTGAGTTCGACCCTCACCCGGAACATATTTTTCAAAACATGGACAACTTAGAAAAAATGAAAGAAATTGAAATGCAAACAGAAGAATGCAGCTCCGGGTGGCACAATCGGTTTGTGTACCGTATTTATGAACAGTAGATTCTTGTGAGAAGAGGAATGTAGATGTCGTAAGTTCGAACTTCACCTCGAGACGATTTTTCAAAACATAGACAACTCTGAAAAATGAAAGAAATAGGAATGCAAACACAAGAAAGCACGTCCAGTGGTGCAATCGGTTAGTGCATTGTACTTATAGACAGTTGATTTTAGTGATAAAAGAATGTGGAGGTTGTGAGTTCGACCCTCTCCCATAACATATTCCTCTCAAAACATGGACAAACTAAAAAAAATGAAAGAAATTGATATGCAAACGGAAAAATGCAGCACCAGTGGCACAATCGGTTAGCAACACCGTAATTATAGACAGTACGTTCTTGTAAGAAGAGGAATGCAAAGATTGTTAGTTCGACCTTCATCCGGAGCATATTTTTCAAACAATGGACAACTCCGGTGGCACAATCGGTTAGTGCAACGTACTTAGAGACAGTATATTCTTGTGAGAAGAGGAATGCAGAGGTGGTGAGTTCGACACTCCCCCGGAGTATATATTTCAAAACATGGACAACTCAGAAAAAATGAAAGAAATTGAAATGCAAACAGAAAAATGCAGCTCTAGTGGCACAATAGGTTTACGCACCGAACTTATAGGCAGTAGATTACTTAAAATCCATTCCAGGCAAATATATGAATCACAATTACATAACTAATTTGTGAAACCAAAACGATAAAAATTTTGAGTTAGAGACAACTTGTGTTTTGTCCTTCTTTCCTTGATTTTATATAAAATGTTGATAAGCATGACCTACATAATAAAACAAGTCTTAAGCTCTGACTTGATTGCTCAAAGTCTAACATCTTCGTACTAAAAAGTAGCTGAGATCTATATCACATATATATTGATAGATATGAATAAGGACAGAATGCCTCGGTGGCACAATCGGTTAGCGCGCCGTACTTATAGACAGTACCTTCCCTGTGTACTTATGCACACAGAGTGAGGAATGCGGAAGTTGTGAGTTCGAGCCTCACCCGAGGCAACCTTTTTTCGCTCTTTAATGAAAAAATTGTTTTTCCTTCACAAATAAGCTCAAATAATCTCTATGCTTATATACAATTTCGGAAAGATTTTTAAAAATCTCTCATTGCTTTTTTTTTTCCTTAGTTTTCAAACTCTTGATAAAAATTGCATTTAGAGAAACGGTAGCCAACGAACAGCCAAGTCAAGAATAAAACACTTTGTCAAAAGGTTGTCTACGAGGGAAATGAAAATTTCACTAATCCTAAAAAGAAAGGTATACAACCAATGTATCCTATCGATAGTCACCTACGGAGCTTTAACATGGAATCTAGTCATTATTGATTAATGAAGCCAAAATATTTGTAATTTTACCATACAGATTATAGAATTGACTTTCTGAAAATAAATTACATAAGATTTTAAATAGATTCCTAGGCTGGCAGCGGTCCACAAAAGTGTTTCCACGGGCCAGATTTGGCCCGCAGGCCTATGGTTGCCCATATGTGATCTATATGATAGCGGTATTGAACGGCTTTTGGTAGCTGTTCTGTTGCACAATCGGTTAAAGCGCCGAACTTATGGACAATACCCTTCCGGTATAACTGTTTGTGCTCTGAAAGAGAGAGAGGGACAGAGAGAGACAGAGACGGACAGACAGGCAGACAGAGAAGGAAAGTAATTAGGTAGTTGTGTGCTCAAGACTCATACTAGCAAAAGTTTTCTCCTTTGTCATACTGTGAGAATTTTATTTTTCTTCCGTATAAAAAAAATCATCTTCTTCATTGCAAGAAAATCCCACGCTCTAACTTGGCCACTTAGACATCTTTGTACTGAAACGTAGTTAATATCTATTCTATAGCGTTATTGTATCCAGGCAGGGGCTGTAAGTTCGAGCCTCATCGGAGGTAACACTTTTATAAGGAAGAAATTGTTTCTCTTATTCCGTATAAAGAGTTCAGTATCACTTACATAGGAAGAGAAATCTTACACTCATACTTGGCCATTCACAGTCTGACATCTTTGTACTAAAATGTAGCTACGATCTACATGAGAGATGTATTGGGTTAAATTTGAAATGTTTACGCTTGCTGTAAAAGAAATGTCATTGAGATGGCCTTGTTATGGAAAAGCAAAACAAAAGACAAAACAATTCAAAACTAAATAACCAAAGCTTCCTACAACCAAATAAGACCTTTGTTTCTTTTGTTATTTAATCACGGTCACAACTTACCAGTTTCAAGTTGAAAATTTAATTGCCTCCATATATTTATATTTCCAATACTCGTACTTATCGGATGATAACATTAAGCGAATGATCCACAGGATATGCATTTAGTGTATATTTTTTACGCCTTCAGCACATCTACATTGAACTGAGAACCAGCTTAAAAAACATAAAGCCATGGAAAGAGCTAGAGAGAGGAAAAGATCAATAAAAAGAGGACCAAAGAGAAGGATATACAAATAATTAAGTAACTAAAATGGAGATTGGCTGGACATTTAGCAAGAAGGAATAGCAATAGATTGAGCAAATCGTTAACCAATTGGTGCATGTTGGGCAATAAACGCAGTAGGATATGAACAGACAAAGATGGTGGTAGAAATATTTGTTGCAATACGTGATAAAGGTCAGCACAGTTGCAGTCGTCTTGGAAAGTGATTGGAAAGGCATTTTCCAGCAGTGAATTTACAATGGCTGATGATGATGATATCGAGTAAGCTGCTTATTGTGATCAGATTGAATAAAGTATTGGGGACCTACTGATATTAAAAGTAAACGTCTGATAACATAATCTGTGATTATGGTACGCATCTTTCTCTGTAATTGCATAAATACATCTTATTCGGTGAGTAAAAACAGAAGCTGTTCACACGATATCTCCAAAAGGTCTCAAAAGACAAATCTGAACTAATTTCCATTGAAAATTGCAGCAACTTTGACCGGGCATTAATGTGATTCATTCATGATCATAAATTGAGTTTTGGGGATTGGGTTGGCGTAATTTTCAATTTCTTTCACTTCAGAAGTTGCTCACAAGCGCTTGGAGTGCCACGTACTTCTCTGCGTATGCATGCAGAGAGAGGGAGAGAGGGAGAGAAGGAAAGAGAGAAAGAGAGAGGGGGAGTGAGAGATTCAGAGGTTGTGAGATCGGTCCTCAATCAAAGCAACATTTTGTTTTTTCGCCTCTACTGTCAAAGAATTAGTTTTTTTGTTCCCTCCCGTTTACAAAAAGTTCCATTTTACATTCATGACTATTCATCGTCTTAAATCTTCTTATCAAATCTAGCTACGATCTTTATGATAGCTGTATTGAATGGCTGCTCGAAAGCAACTTGATGGCATAATCGGTCAAAGCTTAGTAAGTATGGATATTACCTAGCCTATGTATATAGTAATGAGGATATTGCAAGTTTGAGACGTGTGTTGTTGTTTTTCTCAGTCGTGGAAAAATATCTATAAAAAGTCCAACACGATCTGCATGGTAAGAGAAATCTTAAGCTCTGACTTGATTTAACATTTTTCGTACAAAAAGGAACTAAGATCTATATCAGATATATATTGACTGTTATGAGTAATGACAGATTGCCTCGGTGGCACAATCGGTTAGCGCGCCGTACTTATAGATAGTACCTTCCCTGCGCACTTATGCATGCAGAGTACGAGGAATGCGGAGGTTGTGAGTTCGACCCTCACCCGAGGCAACAGTTTTTTTCCTCTCTGATAAAAAACCGTTTTATGAAAAGAATGGATGTCTACTAAAATAATCCGTGATTATGATACACATTTCCTCTGTAATTGTATGAATACATCTAATTGGTGAGTAAAAATGAAAAAATTTTCGCCCAATATCTCCAAAAGGTCTCAAAAGACAAATATCAACTAATTTCCATTAAAAATTACCGCCACTTTGGCCAGGTATTGATGTGATTCATTCATGATTATAAATCAAGTTTGGGGGTTTGGTGTAATTTTTAATTTGTTTTACTTCAGAAGTTGCTCACAAGAGCGGGGAGTGCACTGTACTTCTCTGCGTATCTATGCATGCAGGGAGAGAGGGATTCAGAGGTAGCTAGCTCGAGTCTCAATCAGAGCAACATTTTGGGGTTTTTTTGCCACTACTTTTAAAGAATTAGTTTTTTATTCTCTCCTGTATGAAAAAAGTTCCACTTTACATTCAAACAAGAGAAGACATCTGCTCTGACGTGACTGCTCATCATCTGATATCTTCTTATTAATTGTAGTTATGATCAATATGATAGCTGTATTGAATGGTGATTTGCAAACAGCTCAGTGACATAATTGGTTAAAGCTCAGGATTTATGGACATTACCTACACTGTTTATTTACATGGAATAAACCTGTGTAGTGTGGATTTTGTCAATTTGAAACAACATGTTTTGTTCTTTTTCCCTTAGTTGTGGAAAAAATATTTATAAAAAGTTCAAGACGACCTGCATGGAAAAAGAAGTCTTAAGCTCTGACTTGATTGCTCAAAGTTTAATATCTTTGTACTAAAAAGTAGCTAAGATCTATATCAGGCATATTTTGACAGATAGGAATTGTAATAGCTTGCCTCGGTGGCACAATCGGTTAGCGCGCCGTACTTATAGACAGTACCTTCCCTGCGTACTTATGCACGCAGAGACAGAGGAATGCGGAGGTTGTGAGTTCGAGCCTCACCCGAGGTAACAGTTTTTTCCTCTTTAATAAAAAAAAAACAACGTTTAAAAAGTTCAGCATTACGAACATCGCAAGAGAAATCATAGGCTCTGGCTGGACCACTCACAGTCTGATATCTTTGTACTAGAAAGTAGCTATAATCTATATAAGAGATTTCTTGAGTCAAATTTGATAGCTTGCCTCGGCATTACGATTGTTTTGCGTGCCGTATTTATAAATAATACCTTGTGTGTAACGGCTGCTCGTCTCTACCCTTATCTATCGTTACCCAATATATGTTCATATTTTGTTTATACTTTTTCTAGATATTCGATATTATTATCAATAATCTTTTAATAATCCTTCCATTTCTTGAGATAAACATAGCAAAAACCTTTATGGAACAGTCAACTCGACAGTTCCTATACCGAAAGGTTGCTTTGTCCCACAACTGGGTCTATATTATAGGCTGACTATCAAACGAGTCAAGGCACTGTGGATCGCAGAGAGAGAGAGAGAGAGAGAGAGAGAGAGAGAGCGCGAGAGAGAGAGAGAGAGAGAGAGAATGAGAATGAATTATCTAATGCCTTTTATTTACATCTATTATGATTATGATGGTAAAACATATTTTAAATTATTTTTTGCAAATGATCAGAAATAGACAGACATCGACACCCTCTTTAAAAAAAGCGATTGAAATTGAAAAACTATGGTTTTTGAGATTTTTCTTGGCTTTGCTAGAAAGAAAAAAGAAACAAAAAAAATTTTCATCAATTATTGTGTGAAAAGTCGCAATGTTTCGAAGGAACTCCTGTATCAATTTTCATGATGGACAACAATCAACATACATACACCCTAGTTAGTGTGAGAAATTACCAAAAAAAAACTTTTATACACAACTTGAAAAACAGTAGTTCTTGAAGTTTTTTGGCTTTGTTACAAAGAAAAAGTTCGAATTCCAGACAAAGGAAACGAAAAAATTTTACATTTGTTGTTGAGTAAAACATTGGAATGTTCGAAAAAATTTCTTTATTTACTTCTATTATAGACAATATTCGACATACATATGCCATGGTTATGTTTTTTAGAAATTAACAAATAAAACGTTTCTATTCAAAATTTTGCTCATCGAGAGAAAATTGTCAATTGCAAAACAAATCGAAACATTCAATAGAGCTCTGATATTGATCTTAGCTACTTTGAAACTGGGGTTGGCTAAGTATATGCTTCAGACTTCCTTGCTACGCTGGTGATGTTGAACTTCCTACAAGGATAAAGAACATTTTTTGAACAATGACAAAAATTGCCGGAGGGATTGAAACACATTACCTCAAAATTCCTCTAAACAAAAATCTACTGTCGATATGTACGGTGCACTAACCAACTGTGCCACCGGAGCTGCATTCTAGTGTTGGCATTTCAATTTTATTTCATTTTTTCTGAGTTTTCCATGTTTTAAAAAATATTCTCCGGTTGAGAGTTGAACGCACAACCTCTGCATTCCTCTTCTCAAAAAAATCTACTGTCTATAAATACGGCACTCAAACCGATTGGGCCACCGGAGCTGTGTTCTTCTTGAGCAATCAAGTCAAAGCTTAAGACTTCTTTTTCCATGCAGGTCGTCTTGAATTTTTTATAAATATTTTTCCACGACTAAGGGAAAAAGAACAAAACACGTTGTCTCAAATTGACAAAATCCACATTACTCAGGTTTATTCCGTGTAAATAAACAGTGTAGGTAATATCCATAAATCCTGAGCTTTAACCAATTATGTCACTGAGCTGTTTGCAAATCACCATTCAATACAGCTATCATATTGATCATAACTACAATTAATAAGAAGATATCAGATGATGAGCAGTCACGTCAGAGCAGATGTCTTCTCTTGCTTGAATGTAAAGTGGAACTTTTTTCATACAGAAGAGAATAAAAAACTAATTCTTTAAAAGTAATGGCAAAAAAAACCCAAAATGTTGCTCTGATTGAGACTCGAGCTAGCTACCTCTGAATCCCTCTCTCCCTGCATGCATAGATACGCAGAGAAGTACAGTGCACTCCCCGCGCTTGTGAGCAACTTCTGAAGTAAAACAAATAAAAAATTACACCAAACCCCCAAACTTGATTTATAATCATGAATGAATAACATTAATACCTGGCCAAAGTGGCAGCAATTTTTAATGGAAATTAGTTGATATTTGTCTTTTGAGACCTTTTGGAGATATTGGGCGAAATTTTCTATTTTTACTCGCCGAATAAGAGGTATCCATACAATTACAGAGGAAATGTGTATCATAATCACAGATTATTTTAATAGACATTCATTTTTTTCATAAAACGGTTTTTTATCAGAGAGGAAAAAAACTGTTGCCTTGGGTGAGGGTCGAACTCACAACCTCCGCATTCCTCTTACTCTGCATGCATAAGTGCGCAGGGAAGGTACTATCTATAAGTACGGCGCGCTAACCGATTGTGCCACCGAGGCAAGCTGTCATTACTCATAACAGTCAATATATATCTGATATAGATCTTAGTTCCTTTTTGTATGAAAAATGTTAAATCAAGTCAGAGCTTAAAATGTTAAATCAAGTCAGAGCTTAAGATTTCTCTTACCATGCAGATCGTGTTGGACTTTTTATAGATATTTTTCCACGACTGAGAAAAAAAAACAACACACGTCTCAAACTCGCAATATCCTCATTACTATATACGTAGGCTAGGTAATATCCATACTTACTGAGCTTTAACCGATTATGCCATCAAGTTGCGTTCGAGCAGCCATTCAATACAGCTATCATAAAGATCGTTGCTACATTTGATTAGAAGATTTAAGACGATGAATAGTCATGAATGTAAAATGGAACTTTTTGTAAACGGGAGGGAACAAAAAAACTAATTCTTTGACAGTAGAGGCGAAAAAACAAAATGTTGCTTTGATTGAGGACCGATCTCACAACCTCTGAATCTCTCACTCCCCCTCTCTCTTTCTCTCTTTCCTTCTCTCCCTCTCTCCCTCTCTCTGCATGCATACGCAGAGAAGTACGTGGCACTCCAAGCGCTTGTGAGCAACTTCTGAAGTGAAAGAAATTGAAAATTACGCCAACCCAATCCCCAAAACTCAATTTATGATCATGAATGAATCACATTAATGCCCGGTCAAAGTTGCTGCAATTTTCAATGGAAATTAGTTCAGATTTGTCTTTTGAGACCTTTTGGAGATATCGTGTGAACAGCTTCTGTTTTTACTCGCCGAATAAGATGTATTTATGCAATTACAGAGAAAGATGCGTACCATAATCACAGATTATGTTATCAGACGTTTACTTTTAATATCAGTAGGTCCCCAATACTTTATTCAATCTGATCACAATAAGCAGCTTACTCGATATCATCATCATCAGCCATTGTAAATTCACTGCTGGAAAATGCCTTTCCAATCACTTTCCAAGACGACTGCAACTGTGCTGACCTTTATCACGTATTGCAACAAATATTTCTACCACCATCTTTGTCTGTTCATATCCTACTGCGTTTATTGCCCAACATGCACCAATTGGTTAACGATTTGCTCAATCTATTGCTATTCCTTCTTGCTAAATGTCCAGCCAATCTCCATTTTAGTTACTTAATTATTTGTATATCCTTCTCTCTGGTCCTCTTTTTATTGATCTTTTTCTCTCTCTAGCTCTTTCCATGGCTTTATGTTTTTTAAGCTGGTTCTCAGTTCAATGTAGATGTGCTGAAGGCGTAAAAAATATACACTAAATGCATATCCTGTGGATCATTCGCTTAATGTTATCATCCGATAATTTGTTATTAAAAAAATTATGAAGCGATCACAGTCAGCCTTCATTATATGTACCCTTCCCTTAACGTTATCATCCAGTTATTGTTATCTAAAAGACCCTGTCACAAAGTGATCACAATATGCTGCTTACTCCGGATATAAATTGTTTTGTCTGTTATATACTCATGTGTGATATGCTTAGGAGTACGAGTATTGGAAATATAAATATATGGAGGCAATTAAATTTTCAACTTGAAACTGGTAAGTTGTGACCGTGATTAAATAACAAAAGAAACAAAGGTCTTATTTGGTTGTAGGAAGCTTTGGTTATTTAGTTTTGAATTGTTTTGTCTTTTGTTTTGCTTTTCCATAACAAGGCCATCTCAATGACATTTCTTTTACAGTAAGCGTAAACATTTCAAATTTAACCCAATACATCTCTCATGTAGATCGTAGCTACATTTTAGTACAAAGATGTCAGACTGTGAATGGCCAAGTATGAGTGTAAGATTTCTCTTCCTATGTAAGTGATACTGAACTCTTTATACGGAATAAGAGAAACAATTTCTTCCTTATAAAAGTGTTACCTCCGATGAGGCTCGAACTTACAGCCCCTGCCTGGATACAATAACGCTATAGAATAGATATTAACTACGTTTCAGTACAAAGATGTCTAAGTGGCCAAGTCAGAGCGTGGGATTTTCTTGCAATGAAGAAGATGATTTTTTTTATACGGAAGAAAAATAAAATTCTCACAGTATGACAAAGGAGAAAACTTTTGCTAGTATGAGTCTTGAGCACACAACTACCTAATTACTTTCCTTCTCTGTCTGCCTGTCTGTCCGTCTCTGTCTCTCTCTGTCCCTTTCTCTCTTTCAGAGCACAAACAGTTATACCGGAAGGGTATTGTCCATAAGTTCGGCGCTTTAACCGATTGTGCAACAGAACAGCTACCAAAAGCCGTTCAATACCGCTATCATATAGATCACATATGGGCAACCATAGGCCTGCGGGCCAAACTGGCCCGTGGAAACATTTTTGTGGACCGCTGCCGGACTAGGAATTTATTTAAAATCTTGTGTAATTTATTTTCAGAAAGTCAATTCTATAATCTGTATGGTAAAATTACAAATGTTTTGGCTTTATTAATCGATGATGATTAGGTTCCATGTTAAAGCTCCGTAGGTGACTATCGATAGGATACATTGGTTGTATACCCTTCTTTTTAGGATTAGTGAAATTTTCATTTCCCTCGTCGACAACCTTTTGACAGAGTGTTTTATTCTTGACTTGGCTGTTCGTTGGCAACCGTTTCGCTAAATGCAATTTTTATTAAGAGTTTGAAAACTAAGGAAAAAAAAGCAAAGGGAGATTTCTAAAAATCTTTTCTAAATTGTATATAAGCATGGAGATAATTTAAGCTTATTTGTGAAGGAAAAACAATTTTTTCATTAAAGAGCGAAAAAAGGTTGCCTCGGGTGAGGCTCGAACTCACAACCTCCGCATTCCTCACTCTACGTGCATAAGTACACAGGGAAGGTACTGTCTATAAGTACGGCGCGCTAACCGATTGTGCCACCGAGGCAATCTGTCATTATTCATATCTATCAATATATATCTGATATAGATCTTAGCTACTTTTTAGTACAAAGATGTTAGACTTTGAGCGATCAAGTCAGAGCTTAAGACTACTTTTATTATGTAGGTCGTGCTTATCAACAATCAAGGAAAGAAGGACAAAACATAAGTTGTCTCTAACTCACAATATCAACATTACTCAGGTTGATTCTGTGATTTTGGTCAATATCAGAGTTATGTTGATTTTGAAAGTTATTTTTGCAACAAAAAGATCGTCACTCGATGAGTAAAAAACTTGCATATAAAAGTTTTATTTGATAACTTCTTAAAGAAACATAACTACGGCGTAAGTATGTTGATAATGAAAGTAAATAAGAATATTTCTTCAAAACATCCCGATGTTTTACTCAATAATTAATGAAAATTTGTTTTCTGTTTCCTTTGACTGGAATTTTTAAGCAAAGTAAGAAAACAAAATCCCAAAAACTATTGTTTTGAAATCTTAATAACTTTTAACTCTTGAAATACGGTGTCGATGTCTGCTTATTTCTCTGATCATTTGCAAAAATTCTTTTCGATAAATATGTGTTTTATCACTCTGTTCTTCTGATGTTATTAAAAATGTAAAATAAACTCGTTTTTTTATGATATTTCGGTTTTTTCTCTCGAAATTTAACCTCCAATTAATGTCAAAAAGTATTCGACCAAACTGTTGTCGGCGAAAAGCCAAGTCGACAAAACATCACTTCGTCAAAGATGTTGTCTACGAATCGGCTGCACAGCTGTGTGTTGGCGATTGGTTGTTCTACAAAACAATCGGACACACTTCTTTTCCTATGTAGATAAAATGGAACTTTTCATACGGAAGAGAAAAAAAAGATTCATTGACAAAAAAATGTTGTCTGGGGAAGGCTCGAACTTACAACCATCACATTCCTCTCTCTATCTCTCTCAGAGCACAAACAGTTATACCGGAAGGGTATTGTCCATAAGTTCAGTGCTTTAACCGATTGTGCAACAGAACAGCAACCAAAAGCCGTTCAATACCGCTATCATATAGATCACATATGGGAAACCATAGGCCTGCAGGCCAAATCTGGCCTGTGGAAACATTTTCGTGGACCGCTGCCAGCCTAGGATTTTATTTAAAATCTTATGTAATTTATTTTCAGAAAGTCAATTCTATGATCTGTATGGTAAAATTACAAATATTTTGGCTTCATAAATCAATAATGACTAGGTTCCATGTTAAAGCTCCGTAGGTGACTATCGATAGGATACATTGGTTGTATACATTTATTTTTAGGACCAGTGAGATTTTCTTGCTCTCTCGTCGACAACCTTTTTGACAAAGTGTTTTATTCTTGACTTGACTGTTCGTTGGCTACCGTTCCGCTAAGTGCACTTTTTATTAAGAGTTTGAAAACTAAAGAAAAAAAAGCAATGAGAGATTTTTTAAATCTTTCCTAAAGTGTAAATAAGCATAGAGATTATTTAAGCTTATTTGTGATAGAAGAACAAATTTTTCATGGAAGAGCGAAAAAGTGTTGCCTCGGGTGAGGGTCGAACTCACAACCTCCGCATTCCTCTGTCTCTGCGTGCATAAGTACGCAGGGAAGGTACTGTCTATAAGTACGGCGCGCTAACCGATTGTGCCACCGAGGCAAGCTATTATAAGTCTTTTCTGTCAATATATACCTTGTATAGATCTCAGCTACATTTTAGTACAAAGATGTTAGACTTTGAGCAATCAAGTCAAAGCTTAAGACTTCTTTTTCCATGCAGGTCGTCTTGAACTTTTTATAAATATTTTTTCCACAACTAAGGGAAAAAGAACAAAACATGTTGTCTCCAACTGACAAAATCCACATTACTCAGGTTCATTCCGTGTAAATAAACAGTGTAGGTAATATCCATAAATCCTGAGCTTTAACCAATTATGTCACTGAGCTGTTTGCAAATCACCATTCAATACAGCTATCATATTGATCATAAATACAATTGATAAGAAGATATCAGACGATGTGAGGTCATGTCAGAGCTGACGTCTTCTCTTGCTTAAATGTAAAGTGGAACTTTTTTTCATAAAGAAGAGAACAAAAAACCAATTCTTTGACAGTAGAAGAAAAAGGACAAAAATGTTGCTCTGATTGAGGCTCGAACTTGCAACCTCTGAATCCCTCTGTCTACGTACAGAAGTACGGTGCGCTCCCAGCGCTTGCAAGCATGTTTTAAAGTAAAACAAACAAAATTACGCCAACTGAATCCCCAAAACTTAATAAATGATCATGTAATGTAAATTGCATTAATGCCCATTCAAAGTTGCAGCTTTTCGACGAAAATTAGTTCAGATTTGTCTTTTGAGACCTTTTGGAGATATCGGGCAAAAAGTTTTTGTTTTTACTCACCGAATAAGATGTATTTATGCTATTACAGAGAAAGACGCGTATCATAATCACGGATCATGTTATCGGATGTTTATTGTTAATAAGATCAGTCGGTCCCCAACACTTTATTCAATGTGATCACAATAAGTGGCTTACACTATATCATCAGCAGCAGCAACAGCGATTGAAAATCCACTGCTGAACAAATGCCTCTCTCATTTCCATCCTTAACGACCATGACTGCACTGACCTCTGTCACGTCTTGCAACAAACTTTTCCAACTTTATCTTTGTCTGCTCCGACTGCATTTACTGCACAACATAAACCAATTGATTAACAATTTGCCCCATCTGTTGCTATTACTTCTTGCTAAATGTCCAGCCAATCTCTATTTTAGTTACTTAATTATTTGTATATCCTTCATTCTATTCCCCCCTCCGATCCATGTTGATCTTTTTCTAACTATTTCCATGGATTTTTGTACGATTTTAAGGTGGTTCTCGGTTCAACGTTAATGTCTAAAAACGTACAATGGATGCATACTCTGTAAATCGTTCGTCCAATGTTATCATCCATTTATTGTTATCTAAAAAAAAACCGTCAAGTGATCTCAGTAAGCGGTCATTCTATGTATCCTTCCCTTAATGTTATCGACTGGTCATTGTTTTCTAAAAGTTCTTGTCACTAAGTGATCACAATAAGCTGCTTACTCTTGATATAGATTGTTTTGTCTGTTATATTCTCATTTGAGATATGCTTACGAGTAGGAGTATAAAAAATCTAAAACTACAAAGGCAATTGAATTTTCAACTTAGGACTTGAGTAAGTTGTGACTGTGATTAAATAACAAAAGAAACAAAAGCCTCATGTGGTTGTATAAAGCCTCGATTTTATAGTTTTAAATTGTTTTGACTCATGTTCTGCTTTTCCAAAACAAGGCCATCTCAATGACATTCCTTTTACAGCAAGCGTAAACATTTCACCTTATTATAGATTGTCAAGGTGAGTCCACACACCCTCTCCTTAGGAGTTTTCATGCTAGCTTTAATACTGAATAAAACTGCATTTGTTAGTGAGAAAGCAGAATTCAATATAGTTGCATGTAGATTAACGTCTTTGAAAAAACAAAATAAAAAACCTGGTTGCTCCAGGGTCAAACCCAGCTCTAATATCTATTCCGACTGAAGATGATCATTGTACCTTTTGTATCGTATATATAATTGAAAAAAATATCTTTAAAAATATTCTTCCTGTATAAATGTATCTTATTCATTAGAATGAAATAAGTCCTTAAGTATTAGTTACGTTAATTTTCGCAAACAGGTAAGCCTTGTCAGTTCGGCCCGGTCAGTAAGAGAGCCGCCTTCCGATCACATGGTTGTGATTTCAAATCAGGATAGGGAAATGTCACGTTTATCTATAGGTTAGGTTCAACATGACCAGACAGACGAGTTGAGGGTTGTTCTTCTTGTTACGTGGGAAAAGCAAAATCGACCCCACACTTGGACTGGAGTTGACTTTATTTTTCTACCGTGACATGATCAAAAAGAACAATTCTCACCAAATTTGAAGGTGTAAACTAGTACGTGAAACTCACTTAGCGGAATTTGAATCCACGCCTAACTGATTGTTAGGAGGCTGACTTGCTGACTGTGCTAAATTGACAAATTCTAGTTATTAACGAAAATATGTTATACAAATACATACTCATTTCATTTTGATAGCTGTGATTTTATGTTTTTATTTGTTATATATATATATATATATATATATATATATATATATATATATATATATATAGTACGATCATCATCATCATCAGTCTTTTAACGTCCGTCGTTGGATATAGACCTTCTCCAGGATTCGCCACAATTCTCTATCATGGAAATCGCGGAGCCAGTATTTCCTGAATCTGTCTAGTTCATCTCTCCATCTTGTGTTCTGTCGGTCTCAGTTTCGCATGTGATTTCCGGGGATCCATGTTGTGAGGCATGATGTCTATTGGTTGTCTTTCATTCATGCAACATGGCCTGCCCATTACCATTTGAGTTTTTTAATAGTTTCTATGATGTCACAGACACCCGTTTTCTTCCTTATATAGTATATAAGGAAGAAAACTGTCATGTGATCTCTCCATGTAAGGTTGAGCATGATTCTCTCATGTGCACGTTGCATACTTCCCAGTTTGTAGGTCTGTCTCTTGGTTAAAAGTTGCAGTAATTATCTCAAGTCAGGATAGAAATTGGATTGGAGTTTTATGGATGTATTCACTACATTAATGGTTGCTTATTTCCTGTTATCATATTCAGAGCCGAAGAAAAGAATTATACAGATTGTTTTGCCGAGTGCACTGGTCGGTAATTCCTACTTTCCATTTCATAGATGTTATCAATATATTGATGGTTGTTTATTTCTCGTTATCATGCTCACTGCCAGTTAGAAGAAAGATCCAGATTATTTTTCAGACCAATGCCAGTAGGTGCTAACTTCAACTGAATTGAACAGAATGGCGTAGAAGATCATTTTATTCATGCTGGAAACCGCCATCTTTGATCCTAAATGAGATGTTTACATGATACGTTCAACTCGTTTTTGAGCTAATGACTCCATAATTCTACAAATCAAGCAACAATAACAACAACAGCAACAACACTACAACTACAATTACTACTGATAATAATAGCCCTAGTAAGTCACTCAATAGAAACCATCACATGACAAACATCTTCTGACAGCATGACATGTTGGGGGTGATCAATTAAAAATCGGAAAAAGTTGATCAATGGATAAGTCATTTCTCTCGTCTTCCGTTGGATCACCAAAAAGACCCAATTTTTCAAAAAAAAAAACAAGCGTGAACCCAGAGAAACGTTTAGCATAAACTTACATTTTAAATTGAAATCTCGCCAGAAACTTTTCTTTTAGAGGGGAATAAAAGTTTTTCTATATACGATAGTGAGTAAATGTTTAAATTTTCAGCCCTATTGATGTGGTCTGTACAATAGATAGATACATAGATATCCAACCAGCAAGTCAGAATTACTTGGAAATTGAAGAAACCTATTTTTACAGTCCCTGTGGAAGTGGCTATATTTTGACCAAACAGACAAATGATATATGTGTTACGCTGAATCAGCGAAATTGCTGAATTCGCAAAACTTAAACTTATTTCTTTACAAAAATAAATAAATATGTAGTTTTAATTTGATCGAAAGTTTATCTAATCAAAACAAGGATATAAAAAAACTGCTTATTTTTTACAAGAAAATGTTTATCTAATCTAAGTGAAATCAAACTTATCTTTTCAAAATTTCGCCAATTCGCCAATCTCACCGATTTGGCGTAAAATATGCTCAGAGCAGAACCTGACCTAGAAAATGAAACACATAAAGTCCTATGGAACTTTGAGATTCAAATTGGCCACACAATCCGGACCAGAAGACTACATCTCATGCGTCAGATTATAGATTTTACTGTCCCGATAGAACACAGGGTGAAGCTGAAAGAAAGTGAAAAGCTAAGTTTGTATCTCGATCTCGCCAAAGAAATTGTAGAACATGAAGGTGACAGTAGTACCAATCGTGGTCGGAGCACTTGGAAAAGTTCTGAAGAGTCTAGTAAAGAGATTAGAGAAACTAGGAGTCCAGGGAAGAACAGAGACCACCCAGGCGACAGCACTAGTTAAATCAGTCATGATACTGAGGAGAGTTCTGGTGTATCGTGGAGACTTGCTGTAACGAGTACAACGAATAAGATACAGAAAGCAATCAAAAAGCGCATATCTCTGCTAACACCGTACACCAACTAAAACGTTTAGAAAGGTAGAATTAAAAAAATATTAAACAAGGTTTAAACGTACAAATGTTAAATTACTTAATTAATTCAAATTTTCTCTAATTTATCAACTGTTAGCTTTAAGCCTCTCTTTTCCCACAGGTTAAAAAAAACTGTAGCTCAGTCAAAAATAAATTCCTGGACCCAACCCACAATTCAATCAATGCTCCCATGGCCCAATATCTCACACAATTTTATTGAAATTTATTGAGAACTTTCAGAGATATCGTGTAGACAGATAGACAGGTGAACTCGAGTGAATGCATATAACCCATGTAACTTTGTTGGCAGAGTTAAATGATATTATTCAAATACATATTTGCACCTATTTAGATATTTTCTGCTTTCTATCAATTTCTAGTGTAATGCTGAATTTTGTTAGGTATATTGATGTTGGGCAAAGAGGTGTGAGGGTGTACAATATTTACCTGTTTCTATACAAAGGTTTACACATGGGCACACTATTACATCTACGGGTATACAGATAACGCGTGAACACAGAGAGGGACACGTGTGAGTACATTTACCTCTTCCAACTTCGTTAACAAAGGTAAATGATATCGGAAAACCATTGTCCATTCTTGACCACAGTCGAATCGAATAAATCTACACAATGACACATTTGTTCCTGTCTTTCCAGCTCTCACTATGTTTCCATGGCTACTATCAGGATGTTTGCGGAGAGGTTCAAATCGGAAGGAGACTATCATTAACCGTGGCTCTTTCCTTCCCTTCCTCTTCACACTCTCCCCCACACATTTTTCTTCTCCCATTGTCCATCGTTCTTCTATCAAAGACGTCCAGCCAAGGACGACACAAAGGACACAAAAGTACGTGACCGTCGGCACACAAAACGACCCTTCCACGGTTGACCCACAACGGATAAATGTTTATGCGCCACCCGAATCTTACTCCTGGAACCTTCTGTCTCTGACCCTTAAAACTAGGGGGAAGCAATTCGAACAATCCACGAAAGAAAAGTAAGTGACGTATTTAAGTTATTTCGTATCTATTTAACGTATATAATATACAATGTGCGTTAGTTGCTGAATATGTCTTTATGTCACGCAAGGGAAATAACTATTACATTTTTACAGGAGTTATTACCTTTATAAGACGTTCATCATTTCTTTATTTGTAAGATAAATATAATTGTTTACCTGAATTCTGCGGCAATTTCTCAATTCGATTTGCTTCTCGCTTGCTCCAAGGTTTCACTTAATTGCAATAGCAAAATTATTATTAGATATTGCTGTCAATTTTTGATGTCATGGGTGAGCTAATATCTGATATATTGCTTAGTACGGCACATGGTCACAAGTATTTGGCACTCAGTGAGGATAGGACTCACTGCGTAGTTGTCATTGTCAACGGGACTAGCTTACCAACGAATAGACAGTGGCGAAGCATCCAAGTTTTACTAACTTAATTTGTCCCAAAGCCATAAGTTCAGGACACCTAGTGAGGATCGAATTCACCACTCGCGGTTTGGGTTCGCGAGCAGAGATTTATGAAGATTTTTTGTCTGTAACAGGCTTTTAAGTAGCCTGCAGGACCTATGTGAGAGAGGCTGGCCTTTTCACAGCGGTTGCAGGAAGAGATCTGGCATCCAGGGAAGCCTCCCACCTTGTGGTACCACCTCTTACTCTCTGCTCCTTCGTTGTTTGCTTTGGAAATGGGGTGCGGGGTTGTCTGGTTTACCTTGTAATATTATATCTTCCTGTTGGCTGTTTCCATTGCCCTACGACGGCAGTTGATTCCACAGGAAATGAGGATCTTTCTTAAGGGGTCCTCGATCTCTTCTGTGGGCCCCATCGCCAAGGCTGCCGGGGCTGGGTTCTTGGATCCCAGATTCGGGTTTTTTGATCCCTGTCTGGAGTTTAATTTGTTCATTTTTTTTACTTTAAATTTTAAGTTTTTCCATACATTACATTTTTCAAAATTTTTTTAAATTTAATCTGAAGAGTAGAAACTGGAGACAAGGACATTTTTGTGCTTCCATGAAGGTCTCGATGGATGCCCCATACAGGTGGGTCAGCGCACACTCCAGGACAGACCTATGTGCAACTTCGCAAATAGTCTCAATTCATGAAGATTTTGATGGATAACAATAAAATCAAGCGCCAATAATATTCATTTTTTTAATACCATGTAGTTGCAAACAAGTGACTATTGATAAATAATGTATATTAAAACTGTCTCACTGAGTTAAATGTTATCTGGGGTTTTGTGTTGAGTCAGGGGGTGTAAAATCTGGGGGGGGGTTGGGGTTTTTTTTTGTCCAATTATGGACAATAATAGCTTCCTCCACATAACTCGATACTAAGGGGCACTCTATTCTTAGAATCTGTCAAGCAAAATTGTCAACATAGGTTTTTCAGTTTTTAAGTGATTCTGGTTGGCTGGCTATCTCTTTTGCATATGAATTGGTTGCATGTACAAATTAAGTCAAAGACAATATGGCATGCTGACAAAAGACACATGACAGTTTCTATTGAGTGACTAACCAGACCTGGTATATTTGCTTTTTTATTGAACAGCTTCATATTTGAGTGTTTTATGTGGATTTAGGATCTTTATATCTATTTACAAAGCTTAACTTTGTTTGGCACGGGGCCACAAGAGTTGAGTACCAAGTGAAGACCCAAGACTCAATAATAATGTTCTATCAGACTAAATCGCTAACCATTATTTTACGGCTTAGAGGCTCGAGCTATATTTACCCTAGTCTAATTCAATAGTACTAGTATAAAGCACTCAGTGAGAACCGAACTCACCACTCAGTAATGATCAGCGAGACCAAGTTGTTAACAGTCACTCTCTACCAAGATGTCCCTTATTCCTTATATTTCTATTTTTATTAGAAACATTCCTACTTGAAAGTTCTACGCAGATTCATGATAAGTATTCATAAAGCTCTGCTGAGTCTGGAACAAAGCAAAAAGTGAGGAGCGTCTGACGTAGATTGAACTCACTACTAAGAGATAATAATCAGTATGACCAGCTTGCAACGGGCACTCGATTTCTTAATACTCACCTCTTTATTAGACACGTATTGTTTCGTTGGGCCGTCAGAAATGACGGCATATATGAAATACATAGGTATACACATTACATTTTATATACGGAAATAACAGATATTTGCATTGCAGTGAGCTTGGAGAATAGCCTTCTATACACATTGCATTTTATAGACGTGGATAATAGAGATTTGCATTATAGTGATATTATAGAATAGCCTTCTATACACATTGCATTTTATAGACGTGGATAATAGAAACGTGCATTGCTGTGAGATTATAGAATAGCCTTCTATACGCATTGCATTTTATAGACGTGTATGATTGAAATTTGCATTGCTGTGAGCTTGGAGAATAGCCTTCTATACGCATTGCATTTTATAGACGCAGATAATAGAAATTTATATTGCAGTGAGCTTGGAGAATAGCCGTCTATACACATTACATTTTATATTCGTGGATAATAGAGATTTACGTTGCAGTGAGCTTAATGGCGTTCCATTGACCAGAAATGGATTTCTTTTTCACAATGTATCTTCAAAGAACCTGCTTTCATAAAAAGGTACAAAAACGCATCAGCATTGTTATTATTATTAATGTTTTTGGACACTTTTTATCTTCATCTTGATTTCTTTAGTTGCTTTTTTATCGCAAATTTCACTCAGGTTAGTTTCCCTTCGGCAGTGAGTAAACAACGCTGATCGGCACCAAAGATTCAATTATTTTTTCCGGTTATTGCCGTGTACTCACTGCGGAAGGCAAATTGGTCTGAGTAAAAGTTGTGAAAAAAACAACTAAAAATATTAAGATGAAGGTAAAAAAATAACCATAAAAATTGATAATAATGATTTATAATATTTCATCTAATAAAAATTAATTTAAAAATGTATATTCGTATTGTGCGTGTGAGCAAATTTCTGTATCGTCAAGAGCTACATCAAAAGGTTTCATGAACAAAACACAGATAAAAGTTCGGTGTTTTTTTCTTTTTACCCAAAATTAATTTACAAGTTATGTTTCTATCATGATATTGTATAGATTATCATCATCAATGTTTTAGTGTCACTTGTTAGACGTAGACCTTCCCCAAGATTCACCGAATCATCCTGAGGTCCGACCTCTTTTAATACGGTCAAAATTTGATCCATTATTTTCATCTTTACTGTAAGAAACCGTCAACCGAAACTGTCAACAAGAGATCCTCTAGTTTTCAAGTTGGTCCGACTGGCTCGCTGGCTCTTTGTCAGGCTGGCAGGCTATGAATGTAGAAATCACACGAATAGGCCGCACCGATGAAGCTAGAGGACTGATATTTTCAGTATTTACTCCTTAATATGCATAAGAAAACCTTTTATGTTTTTTCAGCCCTTCCTAAGATTGGTTTTTAATGCTCAATTTGCAATGTAAGTTTATGCTAAATCGATTCTTCACTCTACGTCCGGCATTTGATTCAAATCAATGTGATTAAAAATTGAGCAAAACCTTTTATTTGCATCAAGTGTTTGTGTTTCCATCAACTCACTGTTTCGTTAAGTGTCCTGCAGTTCAACCTTATCTCAAGTTGACGAAAATTTAATCGAAATTTAGCGAGTATCCATCAATTCATGATCCAGGTACAAATCCTTTAGTTCGATATCTAATAGCCTGGCTTTCTTTTAATCCGACCATATATGATTCAACTGCAGCAGTTGCGAAGAAATTAAAATGGTAGCCGTACGGAAACTCAAAAAAATTATAGCACTAATATTTCAAAATGCAGGTTTTCCGCGCCATTCGAAAGTAAAACGTTCCCATTAAGTTTTTTGCAAGCCAAGATGGCATAAAACGAATAAGTGGTTACTATTAATTCATATGCTAAAACATACGAGCGTTCCCAGAACCAAAAATGATCTTGCGTTCGATTTTTGCTACGATTAACAGTGCCTCGATGACTACAGAAAAGTTTGTAGGATGTTGTAATTGCCTACAAAGAACTCAGACAAATGCGTGAGACTAAACAGTCAAGCATGCTGTCATTTCAAGCCTTTCACATCAGCTACAACAGACGATGAACCTTGACCTTCAACATCAAGGCAGGCAGTCATAGTAGTTTTTTTCTGGGAATACTCATCAATTTTTGGACATAAATTAATGGTAATAGCTTCTCCGCTTTACACCAATTCGGATAGCTGCGGAAAACTGTACTAATGTTGGTCTTTCGTAGAATCGAAGCGGTGTAAAGCGAGCATATTCTTGCAAGGGAACCTCCATGCTTGTAAATTTGACATGATAGACATATTTAGTATTAAAACAGGACTGGCTGCTGCAGGTTCAAACTCCACTCTTACCTCTATTCTGACTGAAGATGATTACTGCAATCTTTTTATTGTATGTTAAATGAATAGAACAAATAATTTGATTAAATATATTTTATCTATTTGAATGGACTTTGCATATCCATATGATAAATCTTCGGTAATATCTAAGACCTATCAATTTAGCTCTGTCAATTAGACCGCCTCCTGGCAATCACTTGGTCTTGAGTTTAAATCACAGTAGTGGTGTGAATTTTGCATATCGGTTTGCATACCTAATTTTAGCGAGGATTGTTCTTATTGTTATGGTAGAAAAATGAATTCCAGTTTTGGAGTTTGACCACAGCAATAAAACTTGTCGTTATTTAACATCTCTAGAAAACTAGAAAAGAATAATGATGCCTTTGGCAGTTCAGGTATATTTAAAGGTGTAAAAGCTGAAAAGAAACGGAAAAATATTGAATTTTTAGCTTGAAGAAAACACTATGGAGATAATCCTTTTAAAAATGTCTTATAAAATAAATTTCGTATGAAATTGTCGACTCCCAGGATTGGTAAAAAAAGATTTTATTTGTACTTTGATAAATCGCTCATCAAAGGATCTTAGATTTAAAATCAGATTAAAAGTTAATCTTTCATTTGAAGAATTCATTCAATCCAAAAAGAAATACTTATACTAGAATTAATCTTTTCTTTTCGGCGAAGAAAGGCATGTCAAGGCACGAACCACAGAACAGGAAGGTCACTTCCTTGACTGATACACTGTGCAACTATTCACTGATTTATTTTTAACTTCAATAGCGTTTCACCACAACTACTTTAGCAAAACATGTTAACCTTTACAGAAGTGAATGAATGAATTCGTCCTTGGTTTTTGTGTACGTCCAAGTGTTACCATTACTCATGCATGATGTCACTCCTTTCTCTTCTGGTCATTGTCAACCGTCATTGTTTCATATGAAAATGAAGTCAAAGCTGAATAGAAAGAATTTGACAGATTAAAGAAAGAAAAGGCATACACGACCTAAGGAAAGAAGAAAAAATGTACTACTAACAGGAAATTTACTGATGACGGGCAGAAAGCCCTAGACCACTGCGCCACAGGAAGACCAGCGAAAATCGAATTTTATTTGTAATCATAAATAAAATTTTCTAATGCCTCCCTCAAAATTACGGACGAATATCTGCTGCCTTTTTAAAAAATATATACTTTTATAATTTAATGGTTTTATTATTTTATTACTGTTCTAAAAACATCCTTAGTAGTGTGGGAATTCTCACCGGCAAGAAAAGTAAATAAAAAAACATATATACTTGTTATTATATGAAAAATGATAGTCTTCATGACAGAAAATCAACGTCTACAAAAAAAAAAAAATGTACAGATGACTCGGAAACGTGAGGTGACACGAAATGACGTCACGGAATCACTCTTTTTTCACTCTCTCCCTTATTCATGCCTTAAATTCAGGTATCTTAAATTCCAAGTCTGACTGCGATAATCTAGTTTGACAATCAATTATGATCCAGGACCAAATCTTTGTTTTTAGAACCAAATAGCATTGTTCAGCATGAAATTACTCAATTTTGGCTCTAAGAATTACCAAACCCGGGTATGCTCAATACATGCTGACCGTGAAGCCAATAAACGGCAGATAAATCAATCGAGGAGTGGAGAATGGATAAGGTGGGGGCGCAAAACCTAGAGTGGGGGTGTATTGGGAATAACCGGAGATGATTGTAACCTGTGATACGTCAACACTAGTATTAATGAACAATAGTTCTTGATGGTCAGCACCTATCCATGATGGTGTGCTGGCTGGTCATTGAACACCCTTTATGAATGTTTAGACCAGTGCTTCTTAAACAGGTGAACGATCCGTCCAAGGGGGAATTAAATCATTCGGGGGATTAATGAAACCAGAAAGGTCAATGAAACACAAAGGGTCAATCACTAAATTGACTCATATTAGACACTGTCAACCTAGACTGTCACCAAAACTGTCAACATGGGTTTCTTCAGTTTTCAAGTTAGTCTGGCTGACTGACTGGCTGGCAATGTATGTATGTATCACATGTTGCAAAACATTGAAAGGCTTATTATCTTTACAGTGTTAGGACAGTGATCTCCAGTAAATTCTGAATTTTCAAAAATAAGCATGAATACTGTATGACATAAACTAGTGATCAATATAGTACAGAGTTACATTGTAAATTGAAACAAAGCTAAAAAAACAAATACAAGTATTTTGGTGAGGCGAATGAGATGTACGTTTGATACAAGGACATAAATGACAAATGACGAATGAAAATGAAGTACAGGTAAGGATAACACAAATCTGATCAATCGGGTAAAGCGATGATAAAAGAAAAGAGATAGCAAAATGTGGGAGCTTCCTTGTCATTGACAGTACTGGTGTCGGAGCCGGAGCGGAGTTGTCTGAAATGCTTTTGAATCCGTATGGCTTGGATCGTACCAATAGATACGTGGAAACCGGATTAAGTGTGTGAGGTTGTTTGCATTAACTTGGGGGCTATTCTCTGACGCTGATAGACTCTTGACGGACAGACCATGAAAGACAGAGAACATAGAGTTTTATTCAAGCGTATTTCCCGAAGTAAAGAAATTTAGGGCGAATTTTTTTTTAAAATCCTTCTTGGTTGACATAATAAAGATGAATGTTTTCAGCCCTCTAGCTCTATTGGTATGACCGTATGCATCATACTTATATACACAAATAGCCAGTGGGACTGAAAACTGAAGAAACTATGTAGATATTTTTGGTCGACGGTTCCATATTAAATTGCAGGTGAATGAAGTTTTGTGATGAAGACTCGAGGTTCAATGGCCACTGAAATATTCAAAGAGTTTTTCAGACTACTGAATTCCCTTGTGTTGCTTACGTTCTTAACTTGACCTTTCGGCCGATCCATTCTACGGTCTCATCTAGGCGAGTTATCCAATTGTGATGATGGTAAACAGATTTTTTTCTCCAATGGTAGCAACGCTTGTAAAGAAGGATTCAGTTGTTTTACTTCCCTTTCCTTGTTAGTCCTGGATTTCCGAACCTTGTCCCTGTTGTGTAACACTACCTACATTAGGTTGTCTGGCATACACTCAGTCGACACGTTAATATGTTCTGCTTCTCTGGTTCTTCTCCGTTTCAAACCGCGTTCCCTCACTATGACCTGGACTTCTTCCCAGAGAGGATACTGTGGTCTTTTTAGATGTTCATCATCCTTTTCAGCCTATCGACATTATCGAAACTGAAATAGTTCAAGGAGCAGTGGTTTAAACAACGAAACTAGTATAACAGGAAATTGTCGGCGATTGGTCAGTTTTCCCTTCTTTGGATCCTGGCCCCTGTGCATCCCACAAGCCGTGATAGACGAAGCAAAACTTAGTAAATAAACTAAAGAATTGAAATTTCAAATTCTGGTGACCACAAACATGAAACCTATTTATATAAAAAAATTACTCATGCTATCAAAATGACGGAAGTATTGAAATAATTTTGCAATTGCACTGTACTGTAAAAGAAAATGAGATATGTTGCTCTGAATTTTCTCGTTTATGTTCAAGCAGTATGGATCCAAATTTTTTAAGGATTTTCGAAAAAAAATGAATGAATTAGATAAAAGTAAGGAAGATGATAGTTATCTCCCTTGACAAATTCTACAGACAGAAAATATGGACAATCATGTGGAGAATTATATAATTAGATTATTTATCTATACACTGTATTTGCTTTTCAATTTTTTTTTCTATTTGCAGACAAGAATGGCAAAATGAAACCTGGAGTTCTTCCTTCGTCACATGTTATTTTGCGCCTGTAACGCGTAAACCTTGATCACTACGCCGTAGAGTTGTGGCCAAAAGGCTAGTCTCACAAACTATAACTATTGTAGTGAAGACCATCCTCAGTGATATCCCTATACATCTGACCCCATCCCTTACTACGCTAAATTGGAACTTCGCTATCAAGTAGCAACCAGATAACTCGTCTTGCAAATCAATGAAGTTATGAGTTCGAACCTCAGCGGGAGCTTCATACCTCTGGCTTTGTACCGTAATAAACTAACCTTAATAAACAGATTACCTCGCTTTAGTAATCGTGTTACTCAGAGTCATGGTTAGTAAACTAGTCTAACAAATCATAACTACTGTTGCTTTATATATCTGAACTTGCACCACACTATGTTTAATACAAGTATATAAGTCAGTAAAGAAGGGTAAATATTGTCTGGTAAGACTTCTTTTCCTGAAAAGAATATATATATATATATATATATATATATATATATATATATATATATATATATATATATATATATATATTTGCGATTGTTATTGTACGCAAAGAGTTCCCAACCTCATAGTGGCGATCGAAATGAGGGTTGCAACAATGCTCCTGTGAGCTACGGGATGGTTTGGTAAAAAAGAAGAGAACAAAGAAAATTCGATATGATTAAAAAAAATTTTTTAAATTAAAAAATATTAAAAATTCTAGGAGTAAAAAGAATATCACAAATATATTCACAACACGATTTTGGAATATATAGTGTCATTGAGATCCTGGAGCTGTTCTTAATAATAATTAATGATAAAATACTTGTTAATAATGAAACAACTGTAAATGTATGAACACTTCTGACAAATTCCATTTTGTTCATGTCCAATATTAATACTTGATTGTTGGATTAAAGGGGAAAAAATCAGAAAAATTATTGGATAAAACGAAACAAAGAAAACTGAAATTATCTTACAGTTCCGAGGGCTGCCAAACCAACAAATTCTATGTCCAGGATCTTGGCGAAATAGGTTTGGGAAGCATTAATCTATAGAGAAATAATTATGAAACTAATCAATGTCAACCTATTAATTTTGTTCTTTGTTCACTCTTTCGTTTTCCCCGGGGACGCAGCGACCATCAGTAAAGATGGCGATTATATAATTGAATTCATACTATCGATTCATGACGGCGATTGGAAAGGAGGCGAAAAAGAGCTCAATATGGCTAATGTTCTGGCCGTGGAAGCCATCATCTCGACAATGGAGAAGATTAACGAAGATCGGACTTTACTTCCGAATGTAACGCTCGGTTATACCATCCACGATGATTACGGCTCGAAACGACGTGCCACCGAAATTGCAATGTCCCTAATGAACCGAATCATCTCGAATGGACAGAGGCACGGGATGAAACATCGGAAGAGTCCCAAGTGCCACCCAACGCATCCCGATGAACACTGGATCAACCCTCACGGACACGACAGCAAACCCGTCATCGCCGTCATAGGAGGTACGACGAGTGACATTGGGATGCGGATAGCCACAATATTGCGACCTTTGGGGATCCCCATTATCAGCTACATGGCAACGAGTGACCGTTTGAGAAGCGTTCACTCCTTTCCGTTCTTTATGAGTCTGCTTCCCTCTGACAAATATCAGGCGAAAGCAATCATGGATCTAGCAGATGAATTCAAGTGGAGTTATGTTCTTGTCATCGTCTCTACTTCTTATTACGGAATTGAAGGTAAGCCAGCATGTTCTCAGATGTGTCCATGTATCTCTATGAGATGCTTTTTGGTCGGTCGGTTAGTCACTCTGTCTGTTGGTCAGTCCCAGTTATGCTAAACAACAAAAATAGGAAGGAAGGAAGGAAGAGGCGTGATGTCATTAAAGCGTATGATACCATTAAAAATCGTGACGTCATTAGAAGGTGTAAAATCTATTCCAATCAATCTTTTTACCTGCTACTGATATTGCACTTATGGCTCTTATTTCCTTTTATCAAACTCCCGAACTGGAGTTGACATTATTTTTTTCACCATAACAAGAACAATCCTCACCAAAATGATGGGTGTAAACTGATATGTAAAACCCACATTATCCTGTCGTGATATGAAATCACAAGCAACTGATTACCAAGAGGCTGTCTTATTGACTGAATTAAACTGACAAACCTTAGACGTTAATGAAAATTTATCATCCAGATACACAAGGGCTTATTTCATTCTGATAAATAAATATATTTCCACAAAAAATGTATTTTTTGCATTTCATTCATAATATGAACAATAAAGAAAAAGTTGCATCTATCATCTTCATCGAAATAGAAGTTGGAATAGAGTTTGACCCAGTTGCAACCAGTCTTGTCTTTTACGGTTTCTATAGACAGTTTTCCACACTATCTATAAAAAAATCTTTTCGGAGGTCGAAATGGCGTAAAGCGAAGAAGCAATTGCCTTTGATTTATTTGATTGAAAAGTAAAAGGTAAAGCATCATGGGAGATAGTGTGCAATAGAGTATGGAGGCCTGTGACGAAACCCCGGTTTCAATTGCATGCATCAACTTAGTGATACTTGCAAGTCTTTATACTGGTCAAGACCAGGATTTTACTCCTACAAGTTTTTATGATCACCCTTTCGCAGGATGCAAGCAAACCGAAGGTATACCTCCAGCCGAATCTCACAATTGTACACTATTAGCTGATGAGAGCACAGAGAAATTCGTCCTAATAAGAGAGCTTTCCATACTCCAACCCAGGAATTTCTGCACCTAGGGCGGACGTGCTAACCATTACACTATTCTTGCAAACAAATGTGGAAAAAACAATTACGTTCAACTTAACTGGTTCAGAGGTAGAGTGTTCGATTCCTGTTCGGTAGGACGTACTTCAATCCACCGCTGAGACTTTAGATATAATTCTCAGTGCCTCTCCGCTAGGCACTTCTCAGTGCTAGGATTTTGGAACCTCTCCCCAACGCTTAAAGATAACGACCAAAATCAACGAAGCAACGTTGAGCCTGGTCAGAACGTACATATTTGAATACCCGATGCCGTAAGTAGAGCAAAACTTTAATAGGCCTGACAAGCTGGAAGTAGGTCTTACTAACAATTCCCCATGCGTACCAAATTCTGTGCCATTTTCATCTAGGTTATAAATGGAGAATGATAACACATTAATTTATATAGAGCATTTTAAGCGTTCCCAGATCCACAAAATGATTATGATGATATTTTATGCAGGTTCGTATTGATTGATAGGAAGAAATGATATTGACATAAAGATGTTATTATGCCGCTGTGATATTTACAGAACTTAGCTTAGCACAACACAATGTCAAGCATTAGGAAATTGAGGTAGGAAGATTGTGTTACGCCAATGTTCCTAATGAGGACGACATAACAGGATATGGCTGTTGTACCAATTGTCAGCCTTTCCGTAATTCAAACAAAATTGTTATGTCCGTCTCACTGTAAGACAAATGGTTAGTGATGTGATTGAGATATTGGTAACGGCTCAGGTGCAGACAATTGGATCGACGACCCGAGTTCAAACTCTGGTTGGGGCTGTTTATTTTTCACTTTGCATTAATACCATTGGGAAAGGCATGACTCCCACTCCTAAGCCATGGATTGAATAGTAGGGCATATCGATCTATCTAGCCTTCGGAAGGCAACTAGTCTAGAAGGAAAACTCTGATTACATACATTAAGTCGGTTCGACATCCAATTAGAGTTCTTCTGGCAGCTCCTGCAGCCAAGCTGATACCAGTCGTATCAATATTCGCTTGCCTTTAGACTACATCAGCGAGGTCAAGAGTGAGATTCTGACGACTGGGCATTCCAGGATCTCCATATGCTTCACCCAGGCATACGCCTTAAAATGGACGTTCCATTGTCTGTAGAGGTAGAACAGAAACCATTCAAGACAGATGGTTTACAAAGGTATTCGGAGGACTCACGCTCACTGCAACTCACTCTATCCTCATAAGTATCCATATTGTGCTTTTATAAATGACCCTTTAGTCATAATACCAGTACATTGAATTATGTGTAATATTAGCATTGCTTGTTGATTATATACCGGCATGTTAGATAATCAAAAATAATCAATAAACAGGTCTGTGATCAATGTCTTTTGACAGCATGATGAGTTAGGGATGATTAATTAAAAATTGGAAGAAAACTCTGATTAATGAATAAATTACCTCTCTCGCGTTCTGTTGGGAAATGATCACTGAAAAAGTCAAAATTTTTTTTAAAAACTGATTTCATTGACGCAGCCTGTCCATTTGATACATACATTGTCTGACAGACAGACACATCTGAAATCTGAAGAAACCTATGTTGACGATTTCAATCAACATGTATTTCTTTTATGATGTCTTTGCAGGTCTTGCTATGCTGGAGAAAGAAGCAGCTAAAAGGGTGATTTGTCTTCACAGCCAAACCATCTTGATACCACGTGGAGACATTAGCAATAATACGTCAATACGGAAAGCCGTCGAGCAGATTAAGAAGGACAAGAGACTTACCGTTGTCATTGTTTTTATGTACTTGGATGATGTTAAAAGATTATTTGAAGAGGTTGAAAGACAAAACGTTACAGGTAAACAATAATCAATCATTAAGTATGATGTGATCGGACTATTTTCCTCTTTAATATGTTCATTTGTCAGCAACGTTTCAGTCGCGTATGCCCCAGATCTTTGTCAGAAATCCATTGTTCAAGAATGTAGAATCACTTTCTAGAACGCAAACTCGTATTAGACCGGGTACGTATCCAATTCACTTCAATCAGGTGGGCACTCTGAGAAGTGATCCCATATTCAAGATCCAAGAAAACTCGACGAAGGCCGGAGAGTACACAACCAAAACGTTGTTGATAGATGAACATATAGACGAGGAACATCACATCATACATAATAATTGATACAACCAGGCTAAAAGAAGTAAGAATTGGTGTATCAGTTTCTTGTATGAATGACTCACAGTGGCCTGTACGCGTGCCAGAATTAATAATCTAAAAGATTGATAAAAATCATCTAAAAAAAGATCCACAAAAATTATCTGAAAAGTTATCTTAAAAAAATAGACTTTTCATCTAAAATTATCGAAAAAAAATACCAGCTCAAGATTTGGACATTGTTGGTCCAATATAACCTCAGAAAATACGTTCTTACCAGGTCTTTAGTGGTGTATTCATGCAAATTCTCAAGGTTGTAGCTCCACATATATGGCCAGGAGTGCCTGGAGACATACACAAACACATCCATAGACACATGGATATTCAAGGGGGGAAAACTCTGTAGCCCACATGCCTGGTTGGTCGGTCCTTTGGGGGGGTGCTATTCGATTGTCCGATAAGGTAGCATAACTCTCGTAATCTCTCATGAAACATTATGTCTACATCTGGTAGATGGATGGGGATCTTGCAATTGAACGAAGCTGATGCAAATAGAGTCTACCAAGCGTTACTAATTTAAACTCTAAACACATTAAAACAAAAAACTTCGTCAAAAATTCTTTTGTCACATTTCAGTCACTTATTTCCCGATATCTCTTAATGTAATTTATACAAATTTTCTTCGGTGTTTTTTTTTTTAACCTTTTACATACACTTCGATATTATGGCACTATGTGTAAATTTACTCTTATTTGGATCATCAGCTGTTTACCATGCAACGGTTCCAGGGATTTAAAAAAAACAGAATAGTTATATTAACATGGTAACCCAGCAGTGTTGATTAAACACGTTAGATAAGAAGTGTTGTTTCAATTTTCTTAAATGTTTTTTCTTGCTCTCTCACAAGACAACAAATATCTGGTTCAAACTGATATAGAAAATTCAGCAAAGGTTTTTTCTCGATCTACCGCTTTCGACAGCTCTTCTGGACATTTTCAAGATCTTTAAATTGATATTATTTTTCACATTTTTTGATAATCCAATCATTACGAATTCGTTAATTTGAGATGGTAAGAATTCTTTTGCTTGTCATCCTTGGGGTTTCACTGTGGTTGGCGATCTAATTCTTTTGGGGAGAGGGTTTCAAGTTATTAAACATTCAGTAAACCGTTCATACGTCCATACATCTATAGGAGATCTTATTGAAACACCGTTCCCGGTCTGTCGAGATTAATGTTTAATAAAAAAAAAAACCGTATAAATGAAGGATTGTCACCTAATTATACTTTATTCGGTCGATTCAGTCAATTATTTCTGAATATCTGTTAATGTAATTCATGTAAGCTTCTTACTTATTTTTTCTTGGTAGGATTATCAGTTGTGTACCATGTAACCATTTCGGTGATTTTATACTTATATATGTATATACATATGTATGCATAATGGGAATTATTGTAAATAGCATTATTGATATATCAAATATGTTAAATGGTTTTCATATTTTCTCTTCTCGATATTTATTTAGGTTTCTTCGATATAAATTTTTGGGCAATTTTTACACGGCATTTTGTATATGCTCAACTCGGGTGTTGAGTTGTTAAATGGTTTTCTAACAATGTAATCGATAATTTTTGATGTTTTTGTTACGATGTGTAGTCTTGACTTTGTAAGATGTTTTCCAAGTTGTGTTGTTGTTGAGTTTGTTCTTAGGATGATGAGTCTAGCTATTTTGTTGTTATTTGGAATGGGATTGTTCGTTTGAGTGTGTTTTTTTAGTGTGGTGGATTTTGTGTGCCTTTCTTTTTTTGTTTTGATTGAATGATCGTAGGTATTGGTGCTTTTATTAGTTTGTTCTATATAGTTTTCTTTTTCCTTTGAGAATAGGGAGCTGCAAGTTTTCATGACTCTCGAGTAGAAGTTTATGATTATGTCTGCTTTTGTTATGGTATTATAGTGTGATTAAAAGTTGGGATGGTCGTTCTTGTTGGATGATTTGTGATACACGTTTCGTTGAAGGTTTATTTATTAGGAAGGCAAAGAAGGGGGGGTTGTTTGATTCTGATTCGTAAGTAAAATCTATGATAGAACCCAACTGAGCTGCGAACCCATTGGTAGGCCGAATTTTTGTTTGTAAAACTCATTATTGAATTCGAAATATCATAGGTTTGAACATAGTGTACGAATTTCGATGATTGTGTCTACAGGTAAGGTTCGATCTAGTCTGGATTTGTTCAAATGTGTTTTCAATATGTGCAAGCATTTCTTGACTGATATGGTGGTGTATAATGATTTAATGTCTAAACTGGCTGGTGATTTGTTTCTTATGTCAACGTTTGCCGACTAGGACTCCTGGGTTTTTGAGATGAGAGGGGTTGATTGTTCCTAAGGGGAGGTTAAGATTTTGACTGTAGCTTTTGCTATTTTGTGGGACGCTACCTATACTTCACGTGATCGGTCACATTATGACGTTTGTTTTGAGTGTCTTGGGTAATCTCTATTGTTAAGGGATTCTTGGATGGTGTTCAACGACCATGTTTTGTTTCTATTTTCCATTGATTTTTTGCATGTTTTCTTAGATAGGTTGGTTTCTTTGTCTACAGTTTATTTGTTTGTTTTGATGTATGTGTTTATTTTACTACTTGAATATGCCTTCATGGGATGGTTGTTTCGATTTTCCCTGTGTTGGTTGTAGCGATTGTTATATATATATATATATATATATATATATATATATATATATATATATATATATCATAATGATGTATATCATTCATAATATATTATTATGTATATCACTGAGATATACATACGTGTATATATTTTAGAAATGGATGCATTTGGTCCGACAGAATGAATTATAAATTGCGTTATATTACATAGAAACTTATTTGAAATGATCCGCCGTCGTTACATGGTTAATATATCACCCAATTCTGTCGGACTAAATGTGTCCATTTCTCGAATACATGACTGTCGCATTGAAAGAGGCGAATAGACCGTTCATAAACGAAATGAGAATTTCAGTTGAAAGCAGTTATTTGGCCTTTGCATTACCGGCGGCTGTTTAGCTCAATGGTCATAGCATCGCTATGTTGAAGCGGCTACCTTTGATTCCTGCGACAGCCCCCTTTTCTTTAATCGTCTTTTCTATTTCCGTTGTTTAAATTGAATGATATAACGCAATTCATACATGTATATCAATATGTACCCATATATATGTTATATAGAATGCATCATCATCATTATTATTATTATTATTATTATTATTATTATTATTATTATTATTATTATTATTATTATTCGTTTTATAAAATGTATTGTAGGTATAAAATATGATTGTAATATATATACATATATATATATATATATATATATATATATATATAGTTTGAATAATTCGCTCATATCACAGTTTTCTTCTTTAAAACTCAGGAATCACATGGATTGCAAGCGAAGCTTGGGCTGAAGACAATGCCATTTTAAATTTTCCGCCCCGCGTCGTACTAGGTAGTCTTGGGGTAAAATTAGTCTCAAGACGTTCCAGGATCCTCAATCGCGTGTGCCGACATGCGCACACGAATATTAATATCTGGCTGATCCCTTTTTTCTGTCAACATCACAACATCAGCAAACAGAACTGTTCCCAGATGAAATTCCGGTGTCTCCACAACCTTTTCCCATCATCCATCATGTACATCTGGGGTTTCGCCGAAAACGCCGTTCGCACAGTCGCCCAGGCGTTGGAAGGTCTTGTGTCCAGACCAACCGCTAAGTCCTTTGACTACGCCGCCATGCTGGACAGCATGAAGTCAATGCGATTTATTGATTCTTCTTCTCGTGCTGTTGAGTACACCAATTATATCGGTCCTTCTGTGGTGAAATACGCAGTTGTTAATCTCCAGTCGGACCACAGAGAAGGAAGGCTGAGATTTGTTCAAGTGGGCAGCTGGGCTAAAGATCTCTCAAACGTGAAAAGAATGAAGCGGAAATTGTCTTTGCGCAAATCATCAATACAATGGAACGCAGGTACGTTTTTTTTTCCTCTAACTTTTAGAAGTCATTAACATACCGACTCTGTTTCAGATAATTCGAACTCTTTGTGTCCGATACAGTCAAGACGTTTTGGATGATTCATATCTACGGCTCTCTTCAAGTGTAAATTGTAATATCCGTTAAGATAAAGAGCAATATTTATAAATGTTGCAGTTAAGTCTTAAATTTTTATATTTGATGCCATTTTTTTTTTCGCTACGAACCACCGAAAGAAGACCCCAATGGAAAAGACTCTCTTTCCTTAGGGATATTAAAATTTACCCCTGAAGAGGGCTGTAGAAAGGTTTATGCCCAACGACGGACGATAAAAAGCTGATCATGATGGTGACAATGATGAATGTAAGTAAGTGAGAGGAGGTCAAATTTTTGGTCGAATCTTTTAAATCCCGTGTATAATCGTGTAAAAGTCGATCTCTTGAATAGGTAGATTACAATTTTCAATCATACGGGGAAAGATGATTTTGGTGTATACAGGTTTCCTCTGCAATCCTATTGTGATGCGTTCCCATAAAAAAAATATTCGTAAGCCGAAATAGTGTAAGGCGAAGAAGCAAGTAGCATTGATTTATATGGGAATTTTTTTTAGTCTTCTAACTCCCAAAATATTGATGATGGTAAATTAGGATGAATCGTTTGTGGTTGGGTAGTGGGGGTGACTGGAGTGTAATTGAGCAAGTAAAAGTCAGAATAGCTCGCTGCTAAACAAACGCTTTTTTTCATCCAATTTCGTAAAATTGAAAAAGGGGCGTAAAACGAACTTTTGCAAATCGGGGAATATCTGTAAATGAATTGAATATTTTGCCAAACATTGCTGGAAACTTTTGCATCAACCTGATAGAATAAAAATGAAATATATCTGAGGCTTTATTATTTATTTTTGCTAAATGAAGTATTTCAAATCATTTGTATTAACCTTTGACTAGTATTTACCTTTTTAATATTGACAGTCTGACTCAGGGCCACCTGGAGCCCTTGTGGGACCCTAAGAAGATTTTTTCGGGGGTCCTATCGCCATTATAGGGCCCTAAGCAGAATTTGATTTGGGGATCCCGACTTCCGGGGGCTCTCTAGTGGCCACAGGACCCTAAGCAACTGCTTAGTTCGCTTATGCCTCAGGCCGGCTCTGGTCTGAGTAGAGTTACGATAAGAGGTTTCTGAATAATTAAAATCAAGATAAACAGTTGTCAAAAATGGATTATAATTATCTAAGACTTTGTTTTCCACTTGCGTGTGTTGTTTTCCTTTAATTCTCTATTTCTTTCTTCCATTCGTATCAGGTCAGCTTCCGCAATCAAGATGCTCAAAACCGTGTAAAAGCGGATACAAAACTAACCAAGGTCCTCACAGATGTTGCTGGCATTGCGAACCCTGTCCTACGGGTCACATAAGCAACTCAGATATTCCGCATCAGTGCGTCAAATGTGCTCTTACCGAACATCCAAGCCAAAATCAAAACCGATGCATGGCCGACACGCAGACCTTCATTTTTTACAATAATCCGATCGGGATCGCCCTTCTGACTGTTTGCAGCTTAGGAGAGGTGCTGGGGTGTGTTCTTTTCACCGTATTAAAACGCTGGAACAACCACAATCAATATATTGTAATGCCTTACCGGAAACTCTCTTACGTCATAACAGTGGTAGGCTTCCTCCAGCCGCTGACATTTCTGCTACGAACTTCATCGTATGTGTGTCGTATGAGGATAATTTCCTTCATATTCTTTCTTAATACTCATGCTTGCTTTCTCTTCTGTAGTTGTGGAAAGGTGCGCCACCTGGTGGTTCGAGTGAATGCCATTTTGGAACGCAGCCCCAAGAGAAGCCAGAAGACGATGATGAGGAAAGCCTGGACGCGGAATATGCGCATAAAATTTGTGAAGGAGAGAAATTTAAAGAGAGAAGGGCGAGAAATCGATGAACAGGATCAAGAGGTAGAAGGTGGAAAGTCGTGCGAGACAGAGATGAGGGGGATAGGGAAAAGGAAGAGAAAATATATGAGACGTCTTGAACTAGAAAAGGCTGAGCCAATGGCTACCAGAAAGATATCGGGAAGTAAGAAAGAGACGAAAATCAAAGAGGAAAACGGAGAAAGGTTGTCTGCTGGAAAACAAAGAAACCTCTGTCACGTGATCACTGCATTTACCCATCATGCTTTGTTCTTTGCCACGTTGATTCTCTCGATTTTGCCGCTTGCACTCATGAAGCACGACTCCATGACCAGTGTCAAGTACATCAAACTGAAAGACACGGTCGGTTACTTTTATTGCACTTGGGAAAGTTCGCCTTCTTTTCCTCTATTCCTCATCTTTCACTTTCTGCATCTTATTGTAACCCTCGTCCTAACGAACCAGACAAAAACGATCCCGACCGCCGAACGCAACGATAGCAAGGACAACGGCACTGTGAACGTTTCATTGTTTTATGTTCACGACAGGTTCGTTTATTACCTCTCTTACCTCATACTTCTGATTGAATGTATCTGCGTTCCATTCAGCTTAATTGTACCTGGACCACCGGCAAGAGACATCTTACATCTCACAATGGGCATCGTTGTCCAGTATAGCTTCATCTTGACGACGTACGGCACCAAATTATACGTCATTTGTCGAGAGCAGTATAAAAACAAATAACACTGAACTTTTTGCTTCTCGATGGAAGTCTTTAACGAGATCTTGTCTCTATTACCAGAGTCCAGATCCGGGATTTCTAACGGGGGGGGGGGATCTAAGTTCTCAAAAAGATCTGTTTAATTAGACAATGGATTTTTTTGTTTTGTTGTGGATTATTTGTGTTTTTTTTATTTATATATTTTCTTTGCTTTTTTTTTCTAAATTCAGTTGTGCTTTGCCCACGTAGGAGTGGAGGGTTCGGACCCCTAGATCCTATTGATCCGCGCCCGATTATTGTAACGAAATTCCCGTCCAGTGTTTCATTTTATTTGGAAACAAAAATAGAATAGTGATTACAGATATGCTTAATAGTTGATATACTGTCATTCGCTTTCGGTGATCTTATTCTATCAACAAGATTTATAAGACTTTTTTTTACCTGAAATAAGAGACTAAACTGATTTTCCACCTCTTCTCTTAAAGCAAGTCTTTGTCGATCAGAATGGTCAGTCGGAGCAAAGTCAGGAGAGTATGGTGAATGAATCTTTTTTCCCCAACCGTATGCCTCTATAAGATCTTCAGTCACTCAGGTGGTATGAGGGTGTGTAATACAGTGATGAAGAATAACCCCCTTTTTGTTCACTAAAGGTGAATCTTTCTTCATCAAAGCTTTAATCAAATGCTTAAGTCGTTGGCAGTAAACTTCAGCTGTAGCCGTATGATTGTCGTTTAAATATTTGTAATCAATGGTTCATATCCAACCGAATTCTCAACAAGATCTCCAGATGAATGTTACCTCTAAAAATTATTGCTACTGCGTCGATTAAAAATATCTTACTTAGCATGAAAAAAAAAAAACACAATTTACTCCATACATTTAAGATATGGAAAGATAAATCTAGTTGCCAGTAAAAGATGTGTCTTGGAATAAAACATTTTAGACTAAAGAAACACCAGTCAGGTAAAAGAGCAGAAAATATCAGTGTTCAATTGAAGATAACACTAATCTAATTCCTGAACTTTCTACCTGCACTCAAGTACGTGCTGATAACTATCCACATTCGTTCCGAAATTATAATCTTTGGTGACACATTGTTAGGAAAAAGACCTCGCATTTTTGCTCCCAAGTAAGTCTTAAAGGTGTGACACAGGCCACACCGAAAACTATGACATCAGCAATGCACACACCTTCCGGGCGCAAGTTTCAATGATAGATCCTCACAAAATACAATACTTGTTCAGTGCTTTTTCTGTCCCTGTACAAAATTCAAAATTTAAGGCTGTTCCAACGCAAATATCTTTCTGTATACATGTGTGGGCATATTCAATTACAAATGAAACTTATGCACTTTTATCAACTGCAAACACCAAGAACTTTATTCACAACACTCGTAGATAACTGAACGTTAAGAGCATATTTCTTTTCCTTTAAATGAGAACTATTACTGTATTAATCTTTAACTGTATATAGGTCTATAATAAATACATCCTTGTTACGTTACATCCTTGTTTTTATCTATATTCAGCATGTAATTCTACATTTTCCACATTTTCGTGCAACATCGTTTATTTCTCCTACAACTGCAGGAAGGAGCAGAGAAAGTAAAGTATAATTCTCTCTTCATTCCTTCCTATCACTCTATTTGTTTTACTTACATTGGTAAGATAACGACTGCTAACATTGATAAACACACTAATGGATTAGCTATTACTTCGCTTAGGGATCGGTACAAAGTTCAACGGTCAACACGACGTATTTACTTGTCAGAGGTATTAAGTCAATCACTGATTACCAATTACATTAAATCAACGGAGTCGGATAATATCGATGAATATAAACCAAATAAACTAAATGCAGACCAAATGTCTTCTATAAGCAACAACCTGTCAGGTGAATTATGAGTAGGCTCCACGACTTTCACTATTAAAACTTCTGTCGCAGTGTGGAGGTTTTCTGTTGGGGTGTGGTCCCACAAACTATACTAAACCCAGCCGTGGTTCTGGGTTAGTAAAAGAAGGCAACAAAACGGAATTTCGTTTATATGTTTTATATAGAATATTGATTATCAATATCTCTGGAGACGGGAAATGCCTATTCGCAGTTGAAAAGAGAGGAGGCCGATTATTGTATAAGTCAAAATGACGACTGGTCGCTCATATCACGAACGGTAGTCTACTGAATGGTAGCAGCGGTTGACGGTTACTAAGGGCGGACGGCTGACACGAGTCTCTTCTCCAAACCCAAATTTTACTCTGACTTGTTGTTACGAAAATACTTCCTATTTAAGCTCTTGGTATCCACACTGTATCTCTTGTAATTGACTTCCCTTATCTCTCCCTCTCCTGCCATCTCGACCTTTCCGGAAAAAACCCAAAACATTGACCCTCATTCATCTCGCGACGCAGGTCTGTTCAATATCATAAATTAGTCTCCCCCTCTCCCAAAGACTCCGCAAATAACTTTTCTTTCATAAGCTTTTACTCTCTCTCTCTCTAGACCTCAAACACTGACCCTTATATCTGGCTTTGTTTTCAAACCCCAGGATCTGACAGATGACACTAGATTGAAAAAGTACAGATAACTCAACTTCCCATGACATGGTCATCGAATCGGGAACAAAACCTTTTTCCAAAAGCATTTGTTTTTGCAACCCAGGCCTTGACAGATGACACTAGATTGAAAAAGCACAGGTGACCCAACTTCCTATGACATCTTGAAAAACACATTATCCCCTTTAACACAGATAACTCCTTTTGTAATAACAATAGTAATTACTGGTAATAGTAATTTTTAGTAACAGCCATAGTAATTTTCGTAATTTTCAGGACACGGGGGACTCCTGGCCCCCTAGTGTCACAGCAGGAAACACCCAGTGGTCCGAAAGAATCAAAATGGTCAACTTTTTACGCCACGTTGTATTAACCAGCCTGAAGGAGAGGTAGAGTGATTTTATAAGGAAGTTTTGATGTGTCATTATGACAGGTACAGGAACGAGAATAAAATACTTTGGTGGATCTAATGAAGTGTTCTTTTCGATATTCAAGGACGGTTACCTAAAGAGTTAAGTGGCTGGAACGTTGTGATTAAGACAACAAAGATGAAGAAGATGGTTCGAATAAATAAGTCTGTGTACGTCTTTTGTATTTTTTGATGTTTGAATGAAGAAGTTGAAGTTACAAACTGTACATCGGGTTTGTGTTTCTTGTAAGAAACAATTCAACACAATTGTTTTTACTAGCGGTACTATCTTGAGTTTGCTTTTATCAATTGTCAACGATTATTCATTTTTTGACTAGTATTTTCCTTCGTCTTGAGTTCAGTTGCTTTTCAGGGAACGAAATTCGATTCACCCAGAAAATTCTCTTCTTGGTGTATCACTAGTTGTGACGTAAAGTGTCACATGCTTTTGTTCATCTTTAGTTTTCAGTCTTTTTTACACAAAATACATGAATACGTATTTTTAATTTTCTAAAAATGTAATTTGATCAAAAAAAAAAAAGAAAAAAGGTCACCACAATCAAAATTTGGTAATCCTAGATGGGCAGCGTGAATTAGGTGCCTGTGTAGGTACTCGAGCATTACTGGGGTCCAATGACTACGGTAGAATATATATTCTTCTTTAGTCCTTTTTTTTATTTCCAGAGTCAGTCATACACAAAAATGATACTTATTTTTATCTTGAAATCTTTCTCTTGGTACGAAGAAGATACTCTCAAAAACATAATGGTACCTATTGCAGAAATGTGAATCTAGATGTACTGTACACCACTACGTTTGTTCGTTTCGTTTTAAAATTGAATTGAAATTAGAATTGAATTGAAATTAAGAAAAACTACATTATTATTTCCAGATTTTAGTGACATGTCTTCTTTGAAATGCGTCAACTTGATGTTTTATCGTAACTTTTATTTAGGCCTGTCAGAAAGATTGAAAAAAAGACAACTCAAAAGCTGGAGGTAAAAAGTAGTCTTACAAATTACTAAAACTGATTTTCCACCCCTTCTCTTGAAGCGAGTCTTTGTCGATCAGAATGGTTTTGCAAACACCTGAACAAATGCAAGTCAGTTGGAGCAAAGTCAGGAGAGTATGATGAATGAATCTTTTTTCCCCAACTGTATGCCTTTATAAGATCTTCAGTCACTCAGGTGGTATGAGGGTGTGAATTATAGTGATGAAAAATAACTTCCTTTTTGTTTACTAAAGGTGGATCTTTCTTCATTAAAGCTATAATCAAATGCTAAAGTCGTTGGCAGTAAACTTGTAAGCATCAACTTCATTGAAGTACATATTTACTATATTGTTCCGTTATTTTCTGTGATCTTTCAGGCAACTTTCAACTACCACCCTTATGAAATACATCTTTATTTGACACCCAGTTATGTCACCCAGACCTAGGAATGATAATACAGGTTTTTTTTTTAATTTTTATTTTTATTTATTATCATTTTGAAGCAAATTTTGAATTTTGAAGCAAAACACATCAAGTGTTAGGGCACATCAAAATTCACATTTCTGCAATATGATTATGTTTTCGTGTGCATCTTTCTCCGTAGCAAGAGAAAAATTCAAAAATAAAAAGAGGGATTATTTTCGTGTATGACCGGCCTCGGTGAAAATAATGATAAAATAACCTTTTTACCTTTGTTGCTGTATCCCAGTCTTGTATGGGTACCAGAAAAAAATGTTAATTCCCTGGGAGACTGCAAAAAACACGTAGAACAGTTTTGAGAAAAATAGAATTTTCTGGAAGGATGGTATTTGAAAGTTGCCTGAGAGATCACAGAAAATAGCGGAACAATATAGTAAATAAGTAGTTCAATGTAGTTGATGCTTGAAAATCTCTCGAAAATGTCTGATAATTTTACTTAATAAACCAGACAAACTTTCTAGGTTACACATTACGAACAGGAGAACTTTTAAAAAAAGATTGTAGAACTGGGACTAAACAGAAGAAATTTAATAAAAGGAATGAATACGAAGACAGTATCACTTATGGAGTACCCAGGACCTTCCCCTAGTTGAACGTGAGGAAAAATTGAGAACATTTTTGACGACTGCCAAGACTCTACACACCAGGGATGATACTGATTATCAATTAGTAAAAAAAATAACTAATCAAACTTGAAAACTGTTCTGAGAGGATGGAATAATGAAGTTACCTAAAAGGTGACTGAAAATAAAACAAAACGATTCACATGTCGTTTCTTCGTGTGAATTTAAGCGTTATCCATTGTCTGTGTTGCATCACTGCCTTCATGAATTTCATACAATATTGTGGATATGACACCCATTAAAAACTGCATATCCCATGTTTTCAAAGTCAGGCGCAAGGCAACAGAAATAGGGCATCAAGATAAGATCAAACTCACTATGTCGACGAAATGGTCTGCGAGATGAGTTGACTTAATACCATGCACAGCAAGCTCACTTCATAGATATTTTAAGCAATTGTTACTTTTTCCGTGCTAAATTCAGCAATCATTTCCAGCGTTCTTTTTCGCAGAACTATGCCCGATCGAATTTAACAAAAAAAGTATAGTTATGTCAAAATGTTTTCAGGGTTATTGCTGTTTGGATTAGTGTTGTTGTTAGGGTTAGTGTTGTTGTTAGGGTTAGTGTTGTTGTTAGGGTTAGTGTTTAGGGTTAGTTATTTTATTTTAGATTATAACCTTTCGACTGACACCAGTCTCTAGAGTCACATGATATTGAACGCTGAGAATGGTTGCTGAATTTAGAACAGAAAAGGTAACAATCACCGCTATTTACTCAGTATAGCTCAGTTTGGCAGAAGACGGTAGTAGAGTATTGAAAGTAAGCTAGCTCAACAACGCGCTACGTTACCTGTAAGATGACAGAAGATATTGGAACAAAAAAATCAATAATCATTATATGTGATGGTGTTGGTCAATTTTCCTAGTCTATTTATTTCACAATTTTTCGGTTGTGTACGCTCCGGCCTTCTTCGGAAGTTCTTTGTTTTCTTTTGTCTTCTTCCGTTTGATTTGTATTCATTAAGGGCAGATCAACATAAAGAAGAATAAAACACGGGATGCATGCTTGCATTCTACTTGACAAGCTGCATACATGTTTTTTTTTAATTTGAATCCTGGAATAAATTTTCGGTGAGTAGACATCCCAAACGTTTCGTGATAAATAACAGCACAAGCAAGGAGAATAGTCCAGCTTTACAACTTGAAAAAATTAAAACATCCCAGTTGAAAAAATTCAGACAAAAACGGTTGATATAATATTACACAGTGAATATCCTGCAAAATGCCACATTATTACTAACAGAATTCAGGTGCATATTGTCTATGGGAACGTAATTATTATATACATTTCTAAATATAAATGTAAAATCAAGGTGCGTATTCTCTATGGAGAAAAATTGTTGTACACATATTTAAATATAAATGTAAAATCATGGATAGTATTGTCTATGGAAACATAAATCTTACACATTTCTAAATATAAATGTAAAATCAAGGTGTATATTGTCTATGGAAACATAATTGTTATACACATTTCTAAATGTAAATGTGAACTCAAAGTAAGGACTGTCTATAGATACTCAATTATTATAAACATTTCTAAATATAAATGTAAAATAAAAGTACATATTGTCTATGGAAACATAATTGTTGTACACATTTCTAAATATAGATAAAAAATCCAAGTGCGTCTTCTCAATGGAAACAAAATTATTATACATATTTCTAAATAAAAATGTAGAATCAAGGTGCATATTATCTATAGGAATATAATTGTTATACATATTTCTAAATATGAATATAAAATCAGGGTGCGTATTATCTATGGAAACATAAGCGTTATACACATTTCTGATTATAAATGAGAAATCTAAGTGCATGTTATCTATGGAAACATAATTGTTACACACATTTATAATATAAATGTAAATAATGGTGCATATTATCTATGAGAACATAATTGTTATACTCATTACAATATATAAATGTAAAATCAATGTGCGTATTGTCAATGAGAAATTATTGTTATACACATTTCTAAATATGAATGTAAAATCAACGTGCGAATTATCTATGGAAATATAATTGTAGTACACAATTCTAAATCTGAATGTAAAATCAAGTTAGGTATTTTCTATAGTAACGTAAATGTTATACACATTTCTAAATATAAATGTAAAATCAAACTGTGCATTGTCAATGGAAACAAAATTATCAAGCACATTTCTGAAAAAAAATTAAAAATCATGCTGCATACTGTCTATGGAAACATAATTGGTACACACATTTCTAAATATAAGTATAAAATCAAACTATTGATTGTCCATGGAAGAATAATTGTCACACACATTTTGAATAAGAATATAAAATCAGGTCCAATTTCCAAATATAAACGTTAAATCAAGGTGCATACTGTCTATGGAAACATGATTATTATACACATTTCTAAATATAAATATAGAATATAAGTACATATGATGTATGGAACCATAATTGTTCAACGCAATTCTAAAAATGAATGTAAAGGTAAGTATTTTCATGGTAATGTAGTTGTTATACACATTTCTGAAAATAAATGTAAAATAAAGTTGCATATTGTCCATGTAAACTTAGTTGTAGTACATATTTCTAAATACAAATGTAAAATCAAGGTGCGTATTATATATGGAAATATAATTCTTATACTCATTTCTAAATGGGAGTGAAAAATGAATTTAGTATTATCTATGGAAATATAATTGTTATGCACATTTCTGAATATATATGTGAAATCAAAGAGCGTATTATCTATGGAAACATAATGGTTATACAGATTTCTAAATATAAATGTATAATCAGGGGGCGTATTCTGTATGGAAACATAATTGTTGTACACACTTCTAAATGTAAATAAAATATCATGGTGCTTATTGTCTATGAAAACATGATTGTTATACACATTCCTGAATATGATTGTGAAATCGAACTGCGTATTGTCCGTGGAAACATAATTGTTATACACATTTCTAAATATGAATGTGAAATCAAAATGCATATTGTGTATGGAAACAATTTTTATGTACATTTCTAAATATAAATGTAAAATTAGGGTGCATATTGTCCATAGAAACATACTTATTATACACATTTCCAAATATAAATATATTTTAGGGATGCCTGTGATCTCTTGAAACTTAATTGTTATGCACATTTCCAAGTATAGATGTCGAATCAGGGTGTGTGTTTTCGATGGAAACATAATGGTTATTTATGTTTCTAAACATGAATGTGAAATCAGGGTGCGTATTATCTATAGAAACATAATAGTTAAACACATTTCTCAAAATAGAAGTAAAATCTTAGTGCGTTTTGTCTATGGAAACATATTTGTAATACATATTTCTAAATATAAATGTGAAATCAAGGAGCATATTATCGACTGAAACATAATTGTTATACATAATTCTCAATATAAATCTAAAATCAAGGTGTGTTTTTATCCATGGAAACATAATTGTTATACATTTTTCTAAATATAAATGTAAAATCATTATGCATTTTATCTATGGAAACATAATTGTTATATACATTTCTAAATATGAATGTAATATCAGGTCTGCATGTATCTATAGAATCATAATTGTTGTATGATTTCTAAATACAAATGTAAAATCAAGTGCATATTATATATGGAATTGTAAATCTTAAATTCATTTCTAAATGGGAGTGAAAAATGAATTTCCATATTATCTATGGAAACATAATTGTTATACTCATTTCTGAATATAAATGTAAAATCAGGGAGCGTATTCTGTATGGAAACATAATTGTTGTACACACTTCTAAATATAAATGTAATATCATGGTGCTTATTGTCTATGAAAAACTTAATTGTTATACACATTACTGAATATAAATTTAAAATCAAGATGCGTTTTATGTATGGAATCATAATCATCATACACATTTCTGAATATAAATGTAAAATCGAGATGCAAATTATCAATCAAAACATAATTGTTATATAGATTTAAGTGTAGAATCAACGTCTATGGAAAAATAATTGTCATACACATTTCTCGAAATAAATGTAAAATCAAGGTGCGTATTGTTCCTGGAAACATAGTTGTTGTACATATTTCTTCATACAAATGTAAAATTTAGGTGCTTTTTTTCCATAAAAACATGATTGTTTCACACATTTCTAAATATAAATATGAAGTCAAGGTGCGTATCATCCATAGAAACATAATTGTTAAACACATTCCTCAATAGAGATGTACAATCAAGGTGTGTTTTGTCTAGGGAAACATAATTGTTGGACATGTTTCTAAATATAAATGTAAAATCAAGGTGCATATTATCTATCGAAATATAATTCTCATACACATTTAAAATATAAATTCAAAATCAATATGCATATTCCCTATGGAAACATAATTAATATAAAGATTCCTGAATATAAATGTAAAATCTGGGTACATATTATCCATGGAAACATAATTGATGTACACATTTCTAAATATAACTGTAAAATCAAGGTGCATATTATCCATAGGAATATAATTGTTATACACATTTCTAAATATGAATGTAAAATCTCGATGCATATTTTCTATTGAAACATTATCTTTATACACATTTCTAAATATAAATGTAAATTCAATGTGCGTTTTATCTATGGAAACATGATGGTTGAACACATTTTTTTCACTATAGACGTAAAATCACGGTGCTTCTTATCCATGGAAACATAATTGTTATACACATTTCTAAATATAAATTTGAAATCAAAGTTCGTATTGTCTATGGGAACATAATTTCTATATATATTGATATTCATAAATCTAAAATAATAGTGCGTATTCCCATGGGAACCTGATTGTTATACACATTTATAAATATGAATGAAAAAAAAAAGTTACGTATTTTCTCTCAAATCATACTTGTTATACACTTTTCTAAATATAAATGTAAAATCAGGGTGTGTATTTTGTATGGAAACATAATTGTTATACGTATTTGTAATTATAAATGTAAAAAAAGAGTGCATGTTATCCATGGAAATATAATTTTTTCTACACACATCGATTTATAAATGTAAAATTCTGGTGTGTATCATCAATGGAAACATAATTGTTATACACATATCTAAATATAAATGTGTAATCAGGTTGTATGTTATCCATGGAAATAGAAATGTTATACAGATTTTAAATTTAAATATGAAATCAAAGTTCATATTGTCTTTGGAAACATAATTGTTATGCAGATTTCTAAATATGAATGTAAAATCAGGTTTTGTATTGACTATGGAATCATAATTGTTCACACATTTCCCAATTTACATGTACGATCGAGGTGTGTATTATCCACGGAAACATAATATTTACACACATTCCAAATATAAATGTAAAAGTGCATATTGTGTATGGAAATATAATTGTTATACGTATTTCTAGATATAAATTTAAAATCAAGGTGTGTATTGTCTATGGAATCATAATTGTTACAGACATTTTAGATATAAATGTAAAATCGAGGCGCATATTGTCTAAGGAAACATATTTGTTATATACATTTATAAATATAAATTTAAAATCAAAGTCTCTTTGTATATCGAAACAAAATTGCTCTACACATTTGTAGTGCATATTGTCTCTTGAAAAATAATTGTTTTACACATTTATAATTATAATGTGCAATCGGGGTGCGTATTATCTAGGTAAAGATGATAGTTATACACATTTCTAAATATAAATTAGCACGAGTATTATCCATCGAATAATGCCTGTTATACTCATTTCCCAATATGAATCTAAAATCAAGGTGCGTATTGTCTATGGAATCATGATTTTTATACACATTTCAAAATATAAATTTAGAATGAAAGTGCGTATTGTTCATGCAAACATGATTGTTATAAACATTTCTAAATACTAAAAGTGAAATCAAAATGGGTATGGGAACAAAATTATTATACGCATTTCTAAACATAAATGTAAAATCAAAATGTGTATTTTTTGGAAACATAATTGTTATTCACATTTCAAAATGGGAATGTACAATCAAGGTATGTATTGTCTATGGAATCATAATTGTTGTACAAATTACTAAATATTAATGTAAAATCAATGTGTATTTTCTATGGAAATGAATTGCTGTACACATTTCTGAATAAATGTAAAATGAAAGGTCGTGTTATCCATGGGAACAAAACTCTTACACACATTTCTGAATATAAATGTGGAATCATAGTGCGTATAGTCTATAAGAAACATAATTGTTATACATATTTCTGAATATGAATGCAAATTCAAGATGCGTATTATCGACGGAAACACGATTGATACACACGTTTCAAATATAAATGTAAAATCAGGTTTCATATTATTTATGGAAACCTAATTTTTATACACATATCCTAATATATATGTAAAATCAAGGTGCATATTATCTGTGGAAAATAATTGTTGGACACATTTCTAAATATAAATGTAAAATCAGGGTGCATATTGTCTATGGAAACATAATTGTTACACACATTTATAAATATAGATGTAAAATCAAGGTGAGTATTGTGTATGGAAACATAATTGTTATACATATTTCTAAATATAAATGGAATATCATAGTGCGTATTGTCTATGGAAACATAATTGTTACAGACATTTTAAATATAAATTCAAAATCACGGTGCATTTTGTTGATGGAACCATGATTGTTATGCACATTTCTAGACATAAATGTGAAATCAAGGTGAATATTTTCTATTGAAACATAATTGTATTGTACATTTCGAAATACAAATGTAAAATCAAGGTGCATATTATCTATGGAAACATAATTGTTATACACATTTCTAAATATATATTTGAAATCAAGGTTCGTATTATCTATCGAAACTTGATTGTTATACACATTTATAAATATAAATGTAGATTCCATAATCGTATTATCTATGGAAACATAATTGTTATACACATCTGTGAAATTAAATATGATATCAGGGTGTGTTTTGTATATGAAATCATGATTGTTGTACACATTTCTAGATATAGATGTAAAATCATGGTGTGCATTGTCCATGGAAACATAATTCTTGTACACATTTATAAATATAAATGTAAGATCAAGGTGCATATTATGTATGGAAACATAATTGTTATACACATTTCTGAATGTAAATGTAAAATCAAGGTGCGTGTTATCTATTGAAACATAATTTTCATACACATTTCTAAATATATATTTAAAATCAGGGTGCCATTATCCATGGGAACATAATGGTTATACACATTTCAAATATAAATGTAAATTCAGTGTGCATATTGTCTATGGAAACAAAATTGTTTTACACAATTCTGAATATAAATGTAAAAACAGGGAGCGTATTATCTATGGAAAAATAATTATCATACACATTTTAGATATTAATGTAAAATCAAGGTGCATGTTGTCTTTGGAAACATAATTATTATCTACATTTTAAATATAAATGTAAAATCAACGTGCGTATTGTCAATGGCAACATAATCATTTTGCATATTTCTAAATATGAGTGTAAAATCAAGATGCATCTTGTCCATGGAAGCATAAGTGTTATACACATTTCTAAACATAAATTTAAAATCAAAGTGACATTATATATGGAAACATAATTTTTATACATATGTAAATATAAATGGAAAATCAAGCTGCTTATTGTCTATGGGAACATAATTATCAAACCCATTTCTCAATATAGATTTAAAATCAATGTGTTTATTCTCCATGGAAACATAATTGTTATACATATTCCTAAATATATATCTATAACTTTTTGCATAAAATCCAAGTGCGTACTATTTATGATAACATAATTGTCGTACATGCTTCAAAATATAATTGATAAATCCAAGTACATACTATATATGGAAACTTAACTGTTATACACATTTCTAAATATGATTATAACATCATGATATGTATTATCAATAGGACCTTTTTCTATACACATTTCTAAATTTAGTTTTATAATCCAGGTGCGTATTATCCATGGAAACATTTGATACATTTCGAATTATTATTGTAAAATCCAGATGCATGTTGTCGATGGAAACATAACTGTTTTAAACATTTCAAAATATAATAGTAAAAAACAGGTGTTTATTATCTTTGTAATTTTAATCATTATCATCATCATCATCATCATCATCATCATCATCATCATCATCAGTCTTTCAATGTCCGTTATAGGACATTGACCTTCCCCAGGATTTGGCCGACTTCTCTATCGTGGGAGGCGTGGAGCCAGTACTTTCTGAACTTGTCTAGCTCGTCCTTCCATCTAATATTCTGCTGGCTTCGGTTGTGCATATGATAACAGGGGACACATGTCGTGAGTTGTGATGTCTATTGGTTGTCCGCCATTCGTGCAACATGGCCAGCCCACTGCCATTCGAGTTTTATTTTAGTGGATTATATGATGTCTCGGAGTTTTGTCTTTTCCTGGATGTACTGTGCTGTGTTGTGGTCTCTCCATGTGAGGCCAAGCATGGTTCTCAGTGTGGATCCGTCTCTTTGTTAGGTTCCATGTTAGAGCTCCATAAGTGACTATTGGGAGGATGCATTGGTTATACACCCTCCTTTTTAGGATTAATGGGGTCTTCTTATTTTTGAAGGTTGAGCTTGCTCTGCCAAAGGCTTGATTTCTTCTTCTTTCGAGGATCTCATGGAGATTCGTTGCCCTAGGTAGATGTAGTGATCTACTTTCTCCAGTTCCGTGTCCTCAATTTTGATCTTAGTGTTTTTATCTCCTATGTGGTTTTTGCACATGATCTTTGTCTTACTGAAGTTCATGTGAAGGCCAACTTTTTTGCTCTCTTCATTTAGTTAATCTATCATAAGTTTGAGGTCGTGTACATTCTCTATTAAAAAGGTAATGTCGTCTGCAAATCTGAGGTTGCTCTAGTCTTCTGAAGATCATCTCGAGGCTGGCAGTGAAGAATTTGGGTGAGCTGGTATCACCCTATCTTACTCCTCTCTGGAGCTGAAAGGGGTCCAAGTCTTCATGTGGCCTGATAAAGGAGCTGCTATGATCGTAAGTATGTTTCAGTAATTCGACGTATATTGGATCTACACCTTGTCGAGTGATCGCCTCCATGACCTTAGGGATTTCTACTGAGTCGAACGCTTTTTTGAAGTCGATAAATGCTACAGCAAGTGGTAGTTTATATTCTACTGCCTTTTCTTTCAGTTAATTTATCAAATGCAGGTGGTCCATGGTTGAGTAGCTTCTTCTGAAGCTGGCTTGCTCTCGTGGTCGGTTTTCATCAAGTCTTTTTGTGATTTGGTTAGTGATGATCTTTGTGAAAAGTTTGTATACGCTATTGATAAGGCTAATAGGCCTGTGTTCGTTTGGTCTTTTGGGTGCCGATGCCACCTTCATTTTCATTTCCTTGTCCTACCTGTGCATTGAAGTCTCCAATGATAACATTGAAGTGTTTTCTGGTGTCTTGGGTAGGAAGTTCAAGTCATCATAAAAGCTGTCAATTTCCTCTCAGGATGAATGTGAAGTTGGAGCGTAGACTTCGATTTTATTGAGTTTGTATCACTTTGAAAGTTGTATGGTGACGCTAGCTATTCGCTCAGAGACGGCTTTGGGGCCGGTTACATTGTCTTTGAGATCCTTATTGATGAGAAAGCCTATTCCACTTTGTTTTACTTTCTCCCTTTTTTTTTCGTTACTGTAAAGAAGATGTCGGCTTCTCAGTTCGATTAGTTCTTCTCCGGGTCTTCTTACCTCGCTAATACCTATGATGTCCCATTTGACCTTTTTGATTTTACTTTCTTGATCGTAGCATGTTATCTATGAAAACATGAATATTATACAAATTTCTGAACTTAATTGTAAAATCCAGGAGCGTATCATCCATGGAAAGATAATTGTTATACACTTTTACAAGTACAATTGTAAAATCCAGGTGCGTTTTATCTATCGAAAACCAATTCTTATACACAATTCTGTGTATAATCATGAAACCACGTGCATGTTATCTATGTAAACATAATTGTAATACAAATTACAATACATAATTGCCAAATCCAGGTGCATATTGTCTATGGAAACATAATTGTTATAAACATTTCTAAATTTAAATGTAAAATCCACTTGTGTATTATCTATGGAATAATAATTGTCATGTACATTACTAAATGCAATTGTAAAATCTATGTGTATATTAGAGATGAATACATAATTGTTATACACATTTCTAAACAAAATTATAAGATCCAGGTGTGTATCTAAGGAAACATAATTGTTATACACATTTGTAAATATTTTTGGAAAATTCAGATGCGTATTATATATGGAAACATACTTGTTATACACATTTCTAAATATAATTGTAAATACTAAGTTCTATTGTCTATCGAAGCATAATTGTCATACACATTTCTAAATGTAATTGTATAATCAACGTGTTTAATACTAACTGAAAGATAACTGTTATACCGACTTATGAAAATAATTGTAAGAATCAGGTGCATATCATCTACAGAAACATACTTGTTATAAACATTTTAAATATCATTGTAAAATCAAGGTGCATATTGTCTAGGGAAACACAATTGTTACAAACATTTCTAAATATTCTTTTAAAATCCAGGTGCATATTTTACATGGAAAAATATTAATAATACACGATTCTGAATATAATTGAACAATCAAACCACATATTTCCTACCGAAATTTACTGGATGTACACATTTTAAGACATAATTGTAAAATCTCGGTGCGTGCTACCGATGGAAACATAATTGATATACACATATACTTAAATCAATTGTGAAATCCAGGTTCGTATTGTCTATGGAAACATAATTATTATAAAGATTTTCAACTATGATTGTAAAATCAAGGTGCGCGTTATTTAAGGATACATAATTATTATACACACTTCAAAATATCATTGTAAATTCCCGGTGCATATGGAAAAAATTGTTATACACATTTCTAAACGTTTAAATTGTAAAATCCAGGTACTTACTATGAATGGAAACATTATTTTGATACACATAAATATAATTGTGAAATCAAGATAAAGGTTTTCAATGGAAATATAATTGTTATACTCATTTTTAAATATAATTGTAGAATCCCGATGTGGTTTATCTACGGAAAAATAATCGTTATACACATTTTTGAATATAATTGTGAAATTCAGGTGTGTTCTATCTATGAAAACACAATTATCATACACCATTATGAATATAATTGTGAGATCCCAGTGCGTGTTATATATGAAAACATAGTCGCTATACAATTTATTTTTTAAATTGTAAAATCCAAGTGTGTACTATCTATAGATACATAACTGTTATATACATTTCCAAATATAATTGTAAAATCCAAGTGCGTATTATCCATGGAGATATAATTGTTATACACATTTTAAATATAATTTTGTAATGAAAGCGCGTATAACCTACGGATGAATAGTTGTTATACACGTTTCTGAACATTATTGTAAATTCTAGGTACGTATTATCCATGGAAACAAATGTTATACATATTTCTAAATATAATTGCAGAATCCAGCACCATGTTATAAATGGACACATAATTCGACACATCTCTAGATAAAATCATAAAATCAAGGTGCATATCATCGATGGAAATATAATTGTTATATACATTTTTAAATTCAATTCAGGAATTTAAATGAATATTATCAATTGAAGCATATTTATTGTACAATTTTTCGAATATAATCGCAAAATTCAACTGTGTATTATCTATGGGAACATAATTATTATACAAATTTCTCAATATAATTGTAAATACCAAGTGTTATCAAACATGATCGTTATACAAATTTCTAAATAGATTTGTATGATCCAGTTGCATATTATCAATGGAACATCATCATTACACACATTTTTATATATGATTGTAAACTCCAGGTGCGTGTAATCAATGGAAACATAATTAATATACATATTTCTGAATATAGTCGTAAAATTCATGTGCAGGTTATGTATGGAAACGTACTTATTTGTTCCTAATATTTACAAATATAATTGTGAAATCTAAGTGCATATTATCTATGGAAACATAAATGTAATACACATTTCTAAATATATTTGTGAAATGCAAATGCGTATTATATATGGAAACATAATTGTTACGCACCTTTAAAAATATAATTGTAAGATCAAGGTGCATATTGTCGATGGAAACATAATTGGTATACAATTTCAAGGAAATATTTTGAAAATCCAGGTGCATATTATCTATGGAAACATGTTTGTTATGTACATTTCTAAAAAAAATAATAAAATTCAGGTAAGGGTCATCTATGAAAATCCAATTGTTGTACACATTTCTAAACGAAATTGTAAAATCCAGGTGTATATCATCTATGGTAATATAACTGTTATACACTTTTCCAAATATAATTGTAGGATCCAGGTACGTATTATTTATGGAAACATAATCGATATACACATTCTTAAACAAAATCTTGAAACCAAGATTGTAATATCTATGAAAAAGTAATTGTCATTCATATTTCCAAACATAATCGTAATATCTGCGTGCTTAACATCTATGGACACAAAATTGCTATGCAAATTTCAAAAATAAGTGTAAAATCCAAGTGTGTATTGTCCATGGAAACATAATTGTTATACAACTTCCCAAAAATAATTGTCAAGTAAAAGTGCTTACTATCCATGGGACAATTATTGTTATACACATTTCTATATATAATTGTAAGAAGCACATGTTTATTGTTTTTGGGATCATGATTGTAATACACAATTCTAAAAATAATTGTTAAATGAAGGCATGCATTACGTACGGAAAAATAATCGTTATACACATTTCTAAACATAATAGTGAAATCCAAGTGCGTATTATGTATGAAACATAATTGTTATACATATTTCTAAGTATAATTAAGAACCCAAGTGCGTCTTATCTATTCAAACAAAATTGTTATACACATTTCTAAGTATGATAGTTGAATCTAAGTACAGGTTATCTATAGAAACATGCTTGTAATAGATATTTACAAATATAATTGTAAAAATCTAGATGCGTATTATCTATGGAAATATAATTGTCATTAGCATTTCAGAATATGATTATAAAATGCACGTGCATATTATTCATGGAAACATAATTCTTACGTACATTTCTAGATATAATTGTAAGATCAACGTGCGTATTGTTCATGGGAAGATAATTGGTATACAATTTAAAGAAAATATTTTGAATATCAAGGTGCGTATCATCTATAGAAACATGTTTGTTATACACATTTCTAATAATGATTATAAAATTCGGGTAAAGGTCATTTATGAAAACCTAATTATTATACACATTTCTAAACAATATTGTAAAATCCAGGTGTATATCATCTATGGTAATATAACTGTTATACGCTTTTCCAAATATAATTGTAAAATCCAAGTGCATGTTATTTATGGAAAACATGATTGATATACACGTTCTTAAATAAAATCTTGAAACCAAGATTGCAATATCTATGGAAAAGTAATTGTCATTCATATTTCCAAATATATTTATGAAATCTGTGTGCGTATCATCTATGGAAACATAATAATTATGCAATTTTAAAAATTATTGTAAAATCCAGGTGTGTATTGTCTATGGAAACAACTCTTTTCCATATTTCTAAATATAATTGTGAAATACAAGTGTGGGTTATATATGGAAACATATTCGTTGTTATGAATATCTTTATGTAGCTTGATAAAGGCGCTGCTGTGATTGTATATATGTTTCAGCACTTCAACATATACTGGACCTACACCTTGTCGAGTGATGGCCTCCATGACCTTAGGGATTTCTACTGAGTCAAACGTTTTTTTGAAGTCGATGAATACTACGGAGAGTGGTAGTTTATACTCAGCTGCTTTTTCTTTCAGTTGATTTATCGAATGCAGGTGGTCCATGGTCAAGTAGCTTCTTCTAAAGCCAGCTTGTTCACGTGGCTGGTTTTCATCGAGTGTTTTCGGGATTCAGTTGGTGATGATCTTTGTGAAAAGTTTGTATACGTAATTGAATAGGCTTATAAGCCTGTAGTTGTTGAGGTCTTTCGGGTTTCCTTTTTTATATAAAAGCTTTATGATAGCAGTGTTCCAATCATCTTCGACTTTACAATGTTTTAGACACAAGTTGAAAAGGAAGGCCATTTTCCTGGTGATGATTTTACCTGCTTTTCGAAGTAGGTCCATAGTGATGTTGTCTGGTCCTGGGGCCGTTCCTTTCTTCGACTGTTTCATTGCTTGTTTCACCTACTACGGCGTTACTTCTGGGAAGTCCCCGAGTTTATTGCTCATGTCTTGCGTATCCAGTTCATTGTTTTGTAGTCCTTGTTTGGACGAATAAAGTTTTTGATAAGATTCTTTGGCACGTTCGACAATCCTGTCTCTGTCTGTTGTTACGTTTCTATTTTCCTCGAGTAAGCTGGTTATTTTCTTTCGTCCTGAGTTGAGGCCTTTGATTATAGCTTTGAAGCCCTGACCTTTTCCAAAAGTCGATTCGATGACTGCCGTCGTGTATCTTCTTCTGTCTTTCCTTCGTTTTTTCTTAATTAATTTATTTAGTTCATTCTCTTCAATTTTCTCTCTTGTTATTGTCGGTGGCTCGAGGTTTCTGCGTTTTCCATAAGATTTCTGGTTTCGTCTGAGATTTTACTAATGGGTTGTGAGCTTATTGGTTCGAATATAGTAGCAATTTCTATTAAGGATGCAGTATTTTGTTGCTATGTTCGTTGAGGTTGGTATCGTCTTGTTCAGTAAAAATTTTAAATCTATTTTTCAGTTTGAGCTTGAATGATCGAGTGTGCTCTTTTGGTATGTTTTGAGTTCGCAGTTTCGCGTGGAACATTTTCCCACGTTCTTTGTGCTTACTTGTATTTTACATCGTACCATTCTGTGGTCGCTGCCTACATTGACTTGATTCAGGACTTGGATGTCCTTGACGATATTGTTTTTTTCCGTTAGGATGTAGTCTATTTCGTTCTTTGTTTCGTGATTCGGGCTCTTCCAATCCATTTCCATTGGTTCCCTTCTTGAAGAAGGTGTTCGTGATTTTGAATTCATTAGCCGTTGCAAAGTTTACAAGATATTTTCCTCTCTCGTTCCGTACTTTGTACCAAAATTTGCCGATGCAATCTTCATTTCCTTGTCCTACCTGTGCGTTGAAGTCTCTCATGATGACATTAAATTGTTTTCTGGTGTCTTGGAGTAGGAAGTTCAAGTCATCATAGAAGTTGTCTATTTCCTGTTGTGTTGATTGCGAAGTGGGAGCGTAGACTTGGATTATATTGAGTTTGTATCGCTTTGAAAGTTGTATGGTGCCACTAGCTACTCGGTCAGAGACGGCTTTGAGATCCTTATTGATGAGAAAGCCTACTCCACTTTGTTTTACTTTCTCTTTTTTTTCGTCACTGTAAAGAAGATGTCGGCTTCTCAGTTCGATTAGTTCTTCTCCGGGTCTTCTTACCTCGCTAATGCCTATGATGTCCCATTTCACTTTTTGATATCACTTTCTAGATCGGTTAGGTGCATGTCAGTTGACAGCGTTCTGACGTTGTAGGTGCCTATGTATAATGCTATCCTTTTGGTTACTCTCTTGGGGCAATGTTTAAATGGTGGCCGTTGGACCGATGTCTCAGTGGGAACAGGTGTTTTCTTGAAGGGTTTGGGTAGTCGCTTTCTGGGCACATCACCTCACCCCCACCCAAAATAAGTGATGTGGCTGAGTCTGTTGGTGCCGATCACTTAGCAGGGACAGATGCTCTCTTGGTGTTGTGTTTGGGTAGTCGCCCTTGGGGCACATCAGCCCCACTCAGAGCAAGTGATGTGGCTGGGCCTTTTAGTATCGAGTACCGAGCAGGAACGGCCGATATAATTTTTGGTGTGCAAACTATGGGAAGTGAAATGCAATGCCCTACCACGCTGGCTCATGACGTGTCGGGGGGTGCGGTGGATTGTTCACTGATGTGGGTCAGAGGGCATAGAGCTTCGCCAGCTCTTAGCACCCATCCCATCTGCTCTTGTAAGTTGGAATGGGTGTTGGCAGCGCTGAAAAAAATCATAATTGTCCCTATTTTTTCGGAAATTGATTTGGGGGACTCCTAGCAGTTGAAAAAAAAGTTTTAATTTTTCATCTTTCTTCGTTAAATAGTTCATGTTCGTCTCCCAGCAAGAATCTACTACATGGATGTATCCGTCTTAAATCTAAAGTTTGTTTTGTTTTTATGACCAGTCAAGCCCCGGTCGGGTATTCTGGGAGGGGTCTTTTCTGTTCCGTTCTTTCTTCCTATTTTTGATATTTTTTTTCTTTTGGGGGGTTTATTGGAGTATTATATACTAAATTGGTGCACATTCGGACATTTTGAAGCTATATTTTACTTTATATTCTTGACAGAAGATTTGGGACAGGGGATATTACAATCAAGCAATACGGAGCTGGATGAATGAATATTGCATTGAAGTATTTGATAGACAAATAAATGAGTAAATAAATAAATAAAAATACAGAGAATTCAATTGCACTCGTCCAGTTCTTCAGCAGAGTTTGGGATTCGGGGGACTTTTTTGCAGTTGGAAAGTTTGAGTTATTCATCATTCTTTGCTAAATAGGTCATGTCCGTCTCCCCAGTCATGCACATTTCCGAATATAATTGTAAAATCTATGTGCATATCATCTATGGAAACATAGTTCCTATACAATTTTCCGAAAAAATTGTAATATCCAGGTGAATATTATCTATGGAAACATAATTGTAATACACATTTCTAAACATAATTGTAAAATACAAGTGCACGTTGTCTGTGAAAACATAATTGGTATACAATTTTCAAAAAAATTGTAAAATCCAGCCGCGTGTTATCTACAGAAACATAATTGTTATGTATTTTTTTTTAAATGAGTATAAAATCCAGGTGCATATTATCTATGGAAACATATTTGTCATACACATTTCCAAATATTACTGAAAAAAGCTAGTATTTAGTGTCTATGGAAACATAATTGTAATACACAATTCTAAATAATTTTATAATCAAGGCACTTATTACCTACGGGAAAATTATTGTTGTACACATTTCTTAAAATAATTGTAAATTCAAAGGACGTATTATCTATGAAAACATAATTGTTATACTCATTTCTAAATAGAATTTTAAAATACAAGTGCGTATTACCTATGGAAATATAATTGTTATACAATTTTCCGGAAAAAAACTTGAAAATCCAGATAGGTCTTATCAATGGGAACATCCTTGTTATACACATTTCTAAATATAGTTCTAAAATCCAAGTGTGTGCTATCTATAGAAAGATAATTGTGATACTCATTCCCACATATAATTGTAAAAACCATGACTTTATTGTCAACGGAAACATAATTGTAGTACGCAATTCAATTGTATGATTGAGATGTGCGTTACCTACGGAAAAATAATTGTTATACACATTTCTAAACATAATTGTTGAATCCAGGTGCGTATTATCCATAGAGACATTAATTGCTGTACACAATTCTAAATATAATTCCAAAACCAGGTTATCGATGGGGACATAATTATCATACACATTTCTGAACATAATTGTGAAATCAAGGTGCATGTTATCTATGGAAACATAATTCTTATACACAATTCTAAATATATTCTTAAAACCAGGTGAGATTTATCTATGGAAACATAACTGTCATACATACTACTGGATATAATTGTAAAATCGAAGTGGGTATTTCATATAGGAACATTATTGTTATAAACTTTTCTGAATATAATTGTAAAACCCTGTTTCATATTGTCTATTTAAACATAATTGTTATGCACATTTGTAATTATATTTGTAAAATCCTGATACGTATCATATATGGATACATTCTGTACATATTTGAAAATAATTGTATAATCAAATTTTGTATTGCCTAGGGAAAAATAATTGTTTTAAACATTTCTAAACATAAGTGTAAAATCCAAGTTTGTATAATATACGGAAGAAAAAATTGTTATACACTTTTCTTATCATCAGTGTAAAATCCTACTTCTTATTGTCGATGGGGGAATGATTGTTCTACTCATTTCTAAATATAATTGCAAAATGCAGTTGAGTATTATCTATGGAAACATAATCGTTACACACCTATGTGAATATAATTGTAAGATCTTGGTGCATATCATATATGTAAATTCGTTTACAATTTTCCAAAAATGACTGTAAAATTCAGGTGCATATTATCCATGGAAACATAATTGTTTCACACCTTCCTGAATATAATTGTAAATCCCTGGTGAGGGTTATCAATGGATACATAATTCTTATGCACATTTTTAAATATTATTTTAAATCCAGGTGTGTGCTCTGCAAACATAATTGTTATACACCTTCCTCAGTATAATTGTATGATCCAGGTGCGTTTTATCCATGAAAACATCCTATTATACAATTTTACGAAGATAATTGTGAAATCCAGGTGTGTATTATTAATGGAAACATAATTGTTATACACTTTTCTAAATATAATTGTAAAAACCAAGTGTTTATTATCGATGGATATATAATTGTTATACAGATTTCTAAATGAAATGGTATGATCAATGCGCATATTACGTACACGAAAATAATTGTTATACACATTTTTGAATATAATCGTAAAACCAAGTTTGTGTTATCTATAGAAACATAATTGTCATATTTCTAAATATAATTTTGATATCCATGTGCATATTATCTATGGAAGCATAATCGTTGCGCACAATCCTGGTGAAAATTGTAAAATCCTGGTGCGTATTATCTATGGAAACATAATTGTTATACACATTACAAAATATAATTGTAAAATCCTATTTTGGGTTATCCCTTGAAAGATGATTATTATAAACCTTTCAAAGATAATTGTAAAATCCAGGTGCGTATTATCTATGGAAACATAATCGTTATACCCATTTCTGAATATAATTGTAAATTCCAGGTGCGTGCTATCTATGGAAAAATAATTCTTACACAAAATTTTAAAAATACTTGTAAAATATAGGGGTGTATTTTCTATGGATATACAATTGTTATACAATTCAAACTATAATTTTATAATCAAAGTGTAAATCACCTACAGAAGAGTAATTGTTATACACATTTCTGAACATAATTGTAAAATCAAGGTGCTTGTTATCTATAGAAACATAATTGTCATACACATTTCTAAATATATATATAAAATCAAGGTATGGGTTATCCATTGAAACATAATTGTTATGCACTTTTCAAAAAATATTTGTAAAATCCAAGTGTGTATTATGTATGGAAACATAATTGTTATACACATTTCTGGATAGAATTGTGAAAAAGTTTTTATTGTCTGTGGAAACGTTATCGTAAAACACAATTCTAAAATAATTAATAATAATTGTATAATGAAGATGCGTATTACTTACGGAAAAAAATTGTTATACACATTTCTAAATATAATTGTAAAACTAGATGTGCATTTTCTATGGGAACATAATTGTAATACACGTTTTTTGATATAACTTTAAAATCCACGTGCGTATTATCAATGGAAACATAATCATTATACACATTTCTAAATATGATAGCAAAATCCAGCTGCATATTTTTTATGGAAATATAATTGTTTTAAACATTTCCAGACGTAAATGTAAAATCTACGTGCGTGTTACCTATGAAATAATAATCATCATACACATTTCTAAATAGAATTGTAAAATCAAAGTGCGCGTTATATATTGAAACATAATACATAATACAGTTTTCCATATATAATTTGAAAATCAAGGAACATATTGTCCATGGAAACATGATTGTTACACACATTTTTAAAGGTGATTGTAAATCAAGGTGCGTATTTTCTATGGAAACATAATTGTTACACACATTTCTAAAAATACTTGCAAAATCCAAGTGTGTATTATTTATGGATACATAATTTTTATAAAAATCTATGAACATAGTTGTAAGATCCTGGTGTATATCATGTATGAAAACATAAGTTTTATACACATTTCTATGGAATCATCTATGGAAAAATTTGTATATTAGTAAATATAATTGTAAAATTTCAATTCTATAGAAACATAATTGTTATACGCCATTCTAAATATAATTGTAAAACAAGGTGCGTATTATCCATGGAAACATGATTATCATACACATTTCTAAATAAAATTGTAAAATTCATGTGCGTATTGTCTATGGAAACATATCTGTTATGCACATTTCTAAATACAATTTTAAAATCGAGATGTGTGTTTTGTATGGGAGCATAATTGTTATACACTTTTCTAAATATAATTGTAAAATTAAGGTGCGTGTTATCCATGGAAACATAATTGTTATACATATTTCTAAGCATAATCATGAAATCCAGGTATGTATTATCTATGAAAACATAACTTTCATACACATTTGGAAACACAATTGTATAATCCAGGTGTGTATTATCCAGGGAAACATAACTTTTATACACCTTTCTGAATATAAACTTACAATCAAGCCACGTATAATGTATGGAAACATCATTAGATACATTTCCAAATATAATTGTAAAAACAAGGTGCATATTATCTATGGAAACATAATTGTTATCATCATCATCATCATCATCATCAATCTTTTAACGTTGGTCGTAGGACTTGGACCTTCCCCAGGATTCGCCACAATTCCCTATCATGGGCATCGCGGAGCCAGTATTTCCTGAATCTGTCAAGTTTATCTGTCTTGCGATCCTTCCATGTAAGGTTGAGCATAATTCTCTCATGTGCATGTTGCATACTTCTCAGCTTGCAGGTCTGTTTCTTGGTTAGGTTCCATGTTTCAGCTCCATAAGTGACTATCCGGTGAATGCATTGGTTGTATACTCTTCTTTTTAGGATTATTGGGATCATCTGGTTCTCGAAAGTTGAGCTTGCTCTGCCGAAGGCTTGCCATCCCAAAGTGATTCTTCGCTTGATTTCCTCCTCTTTTAAGGGAGATTCGTTGTCCTAGGTAGATGTAGTGGTCTACCTTGCTGAGTTTTGCATCTTCTATCTTGACAGTTATGCTCTTATTCTCAGCATGATTATTGCACATGATTTTTTTTTTTTTTACTGAATTTCATGTGTAGGCCAACTTTTTTGCTTTCTTCGTTTAGATCATCTAGCATTAGTTGGAGGTCGTGTAGGTTCTCTCCAAAAAAGACGATGTCGTCTGCAAATCCAAGGTTGGTCAAGCAGTCGCCGTCCATTTTGATTCCTCTAATTTCCCAGTCCATGTTCCGGAGGATCATCTCAACGCAGGTTGCAAAGAGTTTGGGTGAGCTGGCATCACCTTGTCTCACTCCTTTTGGAGCTGAAACGGTTCAGAGTCTTTATGCAAACTAATGAATGAATTGCTGTGGTTGTATATGTGTTGCAATAATTTAACGTTTACAGGGTCTACACCTTATAGGGTGATGGCTTTCATGACAATCGGAATTTCTACAGAGTTGAATGCGTTCTTGAAGTCTATGAATGCTACTGCAAGTGGCATTTTGTATTCTGCTGCCTTCTCTTTCAGCTGATTTACTGAATGAGGATGGTCCATTGTCGGGTAATTTCTTCTAAATCCAGCATGTTCTCTTGGTTGAGTCTCGTCTGCTGTTTTGGTAATCCGGTTGGTGATGATTTTTGTAATAGCTTTACACATTTCTAAATATAATTGTAAAATCCAGGCGCATATCATCAATGGAACCATAATTGTTATAAACATTTTTAGATAAATTGTGAAATTTACGTGCCTATTGTCTATGGAAACATAATTGTTCTACACATTTCTGAAAGTAAGTGCAAAATCCAACAATGTGTTTTATATGGAAACGTAATTGGGATAAACTTTTCCAAATATAATTGTAAAATCTGGGTGCATGTTATCTATGGAAACCTAATTATTATACTCAATTATGAATATGATCGTAAAACCCAGTGCACATTATGTATGGAAAAAAAAACGTTATACACGGTTCTGTATATAATTGTAGGATCCATGTGCGTATTATCCACAGAAACATGGTTGTTATACGCATTTTGAATATAATTGTAAAATCCAGGTGCTTATTATGTACAGAATGATAATTATCCTACACATTTCAAATTACAAAATCATGATGCGTATAATGTATAGAAACATAATTGTTCTACTCATTTCTAAATATAACTGTAAACTGCAGGTGCATGTTATCTATGGAATCATAATTGTTACACACCTTTTTAAATATAATTGTAATATTTTGGTGCATATCATTTATGTAAACATTATTGTTTTACAATTTTACAGAAATTATTGTAAATTTTAAGTGCTATTATCTATGGAAACATAATTGTTATACACATTTCTAAATATAATTGTAAAATCCAAGTGCAAGTTATCTGAGGAAACAAAATTGTTTTACAACTTTCTTGATTTAATTATATAATCCAAGTGTTCGTTATACATGGAAACATTGTAAAATCCAAATGAGGGTTATCTATAAAAACATAATTGTTATAAACATTTCTAAATATAATTTTAAAATCCAAGTGCGTGCTCTCAATGGAAAAAAATTATTATACACCTTCTTAAATATAATAGTAAGTTCTTGGTGAGGGTTGTTATCAATGGAAAGATAACTGTTATTCACATTTCTGCATGAAATTTTGAAATCCAAGTGCTTGCTATCCATGGAAACGTAATTGTTATACACCTCTCTAATTGTATGATCTGAGTGCATATTATCCATGAAAACATAATTGTTATACAATTTTCTAAAATTAATTGTAATATCGAGGTTTGTATTATGTATGGAAACATAATTGTTCAACTCATTTATAAGTATATTTGTAAAAAAACAAGTGTTTATTGTCCGTGGAAACATAATTGTAATACACAGTTCTAAACAAAATGGTATAATCAAGGCGTGTATCACGTACGAGAAAATAATTCTTATACACATTTTAAATATAATCGTATGTGCGTTATCTATAGAAGCATGATTGTCATACAAATTTCTAAATATAATTGTAATATCCATGTGCGTATTATGCATAGAAACATAATTGTTATACACATTTCAAAATATAATTGTAAAATCAAATTCCCAGGTTATGTATGTTAACATGATTGTTATACATCTTTTCAAAGATGATTGTAAAGTCCAGGGGCATATTATCTATGGGAACATTTTTTTTTTACTCATTTCTTGATATAATTGTGAAAATCTGATGCGTATTATCTACGGACACACAATAGTTATACGCATTTCTAAATGTAATTGGACAACGTAGGTGCATATTATTTATGGTAACATGATTGTTATACAGATTTGTAAATATAATTGTGCGGGTTACCTACAGGAACATAATTGATGTTATATATACATTTTAAATTGAATTTAAAATCAAAGTGCATGAGATGTATGGAAATATATTTGTTATACACCTTGTTGAATATAATTGCAATTTCCTAGTGTTGGTTATCTATGGAAACATAATTGTTATACACATATCAGCATAAACTCGTAAAATCCAGTTATGTTTTATCTATGGAAACATGATTGCTATCATCATCATCATCATCATCATCATCATCATCATCAGTCTTTTAGCGTCCGTCGTTGGGCATAGATCTTCCCCAGGATTTGCCACACTTCTCTATCATGGGCGTCACGTAGCCAGTACTTCCTGAACTTGTCTAGCTCGTCTCTCCATCTAACATTTTGCCGGCCTCGGTTGCGCATATGGTCTCGGGGAATCCATGTTGTGAGTCGTGATGTCCATCGATTGTCAGCCATTCTTGCAACATGGCCAGCCCACCGCCATTTGAGATTTTTAATGGATTCTATGATGTCCCTAACTCTTGTCTTTTCCCGGGTGTGCTGTGCTGTTTTGTGGTCTCTCCATGTGAGGCCCAGCATTATTCTTTCATGTGCACGCTGCATGGTTCTCAGCTTACGGGTCTGTTTCTTGGTTAAGTTCCATGTTTCAGCTCCATAAGTGACTATTGGGAGGATGCATTGGTTGTACACCCTTCTCTTTAGGATTAATGGGATCTTATCATTTTTGAAGGTTGAGCTAGCTCTGCCAAAGGCTTGCCATCCTAGTGTGATTCTTTGCTTGATTTCTTCTTCCTTTGAGGGTCTCATGGAGATTCGTTGCCCTAGGTAGATGTAGTGGTCTACTTTCTCCAGTTCTGTGTCCTCGATTTCGATCTTAGTGTTTTTATCTCCAATGTGGTTGTTGCACATGATCTTCGTCTTGCTGAAGTTCATGTGTAGGCCGACTTTCTTGCTCTCTTCATTTAGTTCATCTATCATTAGTTGGAGGTCGTGTAGGTTCTCTGTGAAAAGGGCTATGTCGTGTGCGAATCTGAGGTTGCTCAGATATTCGCCGTCTATTTTAATTCCTTTACTCTCCCAGTGTAGTCTTCTGAAGATCATCTCGAGGCAGGCTGTGAAGAGTTTAGGTGAGCTGGTATCACCTTGTCTTACTCCTTTCTGGAGCTGGAAGGGGTCCGAGTCTTTATGTAGCCTGATAAATGAGCTGCCGTGATTGTATATATGTTTCAACACTTCAACATATACTGGATCTACACCTTGCCGACTGATGGCCTCCATGACCTTAGGGATTTCTACTGAGTCGAACGCCTTTTTGAAGTCGATAAATGCTACGGCAAGTGGTAGTTAATACACTTTTTCAAAGGTAATTGTAAAATCCAGGTGCGTTCTATCTATGCAAACGTAATTGTTATACACTTTTCTGAGTATAAATATAGACTCCAAGTACAGGGTATCTATCGGAACATAATTGTTATACACGTTTCTAAATATAATTCTAAAATACAGGTGTCAGTTATCCATGGAAACATAATTGTTATACACATTTCTGTATATGATTGTAAATTCTAGGTGCGTGCTATCTATGGAAACATAACGTTTATACACGTTTCTATATATACTTCTAAAATATTGGTGCATTTTTTATAGATATATAATTGTTATACATATTTCTGAATATAATAGTAAATACAATGTATAATTTTATAATCGAAGTGCGTATTAATTCTGGAAGAGTAATTGTTATACACATTTCTGAACATAATTGTAAAATCCGGGTGCGTGCTATCTATGGAAATATAATTGTTACACACATTTCTAAATATAATTGTAAGATCCATGTACATATTGTCTATGGAAACATAATTGTTAAACGAGTTTCCTATAATAATTGTGAAATCCTTTTGAGTTTTATGTATGCGGACATAATTGCTTTATACATTTCTGAATATAATTGTAAAACCCAGTGCGCGTTATCTACGGAAAGAAATTGTTATACACAGTTCTGGATATAATTTTACAATCCAGGTGCTTATTATGTATGGAATGATAATTATCATAAACATTTTTAATTACAATTCTAAAAACGCGGTGCGTATAATGTATGGAAACATAATTCTTATACACTTTTCTAGATATAATTATAAAATTCAGGTGTGTATTATCCATGGAAACATAATTGTTATACACTTTTCTGAATATACTTATAAAATCCAAGCGTTTATTATCGATGGATATATAATTGTTATACAGATTTCTAAATATAATCATAAAATCCAGGTGCGTATCATCTATGAAAACATAACTGTTATACACATTTTGATATATAATTGTAAAATCCAGATGCATGTTATTTAGGGAAACATAATTTTCATTCACTTCTCTGAACACGTTTGTAAAATCCAGCCACGTATTATCTATGGAAACATAATTGTTATACACATTTCTAAATATAAATGTAAAATCAAGGTGTGTATTATCCATGGAATCATAATTGTTATACACATTTTTAAATATAATTGTAAAATATACCGTGTATAGTGTATAGAATGTGTAAAATATTGTCTGTGGAAACCTGATGGTAATGCACAATTCAAAATATAATTTTATAATCAAGTGCGTATCACCTACAGAAAAATAATTGTTATACACATTTCTAAATATAAATATGAAATCTAGGTGTGTATTATCCATGAAAGCATAATTGTAATACACATTTGTAAATATAATTGTAAAATCAAGATGCATATTATCTATGGAAACGTAATTGTTATACACATCTCTGGATATGATTGTAAAATCCAGCTGTGCATTATCTATGGAAACATAATTGTTATACACATTTCTAAATATGATGGTAAAAATTAGGTGCGTATTGTTTATCGAAATGTAATCGTTATACGCATTTTTGAATATAATTATTCAATCAGGGTGCATATTACCTATTGAAACATAATTGTTTACACCTTTCTGAATATAATTATAAAATCCAGGTGCGTATTGTCTATGGAACAATAACTGTTATACACATTTTTAAATGTAATTGTAAAAATCAAGGTGTGTATAATCTATGGAAATATGATTGCTCTACACATCTTTAAATATAATCTTAAAATTCATTTGTGTATTATCTACTTGAAACATAATTTTTATACACATTTGTAAATATAATCGTAAAATTAAGGTGCATATGATTTAATGAAACCTAATTGCTATATTCATTTTTTATATGTAATTGCAAAATCCAGATGTTTATCATCTCTCGGACACATACTTGTTAAACATATTTCAAAATAAAATTGTAAAATCCAGTTGCGTATTATCCATGGAAACATAATCGTTTTTTGTATTTGTGTACATAATTGTAAAATCCAGGTGCGAATTATCTATTGGAAACATAATCTTTGTAATTATTTGTATAGATAAATGTAAACACATTCTGAAGCATTCTCATTCGAAATTAAAGTTCGGTGTGTGGGGTCTCTATGATAGTGGGTCCTACATAGGGAGGTACGATTCGCTTTTTGATAATGTTATTGTTGAAAATTTCAAAAAACGAACGAACTTCTGTGGTACCCAATATATTCTTTCTTTAATTCAAGAATTTTTCGAGTAATTTGCCCCGCAGTTTTCCTCTGCTATTCGAAAGTTGAGTTCTTATAAAGACTTTTTTGTGAATCGAAATGGCGTAAAGTGAAAAAGCAATTTGGATTAATTCATATGGTGAAAAAATTTTGAGCGATTCCAGATTTCAAAGTTGGTGATAATGGTACGTTAGGCTTAGTCGTCGGAGGTTGGGTGGTGAGAGGTACAGGAGATCGAGCGTAGGAGAGAGAGAGAGAGAGAGGAAAAAAGTGCGTGCTGTCTCATTAATGACTCGCTATAAAACCAACGCTGAACGCTACTTTCATTATCCGCTTTCTTTTCGTAAAAACGAAAAAGCGGCGTAAAATGAATTTCCGAAAATCGGGTGATCGCTTTATTTAACAAGGTTACCTTTGTCAAATTCCAGCCCCTGAATATGACCCACCCAGGGAGGAAGGAGAAACACAACACTAACTAGTTTGTTAACAGTTGCCGATTGGAAGACGTGGCTATTCCGATATGCACAGATTAAAAAGGGTATATCCGTCATAAATACTGTTCATTCAAAGGTACCCAACCTTCTTCGTGACACCTACAGTTAGCATTGTTTTCCAACCAACCATGCCTGACCTATTCATCATCAAGTCACCCAGCATATGGCTCGGGAGTGTGGCTAAAGAAAAATCTTTTCTCTGGCCATAGCTTTTATCGGACAAACATCGGTGAGCAAATGAACTCGGTGAAAACAGATACGGTATATGGATAATATTATTGACGGATGGTCACCGATGATGCCTGATTGCCTTTGGAAACCTATCGTTGACTTGTGGTTATCTCTCTCTCTCTCTCTCTCTCCCGGCCAACTGACTGAGATTGATAAGCGCAAAATCGACGTAGATTAATATCAAACTAATCGAAACGAGTTCATCACCAGGATACCAACTGCGATCAGTAAGAGAGCAACATGATGTTCTTTGAGAGATGCACCAATAAACAAACAGATGTCTTGTTTGTTTGAGAAAACACGAACGAATGTATAAACAAACCGATTTACAGTTCATGAATAAATTGAAGCCAGATCAGATGTCTAGAAAGATAGATCGTCACAAGCGACATTTTTTGTAAAGCATGTGTTGAACCAGGGATTCTCAATGTGTGGTCTGAGAGACTTATGTAGGAGGTCCGTGAAAGGAACATTATTTTAAAAACTTGTTATTCCCTGTGAGGAAAAAAAATCAACGGATAGATTGGAATTTCTCTGAGATTTTTCTTTTTTACTGGAGACTGCAATGGATTTGGTAAAAAAATATCCAATCGTGTTTCGGTGGAGTTCAAGCGGTTTCTCCACGTTCTCTTGCTAATTCTAAGACTAAGATAGTTTTATTTAAATAGTAACCTGAACTCCTCTAAGTGGAAGATTTCATTGTTTCAATTGGTGGATTGGAGATTTAATCTGTATTTTATCAACAAAATTGTAACAATCAAGCCGATAAGGCTATTGTTACGGACACAGAAACAGAAAAGACACATGGTGAATTATATATATATATATATATATATATATATATATATATATATATATATATATATATTAGAGGTTGGAAGTCCCCCGAGTCCGGAAACTTCCCTGCAGGAGTAAAGTCCTGGGCAACATATTCGGAGGCGGGGCTTTTGAGAGATCAAGGAAAGGAAAAGAATTAAAAGGGACCGTAAGTGACACTTCTAATTCGATATCATCATCATCAGTAGCAGCAGCCTTTTAGCGTCCGTCGTTGGACATGGAATTTCTCCAAGATTCGACACACTTCTCGACATTGGGCGTTGCAGAGACAGTACTTTCTGAACTTGTCTAGTTCGTAACGTCATCTTATTTTTTGATAGCCACAATTTCGCATATGATCTCTGGGGATCCACGGTGCGAGTCGGGACGTCCAGAGATTGTCAGTCATTCATGCAACATGGCCAGCCCATTTCCATTTGAGTTTTCTAATGTTTTCTTAGATATATCTGACCCTTGTCTTTCCTCTAATATAATGTGCTGTCTTGTGATCTCTCCATGTGATGTTGAGCATGATCCTCTCCTGAACACGCTGCATGGATTTCAGGGTCAATCTTTTGGTTAGGTTCCATGTTTTAGTTCCATAGGTGACTATCGAGAGGGTGTATTGATTTTAAATCCTTCTTTTTAGGATTAATGGAATTTCCATCCATAAAATAGGTTGACCCTATCGTTTACCTGAGAGTGAATATAATATGGCGGGCTGAAAGAGTTATAGCGGATTGAGGCGTAATGGCTAAAGGGTGGGGGTGTCTGCGTGATGCATGTGTAGGCTTGGGGTGTGAAAACAGCAATAGACTCCCTGATAAGATTATTCTCGGAGGCCCTGCTTAAAGGTACTGACTAGAACAGTGGTTCAACCGGAAGGGGTCTTTCTACTCAAATAGCGAGTTGTCCAAGGGGAGAATAAGGCAATTTGATGAAATAAGAGTTGTGGCAATTGTTTCTAGCTTAAGGGCAATGGGGGGTGTTTTTTCCATAAGAGACCCACGAAGAACTGGTAGCAAAAAATTAAAAAGCGAAATAAAAACAGAGATTTCATTTAGGAAAGTCACGATAGCAAAATTCTTATCTTTTTTTGTAATAAACTGGAATTACAAATGATGCATTCATAATTATTTTCGCTGGTTTTCTTTGAGTAACAAAAATACCATAACAGATGTAGTATTATTGAATCAAACTAATTCATCTTCATCATCATCATCATCATCATCATCATCAGTCTTTTAATGTCCATCGTTGGACATAGACCTTCCCTAAGACTCGCCACAATTCTCTATCATGGGCGTTGCAGAGCCAGTATTTCCTGAATTTGTTCAGTTCATCTCTCCATCTTGTGTTTTGTCCGCCTCGGTTTTGCATGTGATCTCTGGGGATCTATGTTGTGAGACGTGATATCCATCGGTTGTCTTTTATTCTCGCAACATGGCCTGCCCATTGCCATTTAAGTTTTTTAATAGTTTCTATGATGTCATAGACATTCATCTTATAAAGTCGTCTAATTGTGCACAAAATAAGATAAGTTTTCGAAATAATTCTTTACTATAAGTTATTTGAATAGAAAACGGGGGCTAGTAAAACAAAAGCGGAGAATGAACTTGAAAATGTTGGGAAACACCGAGCTATGGTTAGTCTGGTACAGGGTCTGGATAGTAGATCTTCCAGTGAGAATCGAGCTCACGACACTAAGATGAGATTGCTAACCATTATCCTTCGGCAGGCGCCCATCCTGTAAGAAACCTCAAATCAGTCACCAAAACATACCTCTGTTTATAAGTTCCGGCTGACTGGCTATAGGTTTATGTATGAATCACGTGGGCAGGCAGGAGCTACGGCGCTGAAAATTCACTCCTTATTATACCCCGTAAAAATGTTTGTTTTTTTGTTTTTTTTCATTCCACCAATAAATAGGTTTTTATGGAGGGGGATCAATCAGCAGCGTGACTTTATGCTAATTTGATCACAAGTTCGTATCCGGCGACATTCGCGCTTGTTTTTTGTTTTGTTTTTATTAATTCGGAATTTTTAGTGATCACTGCTCAGCAAAAGTCAAGAGAAATAAATTATTTACACCTTTTCCTAATTCTTTTAATTGATAACCCCCCACAAATCATGCTGCCGTCAGGTGATGATTTTTATTGACGGACTAACCAGCCATATATACGATTTTTTCGGGGTTGTTAGCAACAGTTTTCATGGTCTTCCGATTAATTAACCGTGAAGCAATAAAAATGTTGAGGTTCACTGAACTGTTTATTGAGAAGCTTTTTGCAGGGTTGTTTTTTTTTCTTATTCTTATTTAGTGTTAAAGCTTTGTTTACAAGTTGGACAGTTAACGTAACGTGGAGAATGTAGTTGGTGCTTCGAGTTCGAAATTCGGTCGGGGCTGTTCATGTTCACTTCGCACTAAAAGTCTTTTCTTCGACCCCAGCTATGGATAAAATAGCGGGGCAGATTGAGCTCCCTAACATCCAGCCCATCTCCGTAAAACGGACAAAGAACCAACTTAAAATCACACAGAGAGCCATAGAAATAGCAATGCTCGGGACAACTCTAAAAGATAGAAAAAATCAATATGGATAAGAGAGAGGACTTCAGCGGAGAATATATATATATATATATATATATATATATATATATATATATATATATATATATATATATATATATATATATATATATATATATATATATATATATATATATACATATATATATATGTATATATATATATATATATATATATATATATATATATATATATATATAATATAATGATATTAATTATCATACCAATACTTATATATATATATATATATATATATATATATATATATATATATATATAAGTATTGGTATGATAATTAATTAAAACATTAAATATCAATATTGATTGATATATCAAATATTATTGAACATGTAATAATTTATACATACATACCAAAGTACAAATCAGTTATTCAATATCTGATACGTGATGGTTTTATTTCATAAAGTGTTTGATACATTTAATATTGAATTAAGTTTAAGTTGTGCTTTAGATATGATGAAGTGATGGATTCGCTACACAAACGCGTTATGCTTCAGCGAAGAAACATAAACGTGTTTGAGTAGCAAATCAATTATTTCATATATATATATATATATTTATATTCATATTTATATATATATATATATGTATATATATTCGAGTCTTCAGTAATGTCACTTGAAAACACTATATATATATATATATATATATATATATATATATTTATATTTATATATATATATATATATATATATATATATGTATATATATACATATATATATATATATATATATATATATATATATATATATATATATATATAGTGTTTTTACTGAAGACTCGAATATATATAGTATATAAAACATAGATCTGCATCAGCAAATGTGCCGTTAGCAGTTATTTACTAAGATTAACTTATTTTTGGTATATAGCTACAAGCATGGTGTACACAATGAGGATCGAACTCAGACGAGCTTGCTCATCATTACACTATCACCAAATGACACACTATGACGATAAAATATTAGTTCCCGGACAAGTGAGTTGGATGAGCGAGCACATGGGCTAAATTAACCCCCCACCAAAAAATGCTTTTACCTTCTAGGCTGTAATAATGCTGTTGTACCCATTGTCAACCTTGACGAGCAAGGCTAAGCCAAGTTTAAGAATTAACTAGTCCTGAATATTGCCTTATTATTGTGTGTCAGACTAAATTCAGGGTTATGGTTAACAAGTGAGTTCTGCGAATCTTTGCCAGTGTAGTGAGTTCGATTCTTACTGAGTGCATTGTCTGACATAAGGCCATTAGAGTGGGACACCCAATTTCACATTTTTCAGCGTATTGAATAGAATGAATCTCAATGTAAATATGATCCTGTGTGTGCGTGAGAGGATGTGTCTTTGTGTGGGGGGGGAGAGACAGAGAGACAGAGACCGACAGACAGACAGAGCGTTAACTTCTAACCACTTTGGGTTTGGCTGACCAGATACTTCTTTGTTCTGCAAGAAGAATAGAAACAAAAAAGAAGATTTTTTTTTAAATCCTCGATCCCAAGTAATCAAAGGTTGGCTCAACAGTCTTTAACCACTCCCATTCTAGTCTCATGTTGAATCTGAAATAAAAGAGGCCCTTCATTCCATATACCTCAGTCGTCCGCATCGAAGGATTATTTTCTATTCAGATATGATCATTGAATGCGAAGGGGAGTGGCCTAAGCTGAAACTATTTCAGAGACCACCCCAGAATAATACGGGGCATAGAATTTATGAACAAAAAATATTAGTTTGCTAAAAGAGTGTAGAGAGACATAAACCCACCTATCCAATCATCACAAAGAGGAAACCACACCTCCTACGCCACTATTTAAGCATTACAAAATGGCTTCTTTTATATTTGGAGAGATTCGCCCATCATGGCATGGTATGTTTTTTTGTTTGTTTGTTTTTTCTTCCACTTTCTTTGTACGTAAGGTAAAATTTTCTTGTTGATAGATCTGAAAATTTAAATTATTTTCATTAAATTAGCGATCCCTATTAAATACAGAATATTTTGATTAGCGGTCTAGATATGTTCCTAAAAATGAAACGCTTTAATTGGGTCATTATACCATAGCATATATAGAGATTGTGCCAGCAAGAGTTTCAAAATATATGATGTCGTTGTTGAGTTGCTCTTTTTTTTTCTTTGCTCCATGGTCCAACTCGATAGCTAAAGAGATTTGGTGTTGAAAAAGAATAACAGAATGTTGAACTGACCAAAATGTAAAGTTTAAAATGAAGGAGAAAAACTCAGTTAACGAAATTTCTATTTTATCATCTCTGTTATTTCAAAATTGAAGACGGTGCAGATATTCATCAGAATCATTCTTGGCATGAGAGATTAAACTTATGAAGATGGTCATTCCTAACCTTTCTACTCAATTTTATTTGAGAGGGGATGTAAGGGGAGACTTAATCAAATCATTCAAGACATAAAATAGATTTATGAATTACGGAATTGCAATATGTCATCTTAGAGACGACAGGTAATTTACTGGCTTGGTCCATCGTAAAGACAAATTGATTTTTCTTTCAAAGGATCTTGAAATACTGGAATAGTTTACCATCTTTGTTTAAGAGAAAAATTGAAAAAAAAAACAACTTTATATCTTAACAGATTTAGGATCTGGGTTTGAGAAATATAACAGAGTAATTTTTGGAGTTATCAGCTGGAATATTTAGAAGAATTTAAGAAAAAGGAATAATGTGCCTAGTAAATGTTTAGCTGTCCTGCTAAGCTTGTAATTTTTTTACTAAATTTCAGACATTTTTATCACTTGAATTAATGTGTATTTTAATGTTGAATATGTAAGTTGAGTGCAGGGATACCATAGATATTTTTACTTTAATTATAACAAAATTCAGCGCCTAGAAAACATTTCTTGATGGATTTTTTTCTAAATGCAACTTAACGCAAAGTCATTTTTAAATTTCCAACATCATTTGATTAAGTAACATCTCCCCATTTAGTTGTCTATCAAAACTGCTGAGCCCCTTTGGTTCAACTCTTTCTCAAATGGTTTTGATTTCAAGCTCTAATTTACTCTGCATCAGTCATAAGTCTTCTCGTTTCGTGACATCCAGTCGGTTTTATTTTTTGTTCGACTACGTTTTGAGCCATGTTCGTTCTTCACACCCAAATTTCCAATAGTTCCCTTGTGTGTAGTATGTCCTACGTTCAGAATCCCTGATTTAAGCTGTTTTTAATTTTTTTTTTTTTTTTTTTTTATACGCTGATCAAAAGTTTCTCGCGGAAACACTTTCGACTTAAATATTCGGCTGTCCAGAATGTGCATTTTTAAAGAATATAAGTTTAAAACGAACAAGTTATTAAACCTCTCAAATCTAAGTAGGTTCCATATGATTAAACGAACATTTTTCAACGTGTGGCAATTTCATTTATGCCTAGATTTTGAAAATCGTTGTTCCTGGAGTCAATAATTTTTCAAAAAACTTGAGTTATCATCCTTGGATGATCCCTACCTTAAGACTTATCTCCTCGCCGAAATTTCTGGAACCAACTCTGAACCATACTCGGCAAGTTTAGGCAAGTTGAAAAAGTCCTTTTGTCCATTTTGTTTATATCAACACCCGATTTGTTACTTGGACTCTTTACTTGAAACTTTCAATCAAAATGCTCAGCATAGGTTTTTCAAGTTTTTAAGCCAGTCTGGCTGGCTATGGATATGTCGTGTGGACAGGCCGCACCAATTGAGCAACAAGGTTGAAAAATGTAACATTTCATGTCTAGGAAATTTTCTCCGATCACATATATATTATTTGAATTATTTCTGAGGTTCCCAAAGTGTGTGCTGCAGTTTGCTGCGAGGGGTGCTGCGGTATATCAAAAATGTTAATGATAAATGTAATTGTTCAGTATTTTCTGACTAATTGCGCTGTGAAACCTTGAAAAGCTAGATTTAGGTTCAAGATCTATCCGTAATATTATATCCCTATTCATGATAGTTTTCCAGTTAGATGCACGGCCGTAATGGAGGCAGCCTGGGGGTTGCAGATTTAGGGGCCTTCTAAAAATGTCTTTAATTTTCTTTCTCTTTCCCCCTTTCCTCCAACTTCTCAACGAAACTTGTTTGGAGTTTTATCTTACGTATATTATTGATCCATGAAAGACGTTATGTTAGATCAGACCTCATTTCATGAATATTCTATTTCTGTTTTGATTTACTTGAAGACGACAAATACGAAAATAAAGAAGCCCTTACACCTATTCTATGCACTGGGCTCCATCAACGTTGAAGTTGGTCCTTGTCAGATGTAAATTTTAAAATGCTCGTTTCTGCATTTCAGTGAGATATTCAACAGTTCATGCTGGAGGCCCGTGTTGAAACCAAACCCCAGAATACCGTTCGAAGTTTACCTTGAACTGATTGCCCATCCTAGGTTCCCTTCCACCCGTATCCAGTATCCTGTGCCGTCACACTTGGTGCTGCGACCTAAACCGCTGACGTTCTGTCCCTCCAATGCAATGAAGTCAATTGATATGATTCCACCACAGTGTTTCCTCAGAGAGATTCCCAAACAGATTGACTTTTTGGGAACATCGGTAGCGGCAGCGGAGACGAAATCTGAAAAACACGACAAAAGTCCGAACATAAAGAAATATAGATGTAAACATTGTGGACGTTGTTTCACACGGAGTAACACCTTGGTTACACATGAAGTAAGTGAATTTCTTTTTAAAGTTATTTTTATGAGATGAAGTATTGTAAGCAAACGATTAAGGGCTACGGGCAAACACTGCAGATCAGAAATAAAGATCAATTTTTCCAGACAAGGGTGTGAGTTCGAATCTCATCGAAAGCTTACTCTTTACTTCCGATCTGCGCAGTTTACTTGCTGTCGTAGATTGATGGTCCGAGTTTGGTAGTGTTGAAATAACAACTAAAACATTATATTGAAAATAAATAGTTATCAAAATATAGTTTGTTTGTTTTTTGGTGTCGTGCTAGAGAATTAATTCCTGGTCATTTTTATAGTAAACAATGCATTTATTGTCAACTATTTCGTTTTCCAATGTAATGAAATGTTTATGTAATGAAACTGGTTCGAATCTGCATCTCGTTTAGAGGAAATCACATACATTCTAACTTTACAATAGACATTGTGTGCGTAATTAGCAGCTTTTAATCTTGTAATTTGTGTCTTTAAAAAATAGTTCCTGAATTTAAAATAGATTTCATACAAGATCTCAAAAAGATGATTGGAACGGCCGTATTTTTTTTAAATAAACCTAAAATTGCCAGGAAGTTATACCTACTCATTTGAGCCTTTAACATTTATTTCATTCATTTATCTTTATTTGTATTTTCTTTAATAGAATGAATTCACGTGTTAAAATTTGATAGAACTTTTATTTAATTGTCTTTTTCATTGTTTTCTCTTTCTAGCGAATACACACTGGTGAGAAACCATTCCAATGTGACCTTTGCCACCGGACATTTCGGCAATATGGCAACTTAACTCGACACAAGGTCATCCATACTGACCTCAAACCATTCTCTTGTTCCATCTGCAAACGGGCCTTCAACAGAAAATCCAATCTTAAAACTCACGTCAACATTCATCGCTCAGCAAACCTTCGATCAGAAACCTGAATACATAGATTCGTCCCTTTTCCCAAGTGTGAAGACAAACAGCCTCGGCTGAACTCTGATCACCGGTTCCATTGTCCATGCGGTTACCCGTTACGCCACTCACATCTCTATATGTTATCTTCTCCTAAATGTGATACCAGAAGTTTTGACATTCAATTCTGTTAATAAGGGGAGTTAACCATCATTCGCTTATTGAAAAAACGATGGTAATAAAACGTGCAGTCTACCGGTACCTTCTTTACTGTAGCGTGTAGTTTACCTGGAGTATTTAGTTTGTTTTAAATCATATTTCCCAATTTAATAGTAAAGAAATCCAATGTATCTCATCTAAATTAGATAAAACTTATTTTAAATACTCGCCAATTGGGTTTTCAGTTCTATGAACCTAAAATGGAAAATTATGTGCTAACCTTTGAGTTTTATAAATATTCAGAATTTTCTTCCGAGTGATATTAAATAAACTGCTATCAGCCTTCGATCTTCATTGGCTTTCTAAATTCGTTTCCCTTGGATTTTATGTAAATAAAACTAAAAATATAATGATGGAGAAATTTTTAATGTAAATTTAATCGAAAAAGTATGAAAAATACCAAGAAAAATCGAAAGCAGTAACGTTACGTTTTATTTGATAAAGAGAAATACAAAAAACTATCAAATATTTTATTAATGTTCCGTTATAACGAAAATAACTTTCATCGTATGGACCATGGGGAGTAAGTATACCACTACATCTACCTAGGACAACGAATCTATATGAAACCCACAGAAGAAGAAATGAAGCAAAGAATCACCTTAGGATGGCAAGCCTTCGGCAGAGCAAGATCAACCTTCAAAAATAAGATCCCAATAATCCTAAAAAGAGTATACAACCAATGCATCCTCCTGATAGTCACTTACAGAGCTGAAACATGGAACCTAACCAAGAGATAGACCTGCAAACTGAGAATCATGCAACGTGCACATGATAGAATCATGCTCAACCTTAAGACAGTACAGTACATCAGGAAGAAAACGGGAGTTCGAAATATCATTTACTCTATTAAAAAATTTAAATGGCAATGGGCAGGTTATGTTGCAAGAGTGGCAGACAACCGATGGACATCACTACTCACGAAATGTATCCCCAGATGACCTAGACAAATTCAGAAAATACTGGTTCTGCAACACCCATGATAGAGGAATTTGGCGAATCCTAGCGGAAGGTCTATGTCCAACGACAGACATTAAAAAAACTGATGATGATGAATTACGAAAATCGATCTCAATACTGAATAGAACTGAAAGTTGGGTAGATGTTTATAATGATCAAAGATGATTAAAGGTTTATTTGTAACTCAAATGGTCAAGAAGCTTACAAGGTATATTTTAAAATTTTAAAATTTTGATTTTTTTTAAAGCCCATTGAATATAAATAAAGCTCCCAAAGTGGGGACGTGGATAATCCATCTAAGCAGCTATGTAAAGTGTCCTCATTTAGTAATCAGATCATGTGAAATCTTGGTAGACTGCACGCCATAGTAGTACCGAAAAAAACCCAGTTATTTCAATTACAAGTTGAAAACTTATGAATAAAACGCATCACTCAATCGGAAGAAATGACAGAATTTGACTGAAATCTTGGATGAATGGTTGAATTTATTTATTTTATTTATTTTTAGTTTGTATATATTGAATTGTAATAAATAAATAAAAATTCAATATCGAAACTAGTTCTGTCTTTGGTCTGTTTGTTTGTTTGTTTGTTTGTTGTTTTTTTTTTCAAATAACTCCAAACCAGGTTGTTTTTCTGTGATGTCATAACGTTGAAATATCTCGTCATTTGCTCTGAGATAACCATCCCTTTTCCCCTTTACAGTAAAAACCGGTCAGATAATTTAAACTAACTGTGGCGACCCTTAAATTTTCAGTCAAGAAATAAATACGAAACCCTTATTTAGCTAGGTATCTAATATGTCACTCCCTTCGACGACCCTCTATAAAAGCCCAAACGCACGTGGTCGAACGCCTCTTTGCCCCGGTCATCGAACTCTAGTTCTAAGCCTTTTAGCTCCGGCTTTGGAGCCTATCTATCTATCTATCTATCTATCTATCTCTCTCTATATATATATATATCTATCTCTCTCTCTCTCTATATATATATATATATATATATATATATATATATATATATATATATATATATATATATATATATATATATAGACGAAACGATATCAGACCCTTTATGCCAAGTATTGCCTAAATTTTTATTCTTTCCTATTTTTCATTTTTACGCATAGGAATAACCTGAACTTAACAGGTCTCTACTCTTCTTTTCTTAACACTATCGAATGTATTAATATTTCCATCCCATGTATTTCATTAACATTCTTCATTTGAGCATTAAACGTATCTCTCATTTTTCACTTCTAATCATTTGTGTCTTTTTGCTTCTTTTAATATCTGCGTCCACATTTGTACTTGGTGGGCAGGTTCTCAATACATTTCCCCTCCTTCATCAATTTTTTCCTCGGATATCCACGTGGGTCCGCAAATACAGCGAGCGCTCATTCTTCGGCGAGAACTACTACAATTATCTAGAACCATAATTTCTATGAACTGTTCACTTTCCAACCAGAATACATCCCATCGGCCAGACAATTTAATAAACTAACAATCTAAGCTGCTACATGATCTAAGACCACTCTTTAAACCTTTTTAGCCCATGTCGACATTTTAATTTTTTCATAAGTTATTGGAGAGAGACACACTTGTGTATATATATATATATATATATATATATATATATATATATATATATATACATATATATATTATCATCATTATTATTATTATTAATTATTTTATAGGTAATTTGATTCTAGGTAAATGCTTATTCTGTTTTGCTTACATATTTATAAAATTAAGAATTTAATGAAATATAATCTAATACTTATAAAATTGAAGACAAAATCCATCGCATGACATCTACAATTTTTAAATAAACTCGCTGCGTGTCACAGTTTTACCACACCAGTTCTATTCTGACTGAAGCTAATTATTGCAGTTTTTGTATTGTATATATAATAATTTTTGTGTGTATTTATTCATCAGGATGAAATTAAACTGCAAAAACTGGTGTGTTTGTAATTTAAATTATCTGAGATATCTAAGACTTGTTAGTTTTGCTCAGTCGGTAAGAGGGTCAGCTACCGATCACTTGATCGTGATTCCAAATCCTGGTAGGGGAATGTTAATTTTATTTATTGGTTTTACTTAAACGTGACTTGATAGACAAACAGTGAAGAATTGCCTCTCTAAAATTAGGTGAGGATTGTTCTATTTTGTGTTTGTGTGTATATATATGTGTGTGTGTATATATATATACATACATATATATATATATATATATATATATATATATATATATATATATATATATATATATATATATATATATATATATATATATATATATATATATATATATATATATATATATATATATATATACATACACATGCATGTGTATGTGCGTGTCTTAAAAAATTACGGTCAGCTTGAGCGAGACTGATATGTTAATTTGGGAGGTTACTGGATAGTACAATTCTGTTGAATAAACGGCGATATCACCTGACTTTTCCCCATATTTCCATATTTCTTTCTGTGGGAAATCCTCAAGAACAAAGTGATGGGTACAAAACCCAGCCACCATACAAGAATTGAAAACAGGAAGAGAAGAAATAGTTGCCACCATCGACCTTGAATTTTGTCATGTGTGCAGATCAGTATTTTGCTGACTGAATGACTTCATAAAAATGGACGAAAGTCAAATTGAACTTTACATATAATGCATTGCATGTGTCTTCGTTTATTTGATCTGAAGTTCGTTCATTGATTCAATAAAATTGTTTTGAGACATTACAGGCGTTACTTTAAGGACACCCTGTGTAAATATAGTGACCCAGCATAATTCTAGCAGTTGGGAAAAGTGAAACAATAACCGAAGTTGTATTTTAGTCTCAACTGCATCATATATGTGGTTCTGGGAGCTAAATTCGGCCACCCAAGGTTTGGGGAGTCCGAAAACTTGGTGCATTTAAATAGGATTAATTTACTGAGTGACTAACCAGACCTGGGTTTTTTATCCATCTATTTACTTATGTACTAATCAAACGGGATTATTGTGATATTTGTTTACAGTGATATTTAGTAATCTATAATTACTGAACAGTAACATTTCTCCTCTTTTAAGTTGAGTGTTACAGCAATACAAAGCGTAGCCTCAGAAAATTGAACTTTTTCACGGACAATAACTGGTAAATAAATCTTCTCTGTGATATTACTGGATACATAATAACTAATATGGTAGTACAAAGCTTACGATTCACTGCACATTCACTACGTAGTTACTAAATTCCATCTCTTTTTTTTTTTTATTACTAAAACTTTCAACTCACGGTCTTTAGACAGACTTTGTCAAAGTCTGACCATTTACAGACTGTAATTATCTACTTCATAATGTGGTACAAAGCTACAAAAGCAGGCACTCGGTGAAAATCGAATCCACTATAACAGCTAATTGGTAGGCGAAATGAGATTGTTTAACATCAAACAATTAGATATTACTGCCTAATCAACAATTTGTTCGAAAACTTTCAATTCTTTTAAAGTCTATAAAATTCATTCTTTCCTTGTGATCACAAATGATTTCTGGTTGAAGATATTTTAGACACCATCTTTTTCTGTTACCTAGGAACGTATCTCTTTTTGTTTGTTTGTCTATTTATCCACATGTGATTGTATACACGTTGTTGTTTTTGTCTGACGTGGTACTTTGTAAACAAGTACCCTGTGTTGGGCACAGCCAAAAAGAACGCTAAACTGATAAAACTGATAAAAATTAGAAAAAGATAACCAGGTTCAACAAATATCTTGTGAACCTGAAATTACCTTAACCCCATACCTAGGGTGGCCCTGGGTTTTGTAATAGGGTGACTCTTGGCAAAAAATAGATAACCACTGACTTTTATTATGAAATTAGCTTCGGTTCAGTTTTGTTGCTCTAAAACACTCAAAAACGGAGCTAGAAGGCTGAAATTTGAATATGTGGACACGGATGCATCAATGAGTACCTAATGATTAGATGAACAAATGAAATTAATCTTTAGTTTAGATTCAACGTACAAACTATTTAAAGCTCTGTATCTAAGCTACAACATATTAAAATTTCAGCCCTCTAGATCTGTTTTTAAGGGATTTAGAGCGTAACAAAACGAACCGAAGCTAAATTCACACAACAGAAGTTAGCAGTTAGTTGTTTTCTTGCTTCTGCTAAACTTTTAGCAGTTAAGCGATTTCGTTAGCTGAGTCCACCATTACAACTACCATCTTCTTTTTTTTGTTAGAAACCGTCAGCTAAAAATTGTCATGCAAACTGCTAACATAAGTTTCTTCAGTTTTCAAGTTTGGTTGGCTGGCTATGTATGTATGGATGTACGGGCCAAACCAATGGAGCTAGACGACTGAAAATGTAGACATTTACTCCTAATCATGTTGAGAAAAAATACGGCTATTTTTTTAATTAAAATCCCTTACATGTGTTTTTATTTGGGGTTCAATGAACAATGTAGATTTAAATTGATCCCTAACTTCGACGCATGTTTTTGTAGAAAATTTTGATATTTCTAGTGATCACTTCCCAACAAAAGGCGAGAGAAGTAACTTATTAACCGATCATCCCTTTTCCGAATCTTTCGATTGTTCAACCTAACCCAGCATGCTGCCAAAAGACGTTGGTAATATGACGGTTTCTATTGAGTGACTAACAAGACCTGTTTTTTTCTGAATCCATCAAAATATTACTTGTGTATTAATGTGTACGTTTCTCGTTTCATCCTTGGTAAATAAGGATCGCTATTTTTCTGGAAGATTAATTATGCTAAGATATCTTAAGAATATATTCATCAAGTTTACATAAATTAGATAGTTTTCGACAACGTTGCCAGATAGTTGGAGACATTTCTGGCCAAACAACCCTCAAAAAAAAGCCCAAAATGGCTCAATGCGAAATTTGTTCACAAAACATTGCATTACACACCCAAAAATGAGAATTCATTGAAAAAATACTATTACTACAAAGTCAACTTACCTCAAGTTACCTCTTCTTCTTCTTATTCTACAATAATAATAATAATAATGAAAATAAAAAAAATCCTCTTATTAATGGATTGATAAGGGGAATAGGTGTCTGTTAATTGTCCGGTATTACCAAATTATGATTTTTTTAATGGCAAAAACAGAAAGGTACTACAAATGCATTCATGACTGTACAAAGATATAAATAACTGTGAGAGTATATAAAATGATCATAAACATGGAAATAAAACTTTTTTTATGATCATACACGCACGCGCACGTATACATTCATACACATATATACTGCTTGCTTGCCCAATAAAACTTACTTTTTTCACAAAAACGGAAAAAATCCGGAAGAAACGAATATCAGAATAAATCAGAGCAGTTCATACTACTTTCCGTCCCATGGGCCCCACTTCCACAAAATCTCACTTAAATTCATAGAGAACTTTTGGATACATTGTGATATGTGTACAGAAGGATGAACTGACAAACAGACATTAATGAAGACATATACCTCATCCAACTTCACGTTTTTCGAGTCAAGTAAAACAAGCCATTTTGAAGCTTGCCTTATCTCCAATCAAAACATCTACAGGCTGTCATATTTTTAACAAAGAGTCGAATCATCTTTAGTATTAAACATAGATTCATGTGATTATAAATTGGTTTACATAAATGAGGACATAAATAAAACAGAATGTTTTCTAAAAGTTGGTTAATCTTTTTCTGATGCCAATCAGTTATTTTTTTCAACAAAAAATTTCTCTTCTCTGAAAAACTATCAATCAGAACCATTCACTTTCATTGAGTTAGTAACAAAGGATTGGCTTAACAAAGGAGAGATAACTCAGATAAAAATTTCAAAATCGTGACAAAAAGGTTCAGTCTTGAATAATTTTTAATAATGGGAATATTTTGGCGAGTTTTGCTGTGTACTGCGAAAACCTGCAACATAGAAAGATACGCCGTACAGTATAAACAGAATGTGAAAAGTTTAAGAAATCATAAATGCATTGTAATAATCTTCATCAATAAGTAGAGAGATTGTAGAAAATTATTAACTAAAAATCATTTTTGTAGACAATATAAACCCGGTTGGAAACTTATCCTGGTTGAAAACTCAAATTTCTTCACACTCGTGAACTCGTTAGTCAAACGTTATTTTAGTAGGCATTACTATTGACTTTGCGAAAATTTTCACTGAAAATTTTCACCTTGCTGAAAGCAACGTCAAAATCAGATAAAACTTGATTTTATCGCCTGAATCTTGGTGTCATTAGTAAGAATAACAACTCGAATAAAATATGAGGCAGAATTTATTTGAGTACCCCTCATAGGTTTCGAGGTTTTGACTCGTGGAAACACCTACATCTAAAAAAACACACTAAAATCAGTTACTAACAGGATTTCAAGAAATTTATCAGTACTTATCAAATAAAGAACAAATTTTATTTTGAATACGTTTCTATTCCAAATATCTGTTAAAAAAAACTTTCCCGAGTGATAATACATCCTCTCTAATCATTTGATGATTCAATAAATTTCTGACCAGAGGCACCGCGTAATTCTTATATGTGTGAAAGCCCACGAAGATATAGATGCTGTTCATTTTTTGAAAAAGGTGCTCAATTTTGTCTGTTTGTAAAAAAAATGTAATTTCTGAGTTCAAAAAAATGGTTTTTTTTGAGTTCAGATTTAATACTGACTTTGAGAGCTCCAAGTTGGATTTTTTTTTCAAATGGACAAATATTTATACTCTATTCTTTCTAGCAAAAACAAGAAAAACTTGAGAACTAAATCTAAATTGTAGACATTTTTTCATAATTCTCTGTTGTGTAAATAAATCTATATATTTATTTTTTAGTAGATTACGTATTGTAAGTAATTACTAACATTTTTTTTCATTTTTATGCAATTTACCTTCATCATAATAATTTTTTTCTAACAGATTAAGTATTGTAAGTAATTACTAACATTTTTTTTTCATTTTTATGCTATTTACCTTCATCATAATAAATCTATATAATTATTTTCTTGCAGATCCAGTATTGTAAGTAATTAGTGACATTTTTTCATTTTTATGCAATTTACCTTCATCATATTTTTGTTGCTTTCTATCGCCAATTTTTTCGGGCTGGATAAATTTTTATAGAACATCAAAATTATTAAGATGACGGTAAATAGTAACAAAAAAAGAGAAGTTGTTCACAATAACTGCTCTGTCATTTTATGATTTCCGTTAATTAACTGTATCTTGACTTTTCAAGACGTAATACTGTAATTGAATATCGTCTTTAAAAGTTTAATTTTGGTTATAACTGCAAGAAAATAGCATCAAGTTAGTCGTCAAAAAAACAAATAAATAATATTGTATACCAAAGGGTATTTCTGGGCAGATAAAGGTCGCGTTTACGTTTATGACTTCGATTCCGCCATAATTGATAGATCTGTCACCAGAGGAGATGGAGTCGAATTTTAAAGTTTAAGATTTTTACTGTTTACTGTATTGATTTATTTATTTGTACATTTACGATTTGGGAATGGTAAAGTGTTTATCAAAAGGTTTATAATACAAGGATTATAGGTTCTGAGGATTTGGGAAGGGTCGGCAAAATTGTTAGATTTAGCACATTCGCAGCCCTCTTATGCCCCTGACGCTGCGAAATGCAAAGGATAACAGCACTCGCCTTGTATTTATTGCATCATTATACAATGATCGATTTTCGGTTGAACCACTTCTCTGTTAGCTTTTGCTTTTACCCAGTGCTTAAAACTATTCGATCATCATCATCATCATCATCATCAGTCTTTTAACGTCCGTCGTTGGACATAGACCTTACTCAGGATTCGCTGCAATTCTTTATCATGGGCATCGCGGAGCCAGTATTTCCTGAATTTGTCAAGTTCATCTTTCCATCTTGTGTTCTGTCGGCCTCGGTTTCTTATGTGTTCTCTGGGGATCCATGTTGTGAGACGTGATGTCCATTGGTTGTCTTTCATTCTTGCAACATGGCCTGCCCATTGCCATTTGAGTTTTTTAATAGTTTCTATGATGTCACGAACACCAGTTTTCTTCCTTATATACTGTGCTGCCTTGTGATCTCTCCATGTAAGGTTGAGCATGATTCTCTCATGCGCACGTTGCATACTTCTCAGTTTGCAGGCCTGTCTCTTGGATGGGCCTCAAATATATGCACAAAGTTCACAGATAGTTTCTCTTAATTTTAGGGGTTTAAGAGTTTCATATATATATATATATATATATATATATATATATATATATATATATATATATATATATATATATATAGTTCTAGATTAGTCTGCCTCAATTCTGGATCAAAAATGCCTAAACGATTTGGCAACTGTTACCACAGAACAATCGACATCAATCAATCGACATCTGGTATTGTTTAGAAATTTCTTTCAATCTAAGGTTCCGTTTGTAATGAAATGGATAAGCTTGGTTCTTTCCAATAGGTGGCTCAGTTCAAGACACAGTTTCGGGGGAGGGACGTCTGCATACATGAGCATCCGCTGATGAGGGAGAAGCAAACGTGGTATCCACCCCCTCTTCTGGAACCAGCCTTCGAACGGATCTGAAAATCAGGACTCCATTGATGTTCCCACGTAAAAAAAGACTGTATTATTATTCATAGGGGTTGACCCCATCGGGTCACCGCAGGACCAGGTTAACGGTCAAGTGCATCAGTGGACATGAAGATAATTCAGCGGCAAGTACTTGCTCACTATACAGAATGGCCGGTTGAATACCTGTTGGGTAAAAGAGCAATACAGACTCCATTGTAAAATATAGGACTTCTTAAGTAGTATCATTAAACCCCTTTCATGTATATATTCCTTTGTTCTCCCTTTAGCCTCAATTGCTTCCCAATGAACACCTGTGTAAGAAAACAAAAATACTGGAGCCCAAATCGCTTATGGCAAGTGAAAGGGGTAAAAGAATTAACTCCCTAACACTCGAAAGTCAATTTATTTTCATCTTTTCATCGTGGGTGATATTTGAAACGATTCAATGCCGATTTCATCTCAAATGAATTCGGGTCCACACAAGTTTCTTACACATTTTTTTTTTTTTTTGTGAAAAATATTCCAGATATTTATAGCAATTGTTTTCTTAAGCCTCTTTTCTTGGAATATTTACATTGATGTGTAAAAAATGGTTTCCTACGCAGATTGAATTTTCTTGAATTTTGTTTGCAGGTGCGGATCTAGCAGGGGGGAGGGGGCTCAAGGGCTCCAGACTTCTCGGACAAATCAAAATCGAGGTGCTTTGATCATTGTTTATGATTAGTTCGTCCTTTTGTCCTCATCTTTGTTTATTTATTTACAACGTTTGTACTCTCCGGCCTTTTTCGGGCGTCTGCTTTATCCTTGAATGTTGAATTTGGTTTCGGGATGAAATTCGACATTCCAGAACGCAACACACAACCGAGGAAGGTCGGAGGACATACTATCGAAACGTTGCGAGAAGTAAACAACAAAGACGAAGAAAATAGTCAGTTTAAATTTGCTGAAATATTATGAGATAGCAACAAAATCTCACTTAGAGTACAAGGGTGGATCAATAAGTCCGTAGCCCCCGACTCCCACCCCAACACAGTATCTTAGCTGAATTTTAATCAAAAATCAATGATCAACCGAGAAGCGTTGGTTTGTGTGCATTGACAAGGAAGGAGATTATGTTGGAAAATAAATATTTGTTGTGTAATGTAAATGTTACGTTTTTTTTCATCATTAGGTTATGGACTTATCGGTGTACTTATGTATTGTCAAAATAATAAACTTTGAAAAGCTCAATAAAGAAAAACACCAGCACATGGTGAAGCGTTGGGTTGAATTCATATACAAAGAAGGAGATTATGTTGAAAAAGGAATATTTATTGTGAAAAATGAATTGTTTTGTTTTTTTCAACCATTCAGCTATGGACTTATTGATATAATAACACATTTCTAATTCTCACTATTTATGGTATAAACAGTGTAATTTATGTTTCCCTTCTAATTATAGTTAAATTGGTTGAACATTAGTTCCAGTGGCGAGCAAAGGGTTTTCGGCGGCCTGGGGTAAAGACAGCGCCCGGCATCAGTTGTGCTTTATTAGGGGATGGGGGAAAAACAGGTATGATAGACCAGATAAAAGTGTGCCAACGTACACACCTGAGCCTGCGGATGATTGTTCCTTCCTGGTCAAACCCGACTTGAACGTTATCGCCAATTAGCGCTTTAACCTTTATATAGGATCAGGGGACCCTACGCTGACCTATCAACACCTTGGTCAACCTTTTCTTAAATCGTTGGCGAAAAAGTTATTTTCCCACGCTACCTGAAAGTCGAGCGTTCTTACAAAAGCTTTTCGTAAAGGAAGATATTTACCGAGCTTAGCCTAGCATGGTATACGGCCTCAAGTGCAGATCGAACCCACAACAATGGTAATTTAGTTCGCTAACTATTCCACCGAAATGAGGCGACGGATAATCGATATTCAATCAGCTTATCTTACAGTGGCACTAAACCACAAGTGTAGTAATGCACCCAATGAGAATCGAAGTCACGACAGTAGAAAAGGCCTACGTGAATAGCTTGCTCAACCAATGATTAGAACGGATTTTATTTTATTTATTAACCATAACCGTGAACAGAATATACAGTTTTCCCCGCTATCCGAAAGTAGAGCATTCCTATAAAGGCATTTCATCAAATGAAATGGCGTAAAGCAAAGACACAGTTACCATTAATTTATATAGGAAAATGATGACGATGGTATATTAAGCTGAGTCATCGTTGGGAGGTACAGGGGACCAGGGTGTAGAAAAGAGAGGAAGGATATGAGCACTGCTTCTATCATGGCTTCAAAACTAGAGAGATGGGGTGTTGTTCTAAATGCCCAGGGCGCAGAAAATGGTTTTGGTGAACCATGTTCGAATTCCATCCAGAGTAGGTTATTTTCACTTTGCACTCTTGTCCTTAGGGAAGGCATGATTCCACTTTTCTCAATAAGCTAGGCCAGGAATACCTCGCTGTTTCAGGTACTACGTAACCCAGAACAAACTGTCACTTGTAGAGGAGATGAGTACCGCCAAATGACCCCAATTAACGCCAAAATGACATAAAGACCAAGTAGCGTAACTTGATAATTTAAATACGCTCCAGAAGGGTCATTCTGTACTCGAGCCAGGCGCAGATTCAGGATGAGGTAGCACAGGCTCCTGACCCCATCTACTGGGGCTAAACACAATTAGAAAAAAAAAATTTTAATCGGGATAAAGACATCCTATGAATAGAAAACCCCAAATAACCCAAGTAATAAAAAATAACCTGAAAACAAATGTTTTATACCATCTATGGTCGTGAGAAGAGTCATTAGGATTCACAAGAGTTTTCCGGACATTTGAACTCCTTCTTGTGGTTTCTTGTTGTTATAAGCGTTGTTACCATTGAAGAAAAAATCTGTATGCAATCATCACATTCAGATAGTGCACCAACAGGTTACGCGAGACTTTGATTTGATTTGATATATGCAAGGAACTAAGAAGGGTTTTAGTTTATTTTTCGTCATCTGAATGTATTAGTTTATGATCAAATAATTGAAAGTTTTGTCACAACTAAATGACGCTAAAACGTCTGTCGAATTCAGAGAGAAAATTGCGTAAGGAATGGCTCACATGAATGGTTAAAAATCGTTCGTTTAGTTTTTTCATTAAATGAGAAAAAATTATAAAAATGAAAAAACACGCACACACATGAACTAACTCACGAAAAGTTTTTCTTCGTTTATTTTTTAGCATCGGAATTCACAAGTCTTCAATTAAATAATATAAACATAATAGTCTTAAGTTGACAGAATTTATTTGGCGAAGTAATCTATTATTATTGCATTTCTTCCAAATTATTTTTATGGCTTGTTTATCGTAACACTTTAGTCGTTTTTATGTTCTACAGTCAAGTTTATAGCCTGGATCAGAAATAAATATTATGGATCCACTGAGAAGTTTACTCACCCATTATTTCCGATCCATGATACTCTGTTAACGGTGATCAATGAAGAAGTTATTTCTCTCACCTTTTGTTGGGAAGTGATCGCTAAAAAAGTCTTGATTTAAAATCAAATGGCATGGATACTGCTGGATACCAAGTAATGGACAAATTCAGCTTGAACTTACATTGCTAATTGTTCCCTACACACACACACACACACACACACACACACACAAACACACAAACATATACACTTAAGACCTATTGTAGGGGGCGGTGAGAAAACAAAATATTGTTTTTATAGACGTTATGAGGTGTAAATTTCAGCCTTCTAGTGCCACTGGTGCAACATGCACCTCGGATACTTGAACAGATATATAGCTATCCAGACCAACTAGAAAACTGAAGAAATCTCTGATGATATTTTTGGTTGACGGATTATTATTATTATTATTATTATTATTATTATTATTATTATTATTATTATTATTATTTATCACAAATGATTGATAACGCCTTGTTTGTTAATATTCTAAAAGAAAAAAAGTTTCTAAAAAGATGATATATTAAATTTAAGAATACAAGACTGAAAATTTTCGATATATTGTTCATTTTCTCCGCTCAAAATTCCAATGCAAAACAAATTTGAAACAGTAAGGGTGCAGCAGTGGTGGCGTTGTTGCTGTTGGTGGTGGTGGGGTTTTCATTTTCAATATTTTGCTTCTATTGAAAAACAAAAAGCAGAAAATGATATCTCTGGTGATATATACTCCAACAAGACATTTCTTCAAATATTTCCGGTTGTCTTTTTCAAAAGGAGCTAACTTACCAGAAGAAACTTTTTTACACATGAAATTTCATTCTTCACACCAAAGAGAATAATACTAAAGGTGAAAGATTTTTTTTAAGTAATCGCATTTCTTTTAGATTCAATTTAAATAGGGACATAATTCATTATAATTCGGGATGGGGGTTGAGCCCTTAACAACATTGTTGTCTACACAATGAGTTAGACTAATTTTCCTGGAAAAATTCATAATGCTGCTCCAGATGCTGATGACGTCGACAAAGCACTGAACACCACTACAGTGCAAACTTTTCAGCGGTGGTTCTATAAGTTTAGGTCAGGAGATATGGATACTAATGATAAACACCGAAGAAGCCGAAAACCTGTTCTCAATGATCATCGATAGCGGTGGTAAACGACCCACGAGCAACGATTTGAGCACTCTCTGGAGACTTTAAAACTTTAACAACGACCACTGCATGTCACCTCAAGACAATACAAAAGGTTAAAATGTATGAGAAATGGATCCCGTATGAACTGAGTGAAATGCTCCATGACAGAGTAAGATCATACACATCTCAGCTGACTGTGTCTAAGCTTAGAGAATTGGGATGTGGAGTTTTTGCAGCATATTCCATATTCACCTGACATTTCTCAAACGATTATCATTTTTTCAAACATTTTGGACTTCATATCGTGCTTTTACTGAATTTGTGACAACCTGACAAAAAGTATATAATAGAGATGGCATATTGTTACCAGAGGATCATTGGGAAAAGGTTTTTTGCTTCAAACGGCTTATACTTCGATTAAATATTAACCGTTTTTTTGTCTATATCTTCATTCATCTTACTATTAAAAAATGAGATTTAATATGTAACAATCTAAAAATTACGTTTTAATGCATTAAAATCAATTTTTAAGAAAAAGTCGATTGGTTTGTTTTCTGTTTTGGTTTTATTTTTTATTCATTTATTTGTTTTTTCAAACTTTAATCCTACGAAAAAAGTTTGTATACACTTTTATTTTTATTCCTGGGGAATGAATCTTATTTTCTAATTGATCATGTTCAAAAAGAATAGAAAATGTCAATTATTTCCTTAAAGCTTTCTATTTGCGACAAGGACAGTGATAATTTGAAATTTACTCAATTTCAATTGGATAACGGGCAAATTTGCACCTTTTTAGTCTCATGAAGTGAGAAAAACAATTACATGTGAATATTCCTGTCCTGGCCACAAAAGTAAAATTTGAAGGGAATAATAGCCATGCTCTACATTATTCATACAGTGACCAAAATCGCATTTCCCATTCTTGTGACACATGAATGAAAAAAGTAATCCCTGGTCGTAGTTTTGTTGTTTGAGTTTTCTTCTCTTAGGCAGATACCCCAGCCAGCTGTACAGCTCTGTCTTCTCAATGCTCCAGGGCCCTCGTCGGTATTCTTGCCAACTTCAGCAGTGCTGTTGTTTGGATTGACTCAACACTTGCTCGGATTCCCAGTTCCTCCAGCCTTTCTGCAATGTCCTTGGGGACCGTTTCCAAGGCCCCGATTACTATTGGCACAATCGTTGTTTTTTTTTTTTATTATTATTATTATTATTATTATTATTATTATTATTATTATTATTATTATTATTATTAATAATAATGTTGTAGAAAGTTGATAGGTCCATGAAACCAAATTTGAATGGGTTAATAACGTTCATAAAAAATGGAAGATAGGGAGAGTGGACAAAAAAAGTGGAATATCGCGTCACACTACGTCATATGGTTCTCCTTTTTTTCCATATCAATTCTCAAAATGAATAAAAAGTGATGTAACAAAAAGTTCGTAATTCAGAAACACTAAATATTTTTGTAACCTCTCTTGATATAAGCTCAGATTCATGAAACCATGTCGCAGGTTTCGAGCAGTCAGTTCTTTTCCTATCTATAAAAGATTTATAGATTCTTGTGAGGCCATTCAGAGAATCATTTGTTCTTACCGTGAATTTGCATATGAGTTTTAAGATTTGATTTTCTGTTGAATGCTCGTTTACATAAATGACAAGCAAAAGGTTTCAGGTTTGTGTGGACGATTTTGTGTCGAACTAAATTGCCATATTGTCGAAATTTCTGGTGGCAAAGTTCACATTCGAACGGTTTCTCCCCGGTATGGATCCGCTGTAAAAATAAAGGACATCAACAATGAAAAATACAATTAAATAAAACATAGAGAACTTTTTTTCTAAAAAAAAAAAAGGTAGTATTTTTTGTATTAGTGGCCGCACATGATAAGTGTCCGACGCACCATTTTTAGAAAGTTGATTTTTTTCGTTACTTCTAGAGTTTGAATGCTCAGTTAATTTGTTGGTTTTTCCATTTTGAAGTTTGAATCATAATGAATTTTGCTCGTGTCTCAAAATAAAGAAAAATCAACACTTTAGATAAAAATAATAATGAAAATGTCATCTTTTAAAAATTGTGACCTGAACACTCATCATGTGTGACCGCTCATACACTAATCCGTATAAACTTATTGACCCTGCCTCACACACACGCATATAAACACACAAGTTACAACGTAAACGTTCTTGGAACTGTAGACACCAAAACAAAATTTCGGGAAATTGGAACAGCACACAGAAACTGAATGTACAACAGACATCTGCAGCTACCTTATGAGATTAATACCCTGACACCTGATTTCCAATGTTTTTTTAATGAGACTCTAGAAACTAGGTGTTAAAGTAAGTATTTTTTTTTCTTTTTGTGGTCAAATTTCCAGAACTTTCCAGTAGAGCCCCTTACGTGGTCAGGTGAAGGTGCTGTGGGATGCATGGGAAAAGCATTCCCCTCTTTTGGGAAAGGAAAGGAAGTTCCTTCACTAATATATATATATATATATATATATATATATATATATATATATATATATATATATATATATATATATATATATGTTACTAAAATTTGCTATTAAAACAATTCACTGATAAGAAAAAATAGCCAGTATGTCCAGATTCTTATCCAATATGGCTTTAAAATGTCACTGAAATCGGATAAATTTCAAACTTTTTCTCATGGGTAGTGGGTTTGCTTCAAGTTTTCCCCAACCCAGCTGTAGAGGCTTACTTGCAAAAGCTGGCCACCCTGCATTCTCTCACTTGTTTTTATTAACACTGCACCACTATATATATATATATGCGCGCGCGTGTGTGTGTGTGTGTATGTGTGTGTGTGTATGTGTGTGTTTAAACTTAGTAAATTTAATTACTGATGAAATTATTATAGAAAACAGCATTAAATTACAAAAAATGAAAGAAAAAAGAATTGTGGTTGAAAGACGTTGGAGACATGGAATATTTTCCTCGTAATGAAAGCCTATTGTATGGGTGTTAAAAAGGGTTGACTTTGAAAGAGATAGAGCATAAGGCTTAATGCTGCTCTATTTACTTTTTTCCACTTGCCAACACGCTGCTGAATGACTACAAGGATGCTACCCACTACTTGACAACACTTGACGGATGACTTCAACAGCAAATAAAATCCAATCTTCAAGATACAATACATTACGGTTGACCTATCTGAACATTCAGAAAAGAATGCCTTCACGGTCAGCGTCAATCAGAAAAGATTACGTTCATGGTCACTGTCAATCAAAAAAGAGAACGTTTACGGTCACTGTCATAGTTGTCAATACACATAAATGATGAAGCGACAGTGACTAGATTATCATCATTAATTTGTGACTAATTCTTGTTTCGCCATATGTTTATCTCGTATATATCTAGTAGTCGTAATAGACGTTATAGTCTCAAGTTGTTTGAATTTCGTTGATGAAGCATCGTCATTATTATTTATCTTTGATTCGTCTGTTCTTCATCTAATTTCATCTTGTTTCTGATCTCAACTACCAGGTCGATTATTCTACGACGCCATGGATAATAAAATCAAGGAGCTCCTGGCGTAGAATATAGGTAAAAACGACCGGGTACTTTTGATGAGAACAAAAACAGGAATAAGAGTAAAGGAATAGTAGTCGAAAATTAACAATAATGACAATGCTTGGTCTATCATAAGGTCAAAAGCAGAGTGAGTCATTTCTGGATTAAAGTCGTTACCCAGTAAGAAGACAAGAACAGCATAGTAAACCATTTCATCAGGGAGAAGAATTACCCAAAATCATTTAACAATAAAGATGCATTAAGAATCAGGAAGAAAGGGATTGTCAGGGGTCAGGAATTAATGCAATAGTTACGGACAGCATAAGGATACTACAGTATAATATAAATGAATCACTAATGATTTCACTATAGGAACTCGCTGAAAATCACGAAGAACAGTATTGTCAGTGGTCAAGAATTGTTATGAACTGCATAGGGATACTACAGTATAACATAAATGAATCACTAATGATTCACTATAGTCACTCACTGAAAATTACGAAGAACGGAATTGTCAGTGGTCAGGAATTAATGCAGTTGTTACGGACAGCATAGGTATACTACAGTATAATGTAAATGAATTGCTTGTGATTTCACAATGGTAACTCAATGAAAATCATGAAGAACGGAATTGCCAGAGGTCCAGAATTGAGCCAAATGTTGGAGAAAACATACAGCTGGCAAAGTTTATTGTAAAAGCATTTTTTGAACTATAGAAATGGATAATGATTTACTTTGCAAAAGAGAACGATTGAAGATTAGAAGGAAAGAGATTATCATTGGTCAGCAATCGATGCTGAAGAAAAGATTAGAAATAAACACAAAAATTACTAACAATAATTTTCGATGCTGTTTACTTTCACTCTATTTTTTTTAGTCGTCTTTTAACAAGGCTCGACTCGACCTGTCACTCAACAGCGAATAAACAGGGTGGATCGGAAATAAGAAATTATCCTCCGGTGAGATTTGAACTCACGTCCCTCTTGTCTGGAAAGATTATTCTTTATTCCGAACTGTGCTGTCTGCTCGCCGCTTTGGAGTGACGAACCGAAATGTGTTATGAGTCACAATGATTCGTCTAATAATAGGTAGTGTCCTTGTGCTGCCAGTGGCTTCAGCCATGCCTACTTGGACTCCACATATCATATAAGTGCACACTCGGCTCGATATGTGAAATAAATTTAGAGGTCATGAGCACCCGAAGTGGCGTTACTTACTTCAACCTGTATCTAATAATTTTCAAAAAATCTAAATTACTTACTTCATGTGTAACCAAGGTGTTACTCCGTGAGAAACGACGTCCACAATGTTTACATCCATATTTCTTTATGTTCGGACTTTTGTCGTGTTTTTCAGATTTTGTCTCCACCGCTGCTACTGATGTTCCCAAAAGGCCAGTCTGTTTGGTATTTTCTCTGAGGAAAGACTCTGACGGAGGCGTATCAATCGACTTCATGGTGCTCACTGCAGCGTGGCAGGGATAAAGCATCAGATCCTTTCCATGCTTGTCTGAGGTAGCTACAATCTTTCGAGACTTGTTCCCAATGACATACGGTACAGGAGGTAAGCAGATCGAATTCGATTTGGACTGCATGATGTCCATCATCGAATAACGCGGGTTGTAGAATAAGGGCCTAGGTTGAAGAACCCTGTCCCTCAGCTGAGGACATTGCATTAATTGTCGAGGATACCAGATGGGGGAGATCAACTTGAGATAAACCTCGAAAGGAATGTTCGGGTCAGCTGGAACAACGGGTGTCATTGGAAAATCGTTGGTGGTAATGCTAAAAATGGAAAATAAACAACCTTTGTGAAATCCAGGATTCTGAGAAGGGCCATTAACATCCAAACAGTTTCCCAGATAACTGAACTCTTAGTTTATGTTCACGAGACGTTTTGGCTAATTTGTTCTACGGCCTTCTCAAGGTCTAATCATAGTGTCCTCATAGAAAGAGACCCTCTTTCCCAATGGATATAAAATATTACACCTGGAGAAGGCCGTTGAATAAATCGTCTGAAACCTAGTGGGAACAACGTAAGCAACGTTTGTCAGTTATGGGAAACTTTAGAATTGATTTTTTTAAATATATATTTTGAAAATACATTGTGTAAAATTGTAAAAAAAACAAACCTGACGCTTCAAAAACAAAAATTAAAATATCTAATTTTGAACAACTTTAATTATGCACCAAAACTGTTTAATGAAACTGACTCTTGATTTAATCAAATGAACAGGAAAAAGATGGTTTGTCGGTTTGAACTGATTCAGAAGCTGCAGTTAGTTGAAGCAAATGTGTATGGAAATGTTGGTGTGTGGGAAATATGAGTTCCAAAACCGGATGTTAGGTGTATGGGTTGTTTTTATATCAGAATATGGCTCATTTTAATACTATAGATTAAAAGTGACTTTTATCATCAACATTAACTTTATCAAAATATCACTTACTTTATTACAATAAATTAAATAAAATCTAGCGACTGTTTTACTACTAATTAAGTGAAGGTGTGTACAAACGATATTTTCCAGTTCAACTTAACGAATCTGATGACAAATTCAAAGGAAAAAGTAAATAGTTAATAATAAGAAAAATAAGGAAAGGAATACTTATGAGAAATGATCGATAACGCCTTGCTTGTTGATATTTTATACGCAAGAAAGAAAATGAGACTGTTTTGAATTTTTAGAATATATTATCTAGCAAAATTGAAAATGTTCGATATATTGTATATCTTTGTCACTCAAAAATATTTTCAATCGTAATAATAATAATAATAATAATAATAATAATAATAATAATAATAATAATAATAATAATAATAATAATAATAATAATAATAATAATAATAATAATAATAATAATAATGATAATAATAATAATAATGGTGGTAAACAACAAGTAAAAACAAACTTACCAATTCATTGTGAGACTGAATCCAAATCCTTCTCCCCCTGTTTCTAAAAGGCAATTGATATTAAGAGAAATGTCCCTAAGTTAGATATCACAACTCTGTTGAAATACTGTTCAGTGATTGGCCAAGGACCTGACTGTTTTTTTCAATCTTATTCTTAAAGTTGAAACAAGATTTTTATCACCTATCCAATCAAAAACTTTGATCCCAAGTTAACTTTTTTCCCAGTGGGGCCCAAAGCACTTCTTTCATTTCTACTTACAATAGTGTCAGATACTTTTGTTGCACGTGTGGATAATCCGATTATCCTTTCTAACTTTTTTTTGAACGGACAGAAGGAGTCACAGGTAAGTGCTTCTCTTACTAATTTTCAACGGCTCACATACCTTTTCATCGCTGCAAAAATCTGGGTGTGTCTATAATCTTTACACCTGATATTGTAATGGGGAAGTGATTCCTCGGAAACTGGAGGCTTTGTTTTATTGTTTCCCGTCTATTCGTCGCCTGAACATCTCATGTGAGATTCATTCCTCTCAGGGAACCAATCACGATGCATTTTGTCAAATTCCAATACAAAGTCTTGACTTTGTTTACCTTTTGAAACAACAAGAAGAATAATCCTCTCCTAAATGAAGTGTGTTAGCTGACATGTTAGTACTACGTTCCCCTACCGTGATTTGAATGTATGACCAACTGATTGCCAGGAAGCTCTCGGAATAGAAGTTGGGGAGGAGCTCAACTGTGCAGCAGTCAGGCTTGTCTTTAATACAAATCATTTACCATGCATTTTTGTAGTAAAATTATTTTCATTGCTTCCTTATTGTAAAATCATTAGCGATGGATTCATATTAGGAACATTGTAGCCTTATTCTGTCAGTAATACTTGCATTGATTCCTGACCACTGACAATCCCTTCATTTTCAATGCATAACATAAAAATTGAGTGCTTGAATTTACTGAGAGCGAATATTTGTTTTGGCAAATTTTCCGTAAAAAAACAAGAAAAGATAAGTGAAAAAAATTATATATATCTTATATATAAAATTATATATATATATATATATATATATATATATATATATATATATATATATATATAGATAGATAGATAGATAGATAGATAGATAGATAGATAGATAGATAGATAGATAGATGTGAGACCCGAGTATGCAAAGGGTGGGATTTTTTAAGGGGCCAATAACCCTCTTTGCCTAGAGGCCCAGATCACGGTCAGTATATATATATATATATATATATATATATATATATATATATATATATATATATATATATATATATATATATATATATGAAATAAGAATATTAGTGATAATTATTATGTAATTATTAGTTATTATGTCATATGTGTGCAAGTGTGCGTATGTATAAATACATATAATCATCATCGTCACCACCGAGCATAATAAGTGCACTGCTGGACAGTTTCCCATCTCCATCCATGACACCTGCGATGGCGCTAACTTCCTCCATGTTTTGTCGACAAATCTTTCTATCCGAACCCTGTTGTGTTTGATGCAAGAAGTTTGAAATAATTATGTAACATGTATATATATATATATATATATATATATATATATATATATATATATATATATATATATATATATATAAGCTTTCTGAACTGTATATATGTATAGTCAAGAAAATAATCACACACACACACATATATAATATCAAAAATGCTGTTTTTTCTAATTATAATTTTAAAATGATAATTACTAAACAAAGTACTTCAGCTGAATTTTTTAATTCAATTATTTATATAAATTGAAATTAACATTTCTCAATACATGAATGATATAATATAAAGCAAAATTTTTCATATATATAAATATATATATAAATGTATATATATATATATATATATATATATATACATACTATATATATATATATATATATATATATATATACATGTGTGTGTGTGTATGTCTGTCTGTCTGTCTGTCTGTCTGTCTGTCTGCTTGTGTGCGTGTGTATGAATATATATATATTGATAATATAAATGCAAATATGATCAAATTGCACACACAAAGATCCTGAAATGAAATTCAAAATAGTTAATGGATAAAACTCTGAAATAACACTGAACAGCTTGTAAAGGATATGTAATCATGCAAATAAATGAAAGGTTTCAGATATTTATTTAATAAATTCTACCTAACATTGCAGAAAGAGCTGATAGCAATCTATGTAATAAAATTATCAATTTTATGTATATGTACTACCTGGAATAAAATATGAAAAATAATCCCCCGATTTTGATAAATAGATGAACCAAGAAATACTGGTCGGATGTTCTTACCTAATCTTTTATATATATATATTTATATATATATATATATATATATATATATATATATATATATATATATATATATATATATATATATATATATATTAAGAAATGGATATATATGATCCGACAGAATAATTATGAATTAATAATATTATACAGAAAACTCTTATTTAAAATGATCTCCTGTCGTTACACAGTTGATGAATCACTTTGCCTAAACTATACAAATAGAACAAGCAATTACAGAAAATGGGGCCGCTGCAGGAATCGAACCTGCGACTGCTTCAACGTAGCGTTGCTCTTACCATCAAGCTAAACAGCCGCAGATAATGTAAAGGCCTAAATAACTGTTTTCACTCTATAATCGCAATTCATAATCCTTCAGTCGGATCATATATAACTTTTTTTAAACTGCTACATTGAAGAAACGAATAGACCGAGAAAAAACGAGATGAGAATGAGGAGTGAAAACAGTTATTCAGGCCTTTGCATTACCGGTAGCTGTTTAGCCCAATGGTAAGAGCAACACTTCAAATAAAAGTTTCTATATAATATAACAATTTATAATCATATATATATATATATATATATATATATATATATATATACTAAGATGCATCGTGGTGCCAAGAAAAAAAACTGCAGAGATAAAAACATATGAAAATATGGTCTTAAATATATTCCATCTTGCACAACTATTGCAATTTCTCTCATTTGGGCAGTATTTCTTTAATGAATTTGTCAATGAAACACGTTTTCTTTAGAGCAAAAACCTGACCCTAACCCTAGTCTTAACCCCAACTCAAACACGATAATAAATCATGGACACTATTTAAATCCGACGGTCGACTTTGACATGCTAACTCACAATGATACAAGTGAGCACATGAATTCTCAGTTTGGGGAAGAATAGATTTTTTTCGGGTTATGCACAAAAATGTTTCAGCTAAGAGTATTATTATACCGTCCATTGCAGATTCAAGTGGGGTTTAACATTTTACACCTGGCTATTCTACCGTCTTGGTAGGTCGTACCCCACAAAGAGTCAGATTAACAATAAATCATCATATGTTGAGATCAAGATTGATTTATGTAAGTGTTTATGCATTAGTATCAATCTGGACATCCGACTATTTACGATGATCAAATGATTTTGAAACTGTTTCTTGTAGTCGGATCATCAAAAGCTTTTTTCGGCACTTTCATCCTAGTTTCTTAACGTTCGACGTTGAACATAGACCTTCCCCTGGATTTGCCACACCTCTCTATCGTGGGTGTCGCAGAGCTAGTACTGTCTAAATTCGTCTAGCTCGTCTCTCCATCAAGTACTCTGTCAGCCTCGGTTGCGCATGTGATATCTGAGGATTCATGTCGTTGGTTGTCTGCCATTCTTGTGACATGGCCAGCCCATTGCCATTTGAGTTTTTTAATGGATTCTATGATATCTCTGACTCCTGTCTTCTCCCGGATGTATTGTGCTCTCTTGTGGTCTCTCCATGTGAGGTTGATACTATATTTCATGTGCACGTTGTGTGGTTTTCAGACTGCGGATCTGTCTCTTGGTTAGGTTCCAATGTTTCAGCTCCATAAATGTACATTTTTTTAAACTTGAAAGCCCCAACGCAAACTTAACTTTACCATGTCTAATATCAACCCCTAACCCCAACCCTAATAGCTGAGTTGCTGAAATAGCCCGTAATATTTTTTGATTACATTTATTTTGTAAAAAGAAACACGGTTAGTTGAAATAGCTTTAATCAGCTAGTGTGATTGAGACTAACGGAAAGGACCCAAGAAAACTATTCAAAATATGTTTATAAAAGTTAAACTCCGCTTCTACTTCTATCCCAGCTGAAGATGATTACTGCAATCTTTGTATCGTATTCATATAATGAATACAAAATTATAAAATTCATATTTCTAGTTTAAACGAATTTATTCATTAGAACGAAATAAGCTCGTGCGTATCAGTGAGATGGATTTTAGAGATATGCAAGAGATCTCAGTTGGGCTCAGTCGGTAAGCGAGCCGGCTATTACTCAAATTTCGGTTGGGAAAGGTTAATTTTATAAACGTGTTTATTTATCACAATGATTTAAGCCCTTGGGTATTTCTAACATACATTTTAGCAGATGTTTAAGACTTGTCAATTGAGCTCAGTCATTCGGAGGCACAAGTATCAAACGGTTGTTATTTCGAATAACAGCAGGAGAATTTAAATGTCTTCTCTCGTAAATTTTTCGAGGATTGTACTTTACGTTCTTGTTTTTGCTGCAGAAGAAAAACACAGCCGATTCCAGGTTTGGACTGGAGTTGGACAAAAAACAGAATTACACTTTTAGACACCGTTTTTTTAATAAAGAGAAGTGCACATAGGAAAGCTACTTTTTATTATTAATATTACTTTTTCGATTTTCAAGGTCAATTATTGTCAATGATTTTCTGTCTTTCGAATAGTTCTTTTCTTAATTCAATTTTTAATTTCACTTTCTTGGTTCAGTCGCAGGTTCTATTTAAAGTCAGGGGTAATTTTTTACTTAGTTTATCTATAATTTTTTTCTCTCGATTTCTGAACACAGATCTTCAATTGATTTACTTATACGTTCATTTTATTTGCAAATTCGTGTGTGCAGATTATTTTAGCGCATGTGAAGCAGACGTGCAGGCCATTGCACTATCCAAATAGACCCCCCTCAATTAACTGCTTGGGGTATTTTTTTCATTTTTAATCTGAATTTTCCTCCAGGGCATGTGATTCCCAAATTTAATTGAAGACCATAAAATAAAAGAATCTGCACATATGAGTTCATTAGAAGATGAGTGCATTGACTAACGGAGCGTAGATTTTTAGAGCCTCTGACAAGGTAATTTATGCGATAACAAGAAAAAGAACACACTATGTTCCAAAACTGCTAACTTATTAGTACATTTTTGACAGAATTTGTCTACCCTTGTGTCTCTTTAATAAAACTCTTTGTTTTCATTTGAGTTTTCAAGCTAATTTCTGTTGAAATGTCCAAAACAAAAATAATGACCGTGTAAAAACTAAAACGAAAAATATTGTTCAAAATGCAATACTTATGGAATGTATATAAACACTTTCTTTGCTTCCTTTTTTTTCATTTTTTCTCCTCACCCTCTCTCTCTCTCACACACACACACACACACACACGCATACGAAAACACACATACACACATACTCACCTCTTTCTTTCTTTCTTTCTTTTTTTGTATTTTCTAATTTTTATCTCGAGAATGGACCAACATTGCATAGTGTCATGTAAATGAAAAAATATATATTTTTCTTTCTTTGTCCACTCTCTATATGGTATCTTTCTATCTTTACTAACATAGTCTATCTCTCTTTAACCACTCTCTTTTCGGATCACTTAATTCCTTACAAACGCTGTTAATCGATTTTGAAATTAGTTTTGATAAGAGATTTTTCCTGTTCTGAAAACTGTCGACCCTCGTTGCAGTTAAAAAATCTAGAAAATATCTGTTGAGTACAGTAAGTTGTGCCCCTTACGCTGACTACGACTTCAGCCATCCTTGCCCGGGTCCCATACGTCGTAAGTTCCTTTGCTTCGACTCCGATTTGTGATATGTTGAAAAGAAGGGGGTACAACCAATCCGTCTCCAGATAGTCATCCATGGAGATGAAACATCGAGCCTAACAAAAATGTTGACTCTCAAACTAAGAACCGGAGAGATCACAAAACAGCACAGTATATTCAAGAAAAAATAGGCATCAGAGATATTATATAATCAATTAGAAAACTCAAATGGCAATGGGCAGGCCATGTTGTAAGAATGGTCTGACAACTGCTGAAGATCAGGACTCACACTGTGAGTTCCCAGAGATCATATGCGAAACAGTGGCTGGCAAAAAATAAGATGGCGTAACAAACTAGATAAGTCCAGGCAGTATTGGATTAGCGGCGCCCAAGACAAAGAGGTCTGGCAAATCTCGGAGAAAGTCTTTGTTCAAAGACGAACGCTAAAAGGCTGCTGAAGTGAAATGAGTTGTGTTCTTACGCTGGCAACGAATCCTGCCGTCCCTGTCCGTGCTTTAAATATCGCGAGTTCCTTTGCTTCAACTCCGTTTGGTGAAATGAAGAAATAAACGGAAAGATGAAAAGAACAAAAATTGACTCAGCCGGAGCTTGAATTCGATTAGCCAAGTCCATTCTCCAGACTGTTAACCGCTCGGCCATTCTACACTTTCAGATATTTGTCATGAATTTCAAAAGATTGACCTTTTCCTGGCCTGTCTTCTTTGTTGGCCAGAATCTGATGCTGTGAATACGCTTTTCTGCCCCCTGCTCCCGGGGGCTTCAGAGAATTGGCAGTCTGTCCTCCTGGGCTCCTTACATGCGCTGACTTCCAGGATTATTCTCTGCCATTCCTATTGTTCGTTTTCTATTCTGTACATTCTTTCCTTTCTTAATCTCACACCATTTTTATTCTTGGATGTTTTCACTATAATGGAGAAAAATTCATTTCTTGGTCAGACAATTTCCTGTCTATCACCGTTTCACGTGCACATTATATATATATATATATATATATATATATATATATATATATATATATATATAGAGAGAGAGAGAGAGAGAGAGAGAGAGAGAGAGAGAGAGAGAGAGAGAGAGAAAGGGGGGAGAGAAAGAGAGAGAGAGAGAGATAATGGAGTGGAAGGAGAAAAAGAGAGGAACGGGAGAAAGAGATAAGGAAGGGGAGGGGAAGAGATTAAGATGGTGGAAGGACAAGAAAGATAAAGAAAAGGGAAGAATGCAATGAGAGTAAGATAGAAGAAGGAAGAGAAGGGGATAAGGGAGGAAGGGAGCGAGAGAGAGAGAGATAATAGAATGAAAGGAGTAAAAGAGGGTGAGCTGGAGGATGGGCACAATAGATAAAGAGATGAGGGTGAGGAAAATAGTGAGAAAAAGGAAGGACGAGATAGAGATGATGGAAAGAGAGGGAGAAAAGAGAGTGAGATGGAGAGAGGGTAAAAAAGAGATGAGGGAGAGAGGTTGAGAAAGAGAGGGTGATACAGAGAAATGGAGAGGGAGCAAAGAAGATGAATGAAAATGTGGTGTCTTTCTCTTTCCTCTATCATTTTCATTTTAAATGCAATGTCAAGATAACTATTTCTCTCTCTCTCTCTCACTCTCTCTGAATTTCTTCCTCTCTACCCACCTCCTCTCTCTGTTTAAATCTTTCTCACGATCTCTCACACTCTCATGCACACGCTTGCTCACATAGTAATATACACGTAAGAACTTACCTTGATTTTATTTTCCTCACAATATCATCACCCATAACATTTTGTCACTCTCTCTCTCTCTCTTTCTCTCTCTCTCTCTCTCTCAATCTATTTATCTATCTATCTATCTATCTTTCTTTCTTGTGCGTTCTCACACTTGCACACAGTTATATTTATTTATACATGTATGTATTTGTACACCAGTCTCTCTTCATCCGTACGCAATATCAACGACACGCATGTCTCTCTCTTTCTCTCTCTCTCTCCCTCTCTCTCTCTCTCTCACACACACACACAACACACACACACACACACTCATAATCGCTCATGTATATATTTCTCGGAACTTTTGTCTCTCTCTTCAACGTATGTACACATACACATATACATACATTTTTCTATCTCCAGTCTCTTTATTTGACTCAACGCCTCCTTTCTCACAACAAAAAAGATTTTCCAGAACTTTAATTAGTTTTCTTTTCCTGTGTCTACATCATTTGTTTTTCTATATATTTCATCTCTGCCAAAGACGTTGGCAGAGGTATATGTATTCATCCGAGTCCGTCTGTCTGTTCATCTGTCCGTCTGTCTGTCCTTCAGTCCATACTATTTCAAATATTTCTCCATAAATTTCGATGAAATTTAGAGGAGGGTAAGGCCACGAGGCAAGGGAGAATCGGGTGAATCTGGGGGTAGATCCAAAAATTTTCACAGTCACCCCCTGCATCGTAGCTATATATGAAATGATTTTCATTCAGTTTTTAGTGACAATGCTGTTGGCAGAGGTATGCACTTTTTAGATTCTAAATCAGTTCATACGTGAGTCTCTCTCTCTCTCTCTCTCTCTCTCTCTCTCTCTCTCTCTCTCTCTCTCTCTCTCTCTCTATCTATCTATCTATCTATCTATCTATCTCCCTAACTATCTATATATCTATCTATCTCTGAACCTGTATCTGTTTGTGTGTATCTGTGTGTGTGTCTGTGTGTGTGTATGAGAGTGAGTGTCTTACTGTGTCTGCCTGCGCTTATATTAATGCGTATACATCTGTGTATATATATTCATCCGCATCCATACACAACAGAGTCACACCATTTGAATGAGATCACGTCAAACCGTCTCTATATACGCGGTCGAATCACAAGCATGCATATATTAATAAATGCACGTACGCAGTAAACCTCATTTCAATTGAAGCCACCCGACGACGCATCGTCTCCTCAACACCACCAAACTTGTAAGCCGTGACCGAAATGCGCAAACATTATTCATCCGCAGACAAAAAAGTCCACAAGCAACAACTGACTTCGAGTCTCGCGTGAACGTTATTACAGACCAAGAGTTTGTGCGTGACCTCATAAGATGTGAAACTGCACTTGGAGGCCACCGGTGTGAAATAAACTGTCACTCAACTTTTCCTTGCGAGCGTCTTGGCGAAGAGATGAATGGCAACAAAAATGTGTACATATAAGTACGTATGAACGTATAAGATTGCTCTTTTATTATGAGCATAGTGCCCGTCAAAAATGACTAGTTCCGTCATTTCAGATAGGTTCTATTCTAATATAACCTATGCTTATATTTGAGCCTTTTGTTTGTTTGTCCGTGCCTCTTTCATGCTAAAGCTACAGAGCCTATCGACCGAAAATTCTGCATGTAGACTTGCAGAAGATCTACTTGTGAAACAAGCTATATTGGGTAAACCTCTTAGGTTTTTGAGGTCATCAGAGGTAATTTATTTTAGATATTTGGTTCTGAATATTGGAAACAATGTTTACACCAAGATTGTCATCAGCCATTCTTCTTCTGAATAGCACAAACATTCCTAACAATAAAATTGATTTTTATCAAGTCGTTGTCAAATTTTACAAGTTCTTTTTGGAATGTAACAGTCGAAACCGTGGTCAGATCTGGGGATCCATGTTGTCGATTGTAATGTCAAGCGAGTATTCGACATTCTCGTCTTATGGCCTGCCCATTGCCATTTGAATTTTCTAATATACCCAATGACATCCCTGACTCTTGTTTTTTTATGTACAACAAATATGTTGAGGACAAATTTACGACAGTTTTTATACAATACTATTTATCTTTTATCAGATGAAGTATTGTAAACCATTAATATTACTTTTTGACTACTAATTACCTTTAACAGTGTCAGTCAAGCAATTGAGATAAAGGTAAATGAGTAATTTGGCAACACTTGGTTGTCCAGAACAGAACACGTCCAGAAAAGAACATTTTGTCGTATTCTATGGTTAACCAACTCATTGTGCAAATAGTGGTTTTTAGTTGAAGATCAAAAGACGAAACTGATGACAGCTTTTTGTTACATGACGCCATTTAATCAATTAAGTTTGATTTTGGGGAAATCTTTTTATCTATAAAGTATAGATAACTGTTGTTTCTATAAACAAACCATTGCAGAACTGAGACAACCACAATCTCTCATTCACTAAGCAGAACTTTTATTTCTGTTTGGAGCAATGAAGGTAAAAACTGCTCGCGCTGGAAAATATGAAGATGTTTAAGCATAATGAACAAGACAGAATAAACGAGCATAATTCAGAGAAAATTTTATTTTATAGTGAATATGTTTTCGCAGTTATGAGAAATTTTTATTCAGTTAGTGTATGGAGCTGAAACATGGAACCTAACCAAGAGACAGACCCGTAAATTGAGAATCATGCAACGTGCACATGAAAGAATAATGCTGGGCCTCACATGGAGAGACCGCAAGATAGCACAGTACATCCGAGAAAAGACAAGAGTTAAGGACATCATAGAATCCATTAAAAATCTCAAATGGCGGTGGGCTGGCCATGTTGCAAGAATGGCAGACAATCGATGGACATCACGACTCACAATGGACATCATGACTCACAATGGACATCACGACGAGACCACATATGCAACCGAGGCCGGCAAAATGTTAGATGGAGAGACGAGCTAGACAAATTCAGGAAGTACTTGCTCCGTGACGCCCATGATAGGGAAGAGTGGCAAATCCTGGGGAAGGTCTATGTCCAACGACGGACGCTAAAAGAATGATGATGATGATGATGATGATGATGATGATGATGATGATGATTTGAAATAGATATTTGATACTGTGCATTTTAAACTTTCGTTTTTTCTTCAACGGAGAACACACAGCTGCCCCCGTTGGCCCCTCGCCAAGATCCCGAGAAACAGCTGCCCGCTTGATTCCGGCATTCTGTCAGTTGAGTCTCTGAGGACATTCAGATCGGAAAAAGCGTCCGAATTTCTTAGATGAAGCATGGTCAGTTATTAAGGAACGGTGCCACATCTCGCCTAAAACTTAACCCACCCCAATCTTTGTCCACTAAACGGAGCCGTAATTAAGGCATAGCAATCTGAGGTTTGCAATAAAAAGCAAGAGAAATAAGATGAAAAAAACTTGTCAAAAATGAATAATAATTGACTATGCTTCATCTGCAGAATTTGAGTACTATTAATTCTAAATGGGGGGGGGGTTGATTTTTGATTAGCATTTAAAAGTGATCTCCGTTCACAAATGGCGAATGTTACAGACGGGAAATATAGCCAATCACGTGACGAATTATTCAAGTAGACGTCGTGCAGCATGACGTAAATAGACGCCCATCATATTCATTTATTTCTGCTTTTATCGTTTACTCAGAGCCAGGACACCAACTTTGTCACCTTGCGAATGGAGGCGTTGTATACTGGATAATTCATTCACAATCTCGACCAATTCGATAACGACTGCATTTTGAAGTCAGGTCGTCTTCCATCGAAGTACTGTCACTGACCGGACAATCCGGCGATGAAGTAAGGAATATTATTACGCATAACACAAGCACGTGCACGCATGCTCATAAAAGCTTACACGGATACATAGAACACACGCACACACAAATTGAAGAAAAAACGATTGTGTTCAAATATACACGTGTACATATTGTTCTGCGAGTGCACACACACATACTCGCGTAATATCACATATTGCAGGCAACTATCATTGAAGGCTAGTCAAGCAAGTCGATTCGATAGCATAAGGTGTTTGATCCTTACTGAGAGCCCCGCTACTGTGACCTTGTGCCAGACTAAACTGAAGTTTAGCAATAAATGCATTTTCAGATGGAAGCCTCCTCTGCAGTAATGGTCCAAAAGCTTGTCTTGTAAATCAATTCGTGAGTGCAGTGAGTTCGGCTCTCACTGGGTGCTCCAATACTGTGATTAATCGTAATATGAGGTATTCATGCTACTTTTGAAAACTTTTATATCAAAAAAGAAATAACCAAATTTTTCTCTTACTTATAAGGCTTCTCAACGTAGGGTTAGGGAGCCCCCGGGTTCGCCTAAAGATTATTTGAGTAGCACAAATGTTTGCAACTATATTTTAAAGAATAATTATGAAAATGAATTTTTTTTTTATCCCAATATGAAAATATTATAAAATTTCTCAATGATATTCACTAATTTTTATAAAATAAATTTCGTTTTTGTTACGTTTAAGCGATTAATTTTTAAAAAGTATTGAAAGTTTTGTTTTTTTTTTCTTCGTTACCAACCCAGTGGAATTCATAGATTATAAATACGTTACAATTTTCGACAATTTTTTAGTCTTAATTAGCTTGTATGTTTAGCTAATGTTAGATAATAATCAAGGACTAATATATAGTCTTATCGCCATTGCTTTTATAACAGTGAATGAGAAATCGCAAGAATTTTCGTCTCATCGAAAAGAAGCCGTGAACAATTTCATCTCATCAAGAAGAGGCTGTGAAAATTTTCATATCATCAACTAAGGGCTGTGAGTGCAAGAAAACAGTTTGAGAATCTCTGCTTCAGACAAGCAACCGGACTTTAAAAAAACTTTTTCCCTGCATTTTCTTCTTTTGTGTCTTTTGCCGAAATAAGAGACGTTTCTATTAGCGTCTGTTTTTACGTGAGGCTAAAACGGGTGACAATGCTATTTCTCGTCTTATACTTACTACTTCTAATGACGGCTTTGGGTAAGTAAAAACTATATTTTGATACGTTCCGTTCATTGTTTTCTTTTATCTCGGCCAACAAAGTTGAATCAGGTTTATGTATTCACTCGTGTCTGTCTGTCTGTTTGTCCATACAGTATCTCTAAAAGTTTTAATTGAACTTCCATGCCATTTCGAGGGAAATCGATTTTTGGATTTTGTGTAAGATCCATGAATTTTTACGGCTACCCTTCCCTGCGTCGTTGCTATTTGTCTGTGTACACAACATCCCCCAAAATTCTCAATTAATCTTAATACAATTTTATGGAAGTTTGTTTTTTTTTTTTGCTATGAGGTGAGGTAAAGAAGAATTGGCTCAATTTGGGGCGGATCAAGGGATTTTTCTGATTGAGAATGATTTTTATTCATTTTTTAATTATTCATGTATCCACACATGACTGCTCACACAATATCTCAAAAAGGCCCCAATCAATTCCAATCAACTCCCCCCCCTCTCTCTCTCTCTCCCTATATATATATATATATATATATATATATATATATATATATATATATATATATATCAGGCGTACAGGTCGCTCTGATGGAGCAAGAGGGCTGAAAATTTAAGCATTTACCCTTTATTATGTCTTGAAAAAAGTTTTTCGTGTTTTTTTTATATTTACCCCCACCAATATAAGATTTTAGTGAGGAGTTTATTTTACAATCTAAGGTAATATCAAATTGGCCGATCTGATAGTGTTCACACTTGTTTTGTTTTTTAATTGTAACTTTTTTAGTGAGAGATAAATTTATTCATTTATCATCCCTTCTTCATTTTTTTTTTAATTGGTCACACCAAACACAACATGCGACCAAATTATGTTGGTCATGTAACGGTGTCTATAGAGTGACTAAACAGACCATTCCATAAGGTTTTGTTTCGTTTTCAACGCTTCTTTTCTGATATTTTTTCTCCCAATAATTCTCCCTCCTGCTTCTTTAATAATTTATTTCTCAATAAAAGTGAATAATGATTATTTTCCTCAAATCGATTATTGTTTTAATTCTATCTATCTCGGAAAAAAAATTGGATTCATTGGCAAGTCTATGAAAAAGTAGCTACCCTAACCGGGGTGACAATGAATATCAATAAGATACGACGTAATGAGAATAAGATTGAAATAAGAGTTTCAATATATATATATATATATATATATATATATATATATATATATATATATATATATATATATATATATATATACACATGTGTGTGTGTGTGTGTGTTGAGAAATGTGTATATGTGGTCCGAGGGAACGATTATAAATTGCGTTCTATCATACAGAAACGTCTTTGAGACGATCTCCATTCATTTCACGGTAAATGTGTGACTCACTCTAGACAACGTAAATAGAATAAACAATCAAAGAGAATGGGGATGTTGTAAGAATCGAAACTGCATCCGATAAAGTAGCTACTTCAACGTTGCAATGCTTTTAGCACTAAGCTAAATAGCCACCAGTAATTAAACGTGTAATGACGGGAGATCGTTTTAAATAGGTTTCTATGTAATATAACACAAATTATGATCAGATATATATGAATATAAATATTAAAATAAAGAAATATTGGATTAGCTACACAAACACGTTTATGTTTCTGTCTTGTTTGGGTATCTTCTGATGAAGAAGCCCAAACAGGGCAGGAACATGAACGTGTTTGTGTAGCGAATCCAATATTTCATCATATCTAAAGCCCTACTTCAACATGACTTAATGTTGAATGTAACGAACACTTTATGAAATAGACCCATCGCACATCGGACATTGAATTACTGTTTTGTACTAAATATATATATATATATATATATATATATATATATATATATATATATATATATATATATATATATATATATATATAGTCTAGAAAGCTTTTCAGCTTTAAACACTGAATATTAGAAAAATATCTGTCAATGCAATTTTTGTGGTCTTCAAAAGTGTTTCTTCTTTGTTTCTTTATTTCCTTTATGCTTTGTTATTATTGTAAAATATATAAATTGTCTCTTGTTGGGATCATCAGTTGTTTACCACACACACACACACACACACACACACACACACACATATATATATATATATATATATATATATATATATATATATATATATATATATATATATATATATTAAGCATTTTTTATTGAATTCTAATTACCTTGAATGATCCTTTCCTGAATATGAAGCATTATGTATTTCCAACAAATACGCAAAAACAAACACAAACACACAGACACAAACACAAAATATGTAACCGTGACATTCACACTGTCTATCCTTGACGTCTCAGCATCCCCCCTTCCGCCCCTGTCGCCCCCATTCAGCACACACATATGAAAGTAAATTATTCTAATAAATCGCTGAGCATTTTCTCTGAAATCCTTAGATGTGAGATTCATAATCACTCCACGTGGTTTCCAGGTTGTCCTTTCCTTCACTTTTGTCAATACATTTCAGCCGATGCATTTTCGGACCATCTTCATTATCTGTAATTCTGAAAAAAAAAATTATCCTTATTCCACGCAGTGTTCAGACTAATGTTCTTATCTGTGTCGGTCTTATCACAACGTTTCGAACGATGCATACTCTGGCATCCTCCATCATATGAAATTCTGAGATAAGTCATTATCGTTATTCCACGGCTTGTTCAGACTCTCGCCCATGTTGATTTTGTCACTTCGTTTCAAGTCGGGGAAAACAGAAGCCGGTTGATCGTAAGCAACTTATAGAAAAAAAATTTTTTTTAAGATTTTGACAAATCATGACACTCCTTTGAAACACAAAGGAAGACAGACCGTGGGAAACAAATCTCAGCTTCAAACCGTTACTCTAACTCTAATATCAACCGCTAAGATCTACAGGTGTATTAAATGGTCTTTATAGACCTCCTACTGTTCAAATCCACCTGAGAGATGACGGACCTTTTCATGAATGAATGAGAAGGACAATAAAAGCAAAAGTTAACTGACCATAGACACTTGACCTTTACGCTTGCATGCTGTTTTTTCTCTTCTTCTTCTTTTCTATTACTTCTTTTCACTCAATTTTGGATTCAGTAATAATCTTCACCACACTTTCCTAATGTCACATGTCCACAGGTGAACATTTAACTCAATCAGTTCGTAGATACGACAATAATATTGAGTAGGCCATACAGAGTTTATGATAACACATTCCGACTTCCGGCCTGGTCTAAGTAATAATTTTAAATGGAATAAGCTCGTTTTATAGATAATTATTAATAGTATTGTTTTATCCTCTCTCTCTCTCACACACACACACACACACACAAACATACACACACACACACACACACATAGATATATATATATATATATATATATATATATATATATATATATATATATATATATATATATTGTTTTTAAAATCCCCAAAACGGTTACATGATGGTAAACAACTGATGATCCCAACAAATTTTGCATTGTGCAAAAATAACAAAGTACATGAAAAACAGGAAAAAACATTTTTGAAGGTTACATAAATGGAAATTGACAAATACAGGGAAATCAGGGACTGAAGTGACACAAAAAATTCTAATGAAAAAGTTATTTAATGTATATTATTTAAAGCTGTAAAGCTTTCTAGAATATATATATATACATATATATATATATAGAATATATATATATATATATATATATATATATATATATATATATATATATATATATATATGTATATATATATATATATATATATATACAGCTTTAAACACTAAAAATTAAAAAAAAACACTTTTTTCAAAGAAATTATATCATTTCAGTCATTCATTTCCCAATATCAGCTAATGTAATCTATGTAATTTCTCTCAGTAGTTTTTTATGTTTTACTAGGAATTTGATATTATGGTGCTATGTCAACTTTTTATTGGGATCATCATTTTTAACTATCTTACTGCTTTGGGGATTTAAAAAGCAGTTATATTCACCTAGCACCCCAGGAGTGTTGATCAAACACCTCCTCCACTTTGGCCATGATTTTAACACAAATAGCTTATGTAATATCACATGTAGTGTATCAATATATATATATATATATATATATATATATATATATATATATATATATATATATATATGATCAGTTTGTGGATACGATACATCCGACACCACTTATTTAGTTGATAATGATGAAAGCACAGCTGTATTTGAAAGAAAAAAATTTCTATCAATATATTTCATCTTTGTTTTAGTGTTATTGAATTGTAAACTCTATTGGTGTGTTTTTCGTGTTGTACTTAAATGACCCTCTAATTATAAAATAAAAATAACCAAACATACACAGCAACTGAACCCTGAAAATCCTCTATAACTTTTGTTCATGAATCCTAATTTTGATTTTCCAAATATATATGGGTCCATTTGAGCATTGCAGTTCCTTCGCAATGTCAAAATACTCGGCGTTTGTTGCTCACGCGTTAGTATAGCATGAAACGTTGTATCAAGAAATCAACGAACATTTCAATATTGTTTCATTTGAAATAGCCTCTTTGATAAACATGTTAGTAGAATAAATACTTTACATAAATAATTTGAAAATAACTATTTTCCTTATTGTCGACCAAATACATGTGTGTGTGTGTGTGTGTGTGTGTGTGATGAGCTGCTCCAAAAACCGTGGAATCTAACCATAAAAAATTACTCATATTTTCCATTGTCTTTTTCAAATTAAAACATGGAAACAAGGTGTCTGGCCACTGCTCACAAAGAATAACAACAAAAGATATCACTACAATCGGTTCGCGAGTGCAGTTCAAAATACCCAAGCTATTGAAGTAACACTTTGGATAGATAGATAGATAGATAGATAGATAGATAGATAGATGGATGGATGGATGGATGAATGGATGGATGGATAGATAGTCTGTCACAATCATTAGCGGAATTTCGATCTGAAATTCCTGTTGCATAACTTTAAATCTATATGATCAATGGAGAAGCGTTTGGTTAAGTACATTGACCAGGGGGAAGATAATATTGAAAATAATTTTTCTTGATATAAACTAAATGTTTTTTATCATTAGTCTACGGAAGTCTAAGGAAGGCCGTAGAATGCATTGGCCAGAAAGCAGGGTTAAAGCCGACATGGATGTAGGTATTAGTCTGAACAACTTGGATGATAATTATAAAACAACAAAAAATCAAAAACACAGAACACAACACATACCACAAATGGTGGTGGAGGTACAAACCACAGCATTGCTGTGGTAGGTTAGAGAGATATGAGAGGAAGGCTGGAGATCTGGGGAGACTTACTGCCACTCAGCCCTCTGCGATAACCGCCGGGCAAATGGTGTAACTCTGTAAATCACATCACTGCTGTGGACTGTGGGAGTGAGAGCTGGAGACCTGAGGAGACATGCTGTCACCCGACTCAAGCTGTTACCACCAGGCAACTGATGTAATGATAATAATAATAATAATAATAATAATAATAATAATAATAATAATAATAATAATAATAATAATCACCACAAACCAGAGGCAGTCCTGGAGAATGACAACCACAAACTACTCTGGGACTTTGACATCCAAACTGACCACCTCATCCAGGCAAGAAGACCGGACTTAGTAATTGTAGACAAGAGGAGGAAGACCTGCCAAATAGTACACGTGGCTGTACCTGCAGACCATAGAGTAAAGAAGAAGGAGAGTGAAAAAAGGGAAAAATACCAGTACCTAGCAAGAAAATTGAGGAAGATGTGGAACATGAAAGCCAGGATAGTACCGGTTATAGTGGCCGCACTAGGAACTGTCATCAAAACGCTGAGGGTGAGACTGGAGGAGATTGGGATAAAGGGAAGGATTGAGACTGTACAGACCACAGCACTACTGGGAACTGCACGGATACTGAGGAAAGTGCTAGAAATATAAAGACTGCAACGCTAACTGTCAATAGTGACCCAACAGAGGAAGGGAAATAAAAGGGGAAACTCAAATTGTAGCACTGACATGAGAGGCGAAAGAGAGAAGAGATGTTAGCTGAAGACCTGAGGAGACTTATTGTCACTTAGCCTTCAGCGATAACCACTGGGCAACCGGTGTGAAACTGTAAATTGCAGAATTACTGCGACCTATGAGTAGTAGGAGAGGACGGCTGGAGACTTGAGGAGACTTGCTGTCACTCAAACTCCAGTGGTTGCCACCAGGCAACTGGTGTGAAATTGCAAATAATAATAATAACGAGAAATGATCGATAACGCCTTACTTGTTAATATTTTAATAAAAAAAGTGAAATAAAATTGTTTAAACTTTTATAAATACAGTATAATAAATCAATATTGAAAATTTATGATATATAGTATATTTTCATTGAGGAAAAATTCAATTGTAAAAAAACTCTCTTCTCCATTTCACTTTTATCGATAAAATTAAGGAATAAATGTTTATATCTTGTACGTCCATATACGCGGTTATAGAAGCAGTAGTAGTATTATTATTAGAAATGATATCAATAATATCAATATTGATGCTTATAATAATGATACGGAATATTATTATTGAAAATGATAAAGATAATATTAATGATATTATCATCAATAATGATAAGAATGATATAAATAATATTGTTCCTACTAATGATACCAATGATATTGATATTATCATTGAAAATAATGATAATAATATTGATGATATTTATAAAATTATTATTGAAATGATGATAATGATATTATTAATATTATTAACAATAATGATATTGATAATTGTTATAATGATAATAATATCATTAAAATTATAATGATGATATTATTGATACTAATATTTATTATGGTGATAATGATATTAATATTAATATCAATAATGATAATAATGATATTTACAACATTATTATTAAAAATTATAATAATGATAGTAATACTATTAGGATTCAATAATGATATTATTGGTATTGATTACATTAATATCGATAAGTTCATTATGATAATTATAATAATATCATTATAATTATTGATAATGATCATAATGCAAATGATTATCTCAATAACGTTATTATAATGATAATCATGATGATATTAATAATAATGATATTATCGATGATAATAATGATGAATTTATTTTTGATAATAATGATAATGATATCAATAATATTATTTTTATCGATAATAATTATAATGTCACTATGATATTTACAGAATTATTATTTTCAATGATAATGAATGTATCATAATATTATTAATAATGATGATATTTATATTATAATTATTATTGATAAAAATGATGTTTATCATGATAATGATAATGATGATAATGATGTTATTATTAGCAATGATAATAATGACATCAATGATATCATTATTAATAATAATGGTAAAATATCAATAATATCAATAGTAAAAATGATGATGACGATGTTTTTAAAATTATTATCATTACTGATAATAATGATGTAAATAATGATATGATCAATAGTGATAACGATGATATCAACAATAACATGAATAATAATCATAATAATTATATTAATGATAGTATTTCTATTAATGATAACGATATAATAACATTTTTTTAGTTTCAATAATAATATCAAAATTATTAGAAATATTAATAATGATAATAATGATTTTGATATTATTTTTTATAATGATGATAACAATATCAATAATTTCATCATTGATAATAATGATATTGATAGCATCATCAATAATAATGATAATATGATAGTTATAGTATTATTATCGATAATGATAACAATGAAATCATTAACTTTTATTAATACTATTGATAATAATGATATCATTTTTGATTGTTATTGTTGATAATAATGATCATAATGATATCAGTAATCAGTAATATCAATATTTTCACTAAAAATATAAACAACAACTACAACAACAATAATAATAATAATAATAATAATAATAATAATAATAATAATAATAATAATAATAATGATAATAATAATATGAAACCTGATGCCACAGAGGCCAAGAACTATTGGAATAGCATATGGGGGCACCCAAAAAGACACAACGTAACACTGCAATGGTTAGGAAACATGAGAAAAGAACTAGAAGATATAGACAAGGGGGAACCAATAGTACTGAATGAAAACACATTGAAACATACTCTTAGGAAAGTAGCCAACTGGAAAGCACCGGGGCCCGACGGGATCCATGGGCATTGGTTCAAAAAATTCACCACGTTACACGGCAGACTCACTCACCTACTCCAAAATTGTCTAAATGAAGGCAAAGCACCAGAATGGATTACTAAAGGCAGAACCACCCTCATCCAAAAAGACCCAGGAAAGGGGAACATAGCAAGCAACTATAGACCAATCACGTGCCTACCACTTATGTGGAAAATCCTGACCGGGCAAATAGCAGAGAGAATATACATCTCAATGGATAGAAGGGGACTACTACCAGAAGAACAGAAAGGGTGTAGGATAGGAACCAAAGGGGCAAACGATTTACTCTACATAGACCAGATGATCTTAAAAGAAGTAAGGAAAAGGAGAAAGAATATCGCAATGGGATGGATAGATTACAAAAAGGCATACGATATGATTCCACATAGCTGGATACTCGAATGCCTTAGAATGTTCAAAATTAGCGAACCGGTGGTTAAATTCATTGGTAATTCGATGGAAGACTGGAAAGTAGATTTGACAGCCGCAGGGGACAAACTAACCGAGGTAGGGATAAAAAGGGGAATCTTCCAAGGAGACTCGTTGTCCCCACTATTATTTGTTCTAACAATGATACCGCTTAACAGAATCCTGAAAAAACAGCAAAGGATACCACTTCTCTAAAACAAAAGGAAAGGTCAACCACTTAATGTACATGGACGATATTAAATTGTTTGCAAAAAACAGGGGAGAACTTGAGACTCTGTTCAACGAAGTAAGGGAATATAGTGAGGACATAGGAATGGAGTTTGGGATAGAAAAATGCGCAATCATGGTGATGCACAAAGGAAGGCTTTCAATGACTGAGGGAATTGAATTTCCGGACAACAACAAGATTAGGGCATTGACTGCACAAGACCGATACAAGTACCTAGGTGTCCTTGAATGTGACACGATAAAACGGGAAGAGATGAAGGAGAAAATTAAGAGAGAATACCTCAGAAGGATAAGGAAAATATTAGAAACCAAATTAAATAGCAGAAATCTAATAAAAGGAATGAACACCTGGGCTGTGTCAGTAGTTAGGTATACAGGACCATTCCTAGGATGGACAAAGGAAGAGCTCCAATCAATGGATAGGCGAACAAGGAAATTTATGACGATGCATAAAGCATTACACCCTAGGGATGATACAGATAGACTATACGTTAAGAGAAAAGAAGGTGGTAGGGGGCTCATCAGCATAGAAGATTGTGTCCAGAGAGCTAAAGTAGTCCTAGATAGATATGTGCAACAGAGTCTCAAGCTCTCCCCTGTTTTTTGCGAACAATTATTATTATTTTTATTATCATTATCATTATTTGCAATCTCACACCAGTTGCCTGGTAGTAACTGCTGGAGTTTGAGTGACAGCAAGTCTCCTCAAGTCTCCAGCCCTTCTCTCTTAGTTCTCATAGGCCACAGTAATACTGCAGTTTACAGTTTCACACTGGCTGCCCAGTGGTTATTGGTGAAGGCTGAGTGACAATAAGTCTCCTCAGGTATTCAGCCAACATCTCTTCTCTCCTTTGCCTATTATGCCAGTGCTGTGGTTCACATACCCGCTTTCATTTCCCATCTTTTGTTAGATCACTATTAACAATAAGTGTTGCAGTCTTTATATTTCTAGCACTTTCCTCAGTATCCGCGCAGTTCCTAGCAATGCTGTGGTCTGTACAGTCTCAATCCTTCCCTCTATCCTAATCTCCTCCAGTCTTGCCTTCAGTGTCTTTGGGACAATTCCTAGCGCGCCAACTATGATTGGCACTACCCTGGCTTTCATGTTCCACATCTTTTTCAGTTCTCTCGCTAGATCCTGGTATTTTTCCCTTTTTTCATTCTCCTTCCTCTTTACAGGTACAGCCACGTGTACCATTTGGCAGGCCTTCCTCTTTTTGTCTACGATTACCAAGTCCGGTCTTCTTACCTGGATGAGGTGGTCAGTTTGGATGTCAAAGTCCCAGAGTAGTTTGTGGTTGTCATTCTCCAAAACTGCCTCTGGCTTGTGCTGATACCACTTTTCCACATGGCTGAATCCCATTTGTTTGCTTAGTTCCCTGTGTATCATCGTTGCTACTCTATCGTGTCTATGCTTATGCTACATTCACTAGTTATGTGATTTACAGTCTCATCTCTTTCACTGCATAGGCGGCACTTGCTGTTTGTTTGTGTTCTGTCGATTTTTGTTTTTATATTTTTTGTCCTGATGCATTTGTTTTGAGCTGCCATGATGAGCGATTCCGTTTTTCTCTTCAGGTTTCCTTTCCGTAACCATGTCCATGATCTGTCGTCTGCCACATCTTGTGTCTGTCTTTTGAACTCTCCGTACAATTTTTTTCTTTTCCCATTTTTCTTTCCTAGTTTGCTTTATAATATATGATATATAATATGTTATTATTATTATTATTATTATTATTATTATTATTATTATTATTATTATTATTATTATTATTGAAGATGAAAGTCACCGTAGTTCCATTAATAATAGGTGCACTTGGACCTATACGAAAGACACTATAAAACAAGATTGAAGGAGCTGGGGATAAGGGGAGGAATTGAGACTTCACAATTGGAGACTGCACGAATACTGAAGAAAATACTGGAAATATGCGACCTACGATCCCCAGCCGGCAGCAATGACCGAACGGCCAATAAAAAGGTCAGGTTGGGACGGTACAAATCACAGCGCTGCTGTGATAGATGAGAATAATATGAAAAGAGGACTGGAGACATAAAGTGACTTACTGTCACTCGGTCTCCAGCGGTGACCACCGGGCAACTGGTGTGAAAATGCAAACAACTTCGATGGCTACGGTGGTCCAATGACTTCAAAGATATCTGGAATTTTTAGACAGTATTTATTCACAAAGAAAGGATATACGAAGAAGTTTTCACTTTGTCAAATCACATCTTTTTCTCACACCACCTTGTCTCATCCTTATGTTTCTTGTCTGTTTCCCAGATTTGACCCTCGACATAGACCGATTGCAACTGAACTGTGTGATGTCACTGAAATACCAATTTTGTAATCTTCGTACGTGGAAGCACACCCAGAAAGTGTCGTAGATATCGGATTCTTTTCTCGACCCTCACCCCTTACAAACACTGACCCACAAAATCTGGTCAGTCTTGAACGTCAATCACCAGTATTGTGGTCAGTCTCCCGGTCTCGTCTTCGAACACTTGCTTCCACCGTTGACTACTTGACCCTGAGGCGACATTCAAGTGCATGAGAAGATTTGCAATCCGTTGTGACAGCAGCCATTTTGATGCGAAGTTATTCTCAATACTCGTATTTTGCCTTGGCCATTTTCAACGTGAACGAGGCGTCTTCGAACTAATGTGTCGAACAACGTCTGCTTCTGTCATAATAAGATACACCTGCCACAAGGAATCCAAACAGTTTGTTCCTTATAACAAGTGTTTCTTCTAAGCCGCCCGGTCGCACACGAGAGAAATGTATGCCGTACAGTCAAATTTTAATGCCGCAGACAAATTTTGAAAGTCTCCGATAAATAAAGAAAGATACGATCTCAAAACTACGCTGTCGAACAAGTGATTGTCATATGTCTCTTTTTATTGTGATGTAACAAAAAGGCGAGAGAAGTAATTTATTCACTGATAACCCCTTTTTCAATTTTGGGGGGAAAGGTGGGCCATTAATCGACAAGAATTGGATTACATATTAATGGCAGGTTGGAGGGGGGGGCTAAACATAGCATTCACCCTAGTATGTTTACCCTATGTGACCGAACAAACAATTAGAAAATTGCTCTTGCTATTGGTAGCATTATTTGATTGTATTGAAAGAGAAGATTCCGCTATTTGGCTGTCCCCCCAAGAAATTCGTCGATTAATAAATCAACGAAAAATAAATAAATGCTCTCAATAAATCGTTTCTTCCATCAACCACTTTTTACTCAAAATAACTGACGTTTGTTTCATAGACTTTAGGCCAAAAAATGACCTTTATCCGAAAGTATTCAACCATTTTGAATACCCCAAGATCCGGTTGCGCTACCTTAATGTAACTTTGCAACCAATCAGTGGGGACCTTACTTCACATGGATGAACAGATACTTTCCTGTAGGGTTACTTAGTTGATCGTGAAACTCCATTGAGTGAGCTTGTGTACTGTGTGACCGTCTCATAACCGAGCTAGTCATTATTAACGTCTCGTGCAATGTTTTTCGGCTTAACATCGCATTCATTTATGTATGTCAGGCCCCTCACACCTTAAGTCCAGATTTGCCTTCCTGCTATTACAGGCTTTTCCCCAAAGAGATTTCAGACCTTGGACGAAATTGAGTAGAACGTGACGAGGCTACACAAGGCGATCTCGAAAGAGGATTCTGCAGACTGTTTTGGGAACTGATGAAAAGGGGGCTGGCATAAGTGTCTAAGGTTCAAAGGGGAGCTCATTGTCGTATGTTGGTCAATTTTTTCATAGTTCCGAACGGTGGGTAGGAGAATTTTTTCCATCAGCAAAATGGTTACTTTTGAGTGGAAGAGTTCATTATTAGGGACAGAAAAAGTCACACTGTTCATTATATAAGTAGACATGTACGTTCCTGTTTCTTCCCACTGGACAGGGTCCTTTTTTTAAGTTCATTACAAACCCTAACAGATCACGAAATATGGATTCTTTTTCACATCAAATCTCCTTTCTTCCAATTTTTTCAGTGGTGCACAGTCTTGGTCCTCCACCTCTACTAAGCATCCAGTTTGATGACTTAAAGTAAGTATCCATTTTTGGGCCTTCTCTTAATGTTATCGGACATGATAGTTTAGAGTATAAATCACTGGACGCCATATTCAGATTGAATATTATTATCTTTCACGATGCAATATCTAATTTAAAAAATTCAAGTAAATATTAATACTGAATGAATGGCTTGGCTTCATGGACAGAGATCTAGGGAAGGTTTTTCACGATTATGTGATCCTTAGATAGTGGGGTACTATCTACACGGAATGACCCACCAGCCAGCGCGATGAAGATTTAAGGTGAAAAGCGACGTATTCACAGCCGAACTCACCGTTTAAACCAAGAGTTTGTACCCTATGGTCCACTTAGATGACACAAATAAGAGCAATGTCACTCGGTAGTCGGTTTGACGTGAGTTTTTTTTCTCCTGAGAGATGCCCGAGCAAGTTACAGGGTTCTGTCCCACCCCATCCTGGAGGAGTAACCTGGCGGTGCGGCTACTAAATTTCAAGCTAGATCTGATCTTCGGTCCACCGTAAAGTTTAAGTAGCTCAAGTGGTAAAGCAGCTGTTTCTGAATAGACAGGCATCCTGTGGAGAATGGGGTATTTGTTCGACTCCTGTGTAGAGCTTATTCTACTAATGGCCGTAGACTGATGACCTGGTGGTTGCTATAGCAACTATAAATAGGAGGAAAGAAATACTAACCAAAAATAAATGATAGGTCAAAGTTTTTTTTGTATCGTACAGTCAATTATTAAAGTCACAAAT
>OY735225.1:14546625-14769125 GCA_963457665.1 Thysanoteuthis rhombus
ATGAAAGCTTCTTCTCAGGTAATAATAAGGAAAATTGTGTGTGGTGGTTCTCAACCCCCCGCCCCAAGTGGTACATAAGGCAATTTTTGTTTTATTTCTGATATATAATACCAGTTGAAATAAAAGAATGATTTATTCAAACGTAGTCCTTATAGATATAAATAGCCATAGGATTTTAAAGAAATCTTAGTGGTATATACATCATATACGAAAAAGCTTTTAAGTGAATATGGAAGAAGAAATATTTTAAAAAAACAAACTTTATTCAAAAAGAATATAATAGACAAAATAAGCAAATGTTTTTTTGTCACGGGCATATTGAAGTATTGACTCCACTAAATCATAAGTAGCAAAGTACTCAGGTTACATCAGCTGCCAGACATGTTGGAACACATCAAAATGTTCTTTGACAATAAATTATCTTTCAAGTGAGCTGGGTCGGTCTAAGAATGCAATTTTGCAAGTTTTGAATTTGAACTATGAAACAAAATCTTTTGTTCCACAGGAAAAAAAATGATTGACTATATTAGAGAAACCTTATGGAAGACATGGTAAAAAGACATCGCCATGGACGATCCCTTTAGCACTGGAATTTCAATGCAAATCAAAGCTGATCTCAGCAAGGTATCCTGACAATTGAACAAATCTTTCCATCCACTAAACTTATCATTAGTAAAAAGAATAAGAAGGCTAGACTTGATATGCAACAAGAACATGTTGCTTGAAAGGAACAGAATTGGTCTAAAGTTAATTTTCGTGATGAAAGCAAATTCAATTTAGTTGGATCAGACTGCAGACAGTTTGTTCAGTAATGTACAGGTGACAGACTTGAACCAAAGCATGTCAAAAATGTGAGAATTAAAGGGAAGGTAAATGCTAATATATATCTAAACTTATTGCAGCAATTTTTGTACACGACTATTTCCCCTTTCGCACTGTTAAATGACTGAAAATTTTATTGAAGAAAAGAACATCGAAATCATGAGATGGCCTGCACAAAGTCTTGACTTGAATTCCATCAGTTTCTTGAGGAAGATTATAGAAGACAATGTTAGAAGATGAAATCTGACCTCTGTGCTCTATAATATATGGGAAAAACTGAAAGATGAATGGGGAAAAAATAACACAAGATCAGTGTAAGAAATTTATGTCCTGTGGGTGTTGACAAGCAGAAGATTTCAATATTCTATACTAATTGTTTCAAGTTCAATGATTCACAAATGTACAATTTTGAAATGATACTATATACCTGTCCTCTCATTTTGTCCACTGTATTTTTTCCAAATGAAGATTTTCCTTGAATCTGTCTTTTTCCATAACCACTTTAGGTATAAACTTTTTTTGTACATGCAATATATACTGAGAGTTACAATTTCAATAAATTTCGAGATCCTGTGGTATTGCTATTAATAAAAATCACATTTAAGTAAATCGTTCATTTATTTTCACCAGTCCTGTATACAGCTTTTGTTCTTTATGTTCTGGTTTTATATCTTGATACAGACTTAATTTTGACATCAGAAAAATAAAAAAAAACATTTTGTTATCTACAGTTTTTGATATTAATCTTGCTGATTTTTGCTTTTTTAATTTTAATTTTTTAGTCTTCAGATTAAGAGGCGTGAGAAATATTTTGAAAGCCTGCCTTGAAAAAGGTTAAGAACCACTATTTAGCCTTATTTACTTTCGACTCAAGGCTCAGTTGTTTCAAACACAAAATGGACGGTCAGTTGTGGTGATTCTTTTTAGTTGTGGTCAGATTTCCTTTGTTAGAATAATATCAATGGAAGTTATCTTGATAAAAGAAAAAAAAAAACTTTTTGAAACAGGCATTTGCCAAAGCACAATGGTTAGCAGGTCATTTCAAAAATGTAGTGAGTTTGAACCTTATTGGCTGACACTTCTAAGATTAGAAAAGAACTATATATCATCTTCACAAATTTAATTCCAAACTATGTTTACAAAATTTCTTGGAGAATGTAGCTGGTTAGGATAGATTAAATCAATATAAACACTGATTTATCTTCTGTGTGATTTTTATCTTTCTATCTGACTACATCAGTTACACAAATTCTCTTACCACGTCGGTTACATCCTTTAGCATAACAGAAGACATCTGCACATTGCTAATTATCATGTGTGGATGTTATCTGTCTGAATGATAGAAATGCAATGGAATTATTTATTCTAAATATCTTAGAGATAATCACTTTATGTTTTTATAAGTAAAATGCCTTTTAGATTTTCAGCAAAAATCTATTATATTTCTCAAAAAGAATACAACATAAGATATCGCATATATAATTCAGTGTTATTTGCAAGAAGAATTGTTAATCATTTCAGAATATTTTACGTTTAAACAGATATGATTTTATACTGTTTACATTCAATGTTTATTTCAACTATTTATTTCAAGTTCAAACATTTTTTTTTTTTTTTTAGACACTATCATAAGTATGGCCCTTGCCAAAGATTAAGGTTTAGTAAGCTGGTCTCATTAATCCTTTGCTAATTTGGCCTTGTGCCAGACTGGGATTTGTAAATCTACTCTAATAATGAACAGTATGATTTTCTTGATTTGCTGTCTGTAACACTGGACCCTTCCACTAGGGAGGGTGTAAATTTTGCTATATAAAATACTTCCTACTCATCATTTCAAATCATGAACTTTCTGGCTGATTTCTTTGTTAAAAAATCATTTCATAGAAATTCGAATAAGTCTGAACTTTTCCACAAGTCTTGCGATATTTCACTAAATCATAATCATCTGTTTGTAAATGACAGTGTAACTCAGGAATCACACAAATTGCCATGATATTTTCTGTGTATACTTATGGGACCCCCAGGCACGTTTTTAGCTAGGTAATTTACAAAAATTAAGAAAAAAAAAAAAAAAAAAAATGGGCAGTCCATGTTCATGCTCACACCAAAAATAATGATTTGATTTCCATCTACCTATCTATCTTACTATAATTCACCTATTTTTGGTGAAGCCCCTTCCCAGATATTTGTATTAAATGAGATTCAAGAGTTCATAATGGTACTGATTTTCAAATAAAGTATGATTCAGTACATATATAGTTCAAATCCATGATCTCCCATGGGGTCCAAAGGGCCCATTCAGATCCTTTGTTGGAATTCTCCAAAAATCCTGCATGTCCATAGGGCGGGTTTCAGCTTGTATCATGAATAGGTCAGTGAATAAGAAATTTTGCAGTGATAATTTATGAATATCAGACATTCTACTCAAAATTATTAGTTGATTTGGTTCAAGTGTGAATTTGGCGTATGTTGTGTTTCATCATTTTACAGAGTTTTAGAGATGTGGGTCGGTTGCTGATTGGTCTGTACTCGGCCAATTAACAGAGAAAGAGAGAGAGAACTTTGGAACATGGGAATTTGAATGGAGACTGGTCATAGACAGCAGATGTGTTTTTCCTGCCTCTTGTTAAGGTACACACAGCCAGGAAGAGAAGTAGATGTATAATTTTCCCTCTGACAAAAATAGCCAGGAAGAATTAGACACGTCATATGCCTGTCGCTATCATAAGAAAGGGAGAGAAACGGTAGTGCTGGAATGCTATCCTGTGGGGGTCTGTCCTTATCTTACGTGTGAATTCAAGGGAGTGCTCCCACCGACTTTCTACCTTTTTAATTTGCAAAGAATTTTCTTTAGTGAAACAGACTTTCTTCAGATTTGTTACATTACGGTTTATTACAAGCTTGTAATTGTCTGTAAATAAACTTATGGGTGATTGTAACCCTTACCATTTCAAAATGACTGCCGCTCCAGCAGATACATGGTGGATGCTGATGGAGAAATTAAAGTCAAAGAAGCAGATGACAACTCCAACCCTAAAAATACTAATACCGCAGCTGGAGCAGTGGCCATTTTGAAATTGGAAAGGTAATAATAGCCAACTCATGTACTGACCCTTTAAAAATACTGTTTGTAGTCTCTTTATTCAGTCCACACACTGAACTGTTCTAGCCATGATTTTCTCCATCTTTTTTGATTTTCCTGCCTTGCTACATTGTTAATTTTTCTCCAAGAACAATGTATGTCAGAGTAACCACTTCATTTTCTATAGTGGTAACTTTTATACCACTCCAACCTCCAGAAATCAATACATCATATACAAATTTCCATTGTAAACTAATCAGCTACTGACCATTCAATAACAATGATATGAATCCGTATTCAACTCTCAAATTCATGGACTGCTTGTATTGACAATGAAAGTCTCCTATTAAAAATAAAACTCTCCTGGATATTGAATCAAAAGAAAAAGAAAAAAAAAAAAAAAAAAATCTAATGGTCGAAGGGGGATAATTTCAATCGGAATTATTTCCCTTGTGAATTTTATGATTTTAAGAGTTTAGAGTTTGTTGCAGCAATGAAAACGCTGTTGTATTTACCATGCATGGTAGTAGTAGCAGGAGGAGGAGGAAGAAGAAGAGCTAATAGTCTTTCTTCAATTGATTCTAGTAAAATATTGCGGTATGGAAATATTTTGTATTTTCAATAAAAATTGTAAACCTTTTCTTGCAATTTTTAACTTTTTCAAGTACGAAAATGCGGACTTGATGCATTCTATCATGACATCATAGTAGCTGGTTGAAAAAGAAATTGATCAGATTAGATGCTCTCTTAATGACATCACACCTCTTCCTTTCTTCCTATTTCTGTTGATTTCCCTTTATGAATTTAAGAATCAAGAGTTCATTACTACAATTGAGCAACAAGCAATTACATTATCAACCAATTATTAATCAAAAGGTCAACTAATAGTTTGATAAGCACACAGGACATACTTATCATCCAAAGAGGCTGATTTTATATCTTTTTACCTCAGAAGAATTGATACATGGTTGGGGAGGGGAGAAAGAAAAAGACATCTGAGATTTGTTGTTAGTTCAAACCTTTATTTCAGCAAAACTTTTCATTTTTTAACATAATTATAAGTAATTTTATAAGTAATGTGTTCATTTTATAAGAATATTGTGTTGGATTTGTAAAGAAAAAAATTATTTCAGCAAACAGCTCAGAAAAGTCAAAACAACTGAATTTGTGCTCACAAAGCATATAAAAAATATGGAATGTTGGTATTATTACGCTTTATTGAGCAGACAATAATTGGCACACTGTACACAGAAAGCTTCATTTTTATATATAGTTTTCAATAAGCAAATATAATTATATAAGAAATAAAGATCCACGTTTCAATACAATTGTCTGTATTGAAAAAAAAAAAAAAAAAGAAAGTTTGTTATAAGAAACAAAATTCAATTAATTGTAAAAAGTAAAGAAACAAACAAAATTGGTGATTAATGACTACAGAATCAAAGTGGCAAACATTTGCCAAAATGTTGCTGTCTTTGAAAGTTGTCGTCACAAAGAGAATGGAAATAATACTGAAACATTTTTCATTTTTAGTCATGATTGATATTTATACAAAATAATAAGGATGCTACTTTCAAGACAACCCACACGAGCAGCCCCTGCTTGACGAAAAAGTGATACAGGCTGAAAAAAGTATTACCCTTTATATACTTGTGAAATCAGCAGCAGCAGCAGCACACACTGGTCAGCACTGCTTTTATTTCTCAGCAATCATATTAGAATCAGTCATGGTTATTATTGCTATCATAATTTACATTTGTTTCATTTACTTCGAATCTAAATAATTAGTTGGATAGCAAAAATGATAAAGAGGTAGGGTTAAGTTATGGTAATCGAAGGAGTCAGATATAATTAGACTTGATTAATTTGATCCCACTTTGTTTCAAAGAGTTTTTTTCCCCATAAGACAGAAATCTCTGGTTGTAAAAAAAGGGGGAAAAAAACAAGGAAATAAATAATTTTTTAATTAAAAAAATTCTCCATTCATTGTTATGAATTAGGTAAATACTCTTTACAATTAACATAATTCATACAAGTTCTGAGCATTTTTTTTGGTCATATATTACTTTCCTGTCAAAGAAAAGGCGGCAGGTGTGGGTGGTATAAAAATAGCACTCAAGTAATAAAGAAAAAAAAACAAACATCTCTCTGTAATACATTAACATTAAAACATTCAATAAAAGTTCTCAACATCAACAAGGTCTGCATGGAAATACCTACTTATTTTCATGACAGCTTGATTTCTCTTTACTAATGCCATCCGGAAAGGTATGAATCCATCTCTTCTCTCCCTAGCTATAGGTAAATAGCAGGGCAGACAGGGCTCTTCAGCCTTGTTCGGCAACCAGTCTAGGAGACAGTTAACTCTGATCACTTGCTGGTCCCGAGCCTAAGTGAAAGAGGAAGGTTAGGCATAGAGCTAGCAACTCCACCCTGTAAAACCTACTTGCTATTAAAACCACAGCTGTATCAGTCCAACCCCCCAAGAATATGGTGTGATTGCAGGCACAAACTAGTGACCAATCTAGCATCATTTAACCCCCCCCCCATCAAAAATCTATTGGGGGGAGAATTTTGAAAAGCAAAAAGACAAGAAAAAAAAAGAAAAGTTTTCTCTAGACATAAAGAGTAAATGTTTAAACTTTAAGCCCTCTAGCTCCATTGATGCAGTCTGTACACATCATATATCCACAGCCAGCAAGACCAGCTTAGAAACTAAAGGTTCACTTATCTATATTGATTGTTTTAGTAGACACTTTCAAACGAATACCTGCCTGGAACTAGTTTAACGCATTGCACTTTGCCCATATTAACTAAATCTGAACTATGTATAATTATTCAGGCTTTGAATACAAAGACATCATTCAAGTAGGCATAAAATGACTAACAGACAAATGGATCCAGTTAGTCAGTCAGCAGAAACCATCACATAGCCAACATCACTTGACAGCTTGCTGTGGTGGGGGTGAACCATGAAAAAGTTACTCCTCTCGCCCTTTGTTGGGCAGTGATCATTGAAAAAAAAAGTAATTTTCAAAAATCAAGTGTGAATTCAACCAAACAAAAACTAACGGACCAATTTAGCATAGACTTACAATGCAAATTGAACCCTGCTAAAAACCCATTTATGGTGGAATTTTCAACTAGACATAATAAAAAGTAAATATTTAGCCTTTTAGCTCCATTGGTGCAGCCCGTATGTGTGATGCATACATACATACATACATAGCCAGCCAGCAAGCTAGACCAACCTAGAAACTGAAAAAACCAATGTTGATAGTTTTGGTTGATGGTTTCTAACAGTGTCTCATCAACAAGTTTATTAGGCTTTACGTTTTGAATTACTATTAACACTGGCTTATATACTTAACCTCTATTAACCAGATAAAAAAAAAAAAAGAAAAAACTAGTCCAAAATTATATCAATTCTTCATCAAATGATAATAGATTTCAAGATAACATCACTATCAATACAACTAGTCTATGTAAGCCAAAATACAAAGATGACAGTGTTTGATGAAAAGAAAAAGAAAAAGAAAATGAAACATAGCTGTATTTTCTCTTCCACAACTATTGGCTTTCATACCTCAAGGATCTGTGCTGTTCGTGAGCAGCCACATGAATGATAGTCTGAGAAGTTTCAATAAAAAGCAACTGAAATCATAATGAGAGAAATACTTGTCACAAATCAATTTGAACACATTGACTAGATGGCAAGCAAATATGGATATCATACACTGAAAAAGAAATTAGGTTGTCATGAAATAACTGTATTTCCATGCTAGTTAACTCTCAAAATATTATTCATAAAATGAACATGAACAAAAAAAAAGAAGAAAAGAAATCAACATACGTCCGCACAATAATCAAATACATTTTTTGATAACTGCTTTAGATACTTGGATATTTTACAAGAATATTAATGTAGCGTGCTACAAATACAGAATAAAGTACTGTATTTTTCAATTAAATTTTTTTGGTCACATAATTGGCACAAGCTTCAATCAGCCAGTAAGCAGGTGTATTAAAATACTTTTCTTTCTTTTCTTTAATAGTGTATCATGCGATTTCTCATAAGTTTTCTATATTTTTAATTGCAAAAATTTGCCGAGAAAATTTTAATAGAAACAGCGATTTTTTTTTATCTTTTCCTTTTTTTCCCCCTGTATAAAATTGGCTTTCTAAAATTTTTTCAATTCAAAATTTGAACAGTAATAATAGTTCCAACTTTTGTTAGGGCAATTGAATCTCTTTCCCATTCTTGATGTTGTCAACACAACATTTCAGGTGATCCATTCTTCAGCCTTCATCAGGTGTATAATTAAAAAAAAGAGGGAAATCTTTTTTTTCTCCAAGCAAAAAAAAAAAAAAAAAAAAAATTGTAGTCATTGATATACAATCTGGATCAATCTCCGTCAGCATAAAAAAAAACAAAACATTCACCTCTTTTCTCGAGTTATACATCTACAATGGATCAGCCAAAATCTTGTACTGACATCAATGCCATGAAGAAGAGTGTGTCTGGACAAAAGTTTGAAAGTTAATGACTCTTCAGAAAATTAGAGACAGAATTAATTGTCTTTCGGAAGCAGTAATGAACAAAAATGAAATCCAAAAGGCAAAATTTAATGAGAAGTGTGTAATGTCTGTATTAACAGTTGATAAAGGGAGGCAATTGCTTCCCACTCAGAAACCATAACAGAAGTTGTTGAGCAACAGCCGTGGGTTCTACAGAAATTACTACTTAATTATTAGGCATTTACCATAACCATACCATAATTTACCAGGTTTCCATTGTTCCTTATTCAATCTATATTCATCCTCCATTAAAGCCAATAGTGCTTTGATCATCAGTACGCACAATCACTAAACAACCAGATTGTTATAAGAGGAGGGAAAGGTATTGAACAAGCCTGAAAGTCAGACCATAGATGCACCATTTAAACAAGAGTTATCTCCCTTGCACTTTTATAACGGTAATGAAGTTATTATATGAAAACAGTGCATCATGGAAATCACATTTTATCATTACAAGCCAACTTACAAACTGATATAAACCTATCAATGAAACTGGCCCTAAGCCAGTTAGGTTACAAGATGAATCTTAAGCTACATCAGATTCATAGGAGTCGGAGGGAATTCTCTGTGGACATGATGCGAGACGTTTGCTATGTCAATTTGTCAGTCAGTGAATGAGTGAGTGATAGCTATCACGGCAATAGATACGCAGTTTTCTGCCAATATATATATACATATATATATATATCAACCTATTTTCTGACATATTTTTTTTCTTGCAGATATTAATGCTCACAGAGATTTTAATCAAAGCATATTCATAATATATGGAGAAAAATGGACCCCAAAAGTTTTAAAATCCCATATCATAAGCTATAATTACATACAATACTTAGAAAAAACTTCTTAAATGAAATTTTTTCCATGTTTTAAAGAAACTAAATCATAATGGGATACATTTGTCCCAGTAGACATTTATCAGATGACAGATACAAAACACGGAATTAGCAGATTACCTCACATACACGTCTTTCCTGTTCAGATATGTAATGCAATTTCTGCAAAGGTTTTATATTATGATGAGGTTATTGTATTCTGTTGTAAAAGCTTTGAAAATATCATCTACTTAATTTTTTATGATACATATGTCCCAGTAGACTTCTAAGAGATCCATCGGATGTATCCCAGCAGTCATAGAAACTATGGGATACATATGTACCAGAAGTCTAAAAAATGTCGAGAGGGAAAAGGTTTGCATCAGGCACTTCTTTTTTTTTTTACGCACTCTTGTAATAGTAGGGTCTAGGGAATATGTGTAAAAGACTAAAACTTGTTATTGTAAAAGTTATTGTACTAAAAACTATTAAAATAAATTATTAAATAATATTGTATATCAAATTATTATTAGATTGTCTTGTATTAAAATAAATTGTCTTTTTTCTATAGTATTTTAATGAATTTTTTTGTGTATGTCAGGACGTCCAAATTGAAAAAAAAATCATACTAAGTGGATAACTTTTAGTCTTTTATGAATATTATGCCCTGGACCCCACCATTACAAGAGTAACCATTTTTTTTTCTTGGAAATACAATTTGCAGAGTGTCTAAATGAAAAGTTTATTAATCAATTGTTTAAAAGGTATCTTTCAAATATTATCATTCATTACATCGATAATCAGTGAGTCCTTTGGCATAAAATTTAATCAAGGATTTTTGGAATAAATAGTTTGTATTATGTGTTGGGAGTTTTTTAAAAATTTTCTATCAATTTTCTGAACGTAAGTAAGACTAGAATGTCTTATAAGCCTTGCAGTATAGTCAATATCATTTTCCATTTCCAGATTATTTAAAGAAGTTAAGTCAATCAGCTTTGATTTCTGATGAAAGTCATGCTTTAGTAGGTAGAAGCAACATTTAAAATCTTAAGTTCGATATTGTACAATAACCGATGAATAAAAATGTTTTTAGTTAAGATTTGGATAACCCTTAAACAGCGAAAATTGTATAAGATTTTTTTTCTCAAGTAATTTTACATGCTTTCAATCAATAAGATCTTTGTTACAATTGGAATATTGTCAAATTTGGAAAAATTATTGTTTTTTTTAGGTTTTTGAGTGGGTTTTTACTTACAATGTGATTATAATATGGAGCTGTACATCTTACAGCTCTAGTTCAAAAAAGGTACAAAAGCATAATTACCCGATAATTTTAGCATTCATAAATCCTTTAGACAAACATTTTTAAAGACCAGGAGCTGTTACTATTATACATTGATTCTTTTGGATCACTTTCTTTATCTTTCAGTTGTTGCTGTACTTTCTATTAGATTAGTGCCAACTAAATATGGTACAGGAATGGAGACAATCAGAAATGGAAAGCACTCAGAGAGCGCATACCTCTGCTAATGCCATGAACAAACTAAAAACTGAAAGAAAATAAAACAAAATGATAAAAAAACAAGGGAGAGAACAGTAAATGTATAAATATTGAATCACTTCCCTTGAAACTTGAATTTAGGATTTTTATTAACTTTTTTCTTTTGCTTAGTCACTCAATAGAAACCATCTCAGAACCAACATCTTGGCGGCATGCCATGTCAGGGAGATAAATTAAAGAATTTGAAAGAGGAGTAATTAATGAATGAATCACTCTTCTCGCTATTTGTTTGGCTGTGAACACTAAAAAAGTATGAACTTTCAAAGGAACCAATTTAGCATAAAATTACATAGTAAACTGAACTCCACTCTAAAAACCCATTTTGGGGGGTAATTTTCAAAAAACAAAGAAAAAGTTTTTTTTTCTGGACATAATAAGGAGTAAATGTTTCCAGCCCTCAGGCTCCTTTGGCTCAGCCTGTAAGCATGATACATACATCGCTTCGGGTGATAGTCTCTAATAGCTTCAAATTCTGAAGACCCACAGCTAGTTCTGTTTCATAGAAATTACTTTAAGAAAGTTAAAAAACTCTAATCTTTTTGTTCCATCACAAAGCAATAGAAGAATTGCCTATAGTTTTCAAAGTGTTTTTTAGACAATTCAATTCTTTCTTGGGATTTGTGTTGTTAACATGTTTTGGCTAAACCATTCTATAGCCTTCTTCAGGTGTATTATCCGAACGTGATGGTCGTGGATAGAATTTTTCCAATGGTAGCAATGCTCATAATCTTGGATTCCTTGTTAGGCCTGGTTCTCCAAACCTTGTTCCTGTTGAGTAGCACAAGCCATATAGGGTTGAACTCCACACTCGTCTGACATACGGTACAATTTCATAGCTTTGCTACCATAAGAAAAATTCTGTTTACCACCATTATATTCACTTAGTACATCTAAAGAAGGTCGTAGAATGGCTCAGCCAAAATATCGTGTCAACAACAAGAAGGATTTCCTTCATCCAAAAAACTCTTTGAGCATTATAAGAAGTTTTATCGTTGGTATAACTCGATAGGACAGAATGAGTGAGATCTCGTACAAGTCTCCCTCTCTTTAATTAAATCCTTTCTTGAATTTAGAAATAACTAAAGAAACAGTTCATAAAGAAAGCTCTGCTATTAGATTGCCTCTGTGTATCTTGTACACATATCTTCACTTGATACACGTACATATAAAATATGGAACACCAATAATTTCTAAATATTTTCTCTTTTTAAAAAAAAACTTTGTGAGGTAATTCTAGGTTATTTGGTCCTAAAATACGATAACATGATGATTGCTAAAAAATTATCTCCCTGTGATGGCTAGATTTTCCATTTTTTTTCATTTCCAGCAAACTTTATGGCTAAAAATTTATGTATAAAATTCATTAAAAGAGTTGGGCTTAGGATTTCGGGAACAATATCTTAGATTTGAAGTACAGTACCTTACCGCAAGAAAAACAATGTAATTTGAAATCTACATAAAATCTCGAGCAATAAAATTAACTGGAAATTAAGAATCTAGCCATTTTTAGCAATCCAGAAAGATATCTCATCTTTATTTCATCAAATTTTAGGACAAAATGAGCAAGTATTATCCTTCCTGAGAATCAGGTGTCATGATGGATAAATTGTAAATCAAATATTTAATATCGATATAAAAGAAACCAATAGAGGCACTGTATATATTAGACATACTAGAAGAGTACCAGTCAAAAATGATAGGATTTCATTATGTATGGATAATCACGGATTGGTGCAACACCCTCTTCTGACCCCCATTCCCCTCCATTTGGCTTTGTGCAGTACTATGTATTGGGTGTAAACAAAAGCGAAATCAAGCAAACAAATAAAGCTGTAATCAGCAGCAGCTGTTTCACCTGTGCCTGCTTCTTGCTTGGTTGCTAATTTATAACCTAATTTCACCCAAGATTCAAGCAGCGTAAGGGTGGCCTAACATATACACTACTTGCCTGCCTACTTCCAGGTATATCAGTTTGTTTTAGCGTGACAATAGTTTTTCATAAGATTCCCAGAACTAGACAAAAGAAAGCCAGGCATAAACATTATAGTAAAATCTAAAAACAAGAAAATAACACATGATTCATACACAATACAGGCAGTCCTCAAGAGTTATCCATTCAACTTTAATCAACTTTCGGACCCTATAAATTAACACCTTAAATATTGAAAAATTTGGATATTCATACACTTTTTTTTATTGAACTGCATTAAAGCTAGGAAATTGATGCTTTTATTTATTTATTTTCCACCTAATTTCCAAGGGCACAATGTCATAGAAGGTTCAAATATATAACAGATTTGCCTGAAATAGGCTAGTGAATCTTGAATTTACACCCATGTATTTCATCATTGGAAATGATTCCAAAGACTCTGCTGAAGATGTAAGGATTGATACAAGCATATTCAGGTTTTGATTGTCACAATCCCCCACAGAAAACTAGTAATACACATAGGAATGGGATCTTCTAATTAATATGTAATTCAATGTCTCAAGATTTTTAGCTATCAGGGAATAGAACCCCCTGATTAATACGTGATTCAAGATTAAAAAATTCAACTTTCGTACAGGTTTCAGGAACGCAACCAGTATGAAAGTAGAGGACTGCCTGTATATTATTCACCCTCAGAGACACCAATCTTTTTCTTACTTTTATTTTACTACTAAAATCCTTTCTTCAATAAAAAAAAATTCAGTTGCTCTAATAATAAAAAGAGAAGAGATTAATAGATATTTTATGATTGTCAACTAGCAAAAGTGACCATTTATAGTTTATCAATTTCCGCTTATCACCTCAATAATGATGATTCTAGTTTAAAGTTGATGATAGTATATCAAACTAAATAGTAAAATTTCAACATTCTATAATAAAACAATTACACCTTTAAAATTTAAATGATAAAAAAAATCCTTGTTTAAAAATCTACAAAATACAATAAAATCCTACTTCTAACTACAATACTTATCCTTGAAAATATAGCATATATTCAAAATATAAGAGGATATTAACTTTTATGAAATTATAAGAAAAAATTACACTTGGAAAAACTTCAAAATAAGGAAAATATAATGCTACCTTTAGAATAAAACATGTCTGGGAAAATTTGTTTGGTAAAACATTTGTGAAAAAATCACAGTGGTTTTTAATAACATTTTTGAGATCAGTAGAAGTGATAATAACAACATCAACAATATCATTTAATATGATTTTTCAACTTTAAAAATAACAAGGAAAAATCTCAAATCATTTGAACCTCAGTAAATACTTTGTCAATTTTGGAGTCTAGTCCAGTCCCCTATTTATGATCAGACAAATAATTTGGGGCAATGTTAAAAAGTTAACATACAGATAAAAAGTTTCTTAAAAAGATTTTTAACTCTTAAATTCATAAAAGGGAAATAACTCCAGATTGAAATTATCTGCCAGCTGATGAATTTAAAAAAATTTGTTCTATTCAATTCACAAAAGTGTTCCACTGTCGGTTAAAAGCATTCTATGAATTTAAGAGTTAATGTTTTTAATTTTATAAAAATAGCAAATGACAATAAAATACAAAGTTTGCATTCTTAAAAGTATTTTCTTAAACTAGTTTGATTTATAAAAAGGTACAATAACTATCAAAGTACATCTTACTCATTGGCAAAACTAATCATCTATTTATTTAAAAATAAAATATATAAGACTAGTAGAGTAATGCCAAGAAGCCTCCTTGATTTTAGCAAAACAAAGTTTAAAATTTGTAGGGACACATGAAAAAGAGAGTCCCTTCCTAGCAGTCAATGGCTGCTGTAAATAAAAATGATATTCAAAAGAACCTTGTAGAAATATTTATAGCTAAATTCCGTTATCTTAAATTTTGGTTCAGTTATTCAGTATTTCTGTAATACTGGAGTTGCTAAATAATTTAAAATATCCTTATTGAAGGATATGATAACTTTGACCCTTTATAATCATTTTTGACTACTATTTACTTTCATCTTAATTTCTAAGACGTTTTCATCAAAAATTGAAGTTTTGTTGAAAACAACATAAAAATGTATCCAAAATCAAATTTAAAAAATATACCCTAGATACAGAGGCAATATGATTGAAATATATAGGTTATCACACGTTTTATATGATGAAGGAGCAACATGAAACTTCCTTCATTTTCGATTTGATCACTTGCAAGAACAAATATTTAGTGGACACAACCTGTAAAAAAGATATCAGAAGATTCTCTTTTAAGGGGAGAGTCATTGATCCGTGGAACAATCATCCCGAGGTAATAGTGAAGACACCGAGCTTTAACACATTCAAAAACCACCAGGACAGACTATGTAAGCTAAAAGGCATTATTCACAATCCTTATATAGATCTCTACACAATAAAATCTTGTTAAACAAGATACAAAGCAATCAACATATGTTAGAACCTAATACTGTTGTTATTATTATTATAAATAAAAAGGTAAAAAGTGGTCAAAAATGAATATAATGGGTTATAATACTTCATCTAATAATCCACCCATAACAATTAGCAATGTGCAGTTGTTGTCAGTCATATGTCATCAGAGACATAACTTAGTGGATATAGAATTTTGTTATGTTAAACTTTTAGAATAAGACTAATATTCAGGAAATATTGAACATAAACAAGAAATTGCAGCACTACACAATGTTTTTGATATTTTATAAGTAGAATGCAATTGAAAAATTACTTGAATATTGCCGTCATTTTTAGATGTCAAGGGGAAAGCAGTCGTTAATAAAAATGATGAAACAATTACCTTTTTCCTTGTTTTATAGATAGCACATCTTGAGTTTCAGATTCTCGTCAGCCAAAATGTATCCCAAATAAAACAATTGCACAAGAAATAATAGTTAGGTCTGTATTGGTATGTCTGAGATACAGACAAACTTATTACTAACAACAAAAAATATAAATGAATAAATTGAGGTCAGTGATTATTCAAGATAAATTTACGGTCAGTAAAATTGGGATTTGTCTTTGGTTAGGGTTAAATGAAAAGCTGGAATCTGTATCCTGAATTTTTTCTATTAATCTTACCAGGAATGAGATTATTATTATATCAACTGAAAATTCTCATGCTATTTGTTCAAATTTTCTCTCCGTTGTGTGCACATTAACACAGACTGCCGGATTAAGGGATAAGGGGCGTTGAGTGGGCTGAAGCCAGGGGTCCCAAATTTTTAGGGCTCCCCAAAATTAATTAACAGTATATGAAAAAAAAAAAAAAAAAAAATGGAGAAAGGTTTGTAAATGTACGAGGTAATAATAATAAGTATGTGGATGAAATTCAATATGAATACAATGAATTCGATTCAATTGAATTTCCTGTTTACTTGCACTAGTGCACTTTTTGTTGGCAGGAGGTCCCTGTTTGGATTACAGCCAGAGAGAGGCCCCATGCAACCTTAATCTGGCCCTGCACACAAACACACACATAGACATGCAAGCAGAAATATATTATTTCCATCTGGTGAGACGTCATTAACTGGGAGAGTTGCCATACAAGCAATATCAGCAGTCGTCATCTTACAAAGAATGTTCATCCTCTTCATCACTGATCGATAAAATCTGGAAATAAAATAATGAAGATAATTTTATAATTTAATTACTACCTATCAATAGAATTTGTGTAATAGCTAGTATTCCAAAGGAAATTATGAATAACCACCACCCATGTATACTGTGTTCGGGGCAATCAATTAAAAAGTTGGAAAAAAAGGTTTGATCAATGAATAAGTTACTTCTCTCGACTTTTGTTAGGATGTAAGCACTGAAAAGAGTCTGAATTTTCAAATAAATAAAAGGGTACAAAAAGTGACAATTTTTGCATAAACTTAGATTTGCATATTGACCTCCCCAACCTGTTTTGAAAAAAATTATCTACTTATTGAAAAGAGTATGTGTGCAAAATTTCAAGTTTCTGCTATGGTTAAGGCTGGGAAAAGTATGGGTAGACACATGGATAGATAGATATAAATCTCAGAACACATGAATAATCTAAACCCAGCAATAGGAATTAAACTGGTCTGTTGTGGGTAGAAGTGAATTATTTGTGAATGCTAATTATCACAAAGCTTAATTCTTGAAGTATTATCAACGGGTATACCACTACAGCTGATAGAAAATACTGTGGACAGGTCAAGGATTCTTCCCTGCTTATTCCTATTGTCTTATTAAGAAAACTCATGGATACAACTCTGTAATTAGCAGTTGATAGACCTGGAGTTATCACCCTTCGACAGACAGAAAAGAAAAAATGTCACTTTATAATTGATTAAAAATACTAGGAAACCAGTGGCTCATTTAGACAGGAAATTGCTCTATCTTCCTAGTTGGAGCATTTTAAATGTATTGTGCTAAAGATTATGTAGCAATGTGCAGTTTTTGCTGTATTATGGTCACAAACATATCACAAATCAGTTTATTATAATATAGATAAGGAAATATAAGCAATAACATAAATCAGACCATAAACTAGTGTTACAAGATGCTGAAATCTTTCCTATTATCTAAAAAGGTAATTTTGATTGTTAATTCAAAAAATTATTGGGACAATCGATTGTTGTCTGTGTTGCCAATACAACATTTTAGCTGATCCATTCCTATGGCTTTTTTGAATGGGAATCCAGGCCTAACAAGGAAAGAAAAAGATAACACCTGAATCTGATGTTTTAAGCCTTGTTACCATTGGAGAAAAATTCTGTTTGCCATCATCACATTCAAATAGTACACCTGAAGAAGGCTGTAGAATGGATCAGCAGATCAAACAACAAATAGGAGTTCAATTGTCTGAAAAACCCTATGAATATTAATGACCCTTCTCAAACAGTGACTTATCAACTATAATAACTACTCAACATGAAATATCAGATCAAATCAGGCTCCCTAACCCACAAACGGCCAAACGACTATGTAAATTATTCATCTTATGATGTTTCTGAAACATCTGTGGCCATTTTGGCATAAAAATCAGGTTTAGTTCCAGGGGGTCCATTTCCCAAAGCAGCACCTCCCCATTGCACTAAGAAGAGTAGGGTCAGGTTCATTGCATAATACCTGATGTGTTCCCAAAAACGAAATGCTATGGGATCTAATTAATTTCTGTAATTGCCCATAAGTACAAATGAAAGTCCCCACACTAAACTCAATCGCCCGTCACATTTCACCCACACTGGGAGGTGCTTAGATATTGACCGACATTACTTACATCTGCATCTGCAGTTTCTTGATGCATCTGAGTCAGACCCGTCAGATCTTCCAGGTAAGACGGCAAGTTGAAGGCTTCATATAAAAAGTCAAATCCTCTACTTTTATAATTGTTCAGTACCTGAAAATAGCAATAATGATATTTACCAATATACAGACATATCATATCACACTAAGGGACATAACTGATGTAGTAAAATACGATTCATGCAACTGATGCAGTAAAATACAATTTCATTCATGTTCTAATGATGTTATAAAAATGCTGAATTTAACTAATAGGAAAATAGAATAAATAATAAAAACAGAAACAAAAAATAATAAGAATCTCTTTGTGGTCAAGAGAATGCTATTCTCTGAGATCACTGCAATTGAAATGGATTTGAAATCTAAACAATCAATATTTAGGGAATAAATTTTAAAAATAAGAAATTAAACAGCGTAGTCGCCTTTCATAGTGTTATAATTTTGGCTAGAATATATGTAGGCAATAATCGACATCTTACAGAGCAAAGTGCAATAGTTTCTTCTAATCAACTTGGAGAATGAAGCATCAGTTACCTAAGTCCTTCTTGCATTAAAAATGCATTTGGATTTTATAACCAATCAACTCCTTTTAAGATGTGAAAAACTTTATGCAACCACTTTTCATCCTAATGAATTTTCAAATTCTTTGCCTCCCTCTGGTATTCCATCACACGTAGCAGTAACAAATGCTATCATTTCCAAAGGCACAATACCATTTTGACTCATCATTTTCAGCTAGTGGTATGTGCTATCACCTTTACAAACTATAGGTAATATTTTACAATTAAATACAAAGTGCAAAGTCTTTAGATCAATGGTTTAACCTGCTGTTTTGAACGAGTATGCCATTTTCTATAAATAATGAAATAATTGTCATTTTTTATGACAGGGGTATGCTAGAAACAAATAATAGGCAGTATTCATAATTAAGCATTTTCTGTTTGAAAATGAAGTTTAAATTACCAAGTCATTAGGATTAATGACAATTAAATATGATTCATAAATTTACATTTTATGACGAGTAGGATAGAGAATTTGAAAATCTTTTTTACTTCATTTATTCTTATAAGATGCAACCAAATATTCTATTAATTTTGGCGACTTAACTTTCTTCTTAATTGTTAGTTGTGATAAGAACAAGTAAAATTCAGATGGAAGTAAAAAGCGATGAAAAATAATGAAATATAAGCAGGACAAAGTTTTATTATTTTCATTTTCACATTCTTCACATTCATTTCCTTTAAGACTCAATTGTCCACTACTTCAAAGCTGTTAATAGTGTACATAAATATCTAAGTTCTATCAACTTCATCTGAGGTTTTGTTCAAGAGTGACTGAAGTAATTTAAGGGAATGAGTCATTCAAAATTGTTAACTTTAAAAAGAAGAGTCCCTTGTTAGAGACAGAGAAACATACAGAAAAAGTCATGCAGTATTGTATAAATGGATCTGGTATCAACTCCTAAAATGATTCCTGATTCTCAGGATTGAAACATCAAACAAGTTGAATATATCATGCAAAATATTTAGTATGAGTTTTTAGAAGCAAAAAAATCTAGAAAAGTACACACACACCAATAGCATAGTCAGAAGGAGAGCAGGGGAGTGGTTGCTCCCTCTGAACACATACTCCAAGAGTGGAGCCTTTTCAACAATATTTCAGCTCTTTAGTTCCTTTTTGCAATAAAAGTTGGATCTCATTTTCATTGATATTTTTTTAAATGTAACATAATTGAAGAACACACATTTTGATTATGTCATGATTTTAAATACAATGTAGGGTTTATGAGTCTGCCATAGAACTTTTCATTTCAATTGATTTATTTTAAATACAAAATAATGTAAAATGAATCTAAAATTATTTGGTATGTCTCCTGATGCCTTTTTTATGTGTTTGTTTCCTCTAACTCTAGAACCAGGCTATGCCCCTGGCATACAAATACATAAATCTTAACACATCTGTATGAAAAGGATTAAAGAATAACAATAGAGAAACTTACTATGTCGGAACAAGCAGTACATTTACTGAAAGAGCTGGCAGCCGGTAAAACAACATGGTATCTGGATAGGAAGCCACGGATCTAAAAGCAATTTGAAATCATTGAGGAGTGAAATTTCCTTTCATACATTAAGATAATCATTTAAATTGAATTTGTAGTACAAGGAGTTCAAAGATAACCTACATAAGATGGATGTTTAATTTTAAGAAACAAACAAAAACAAACTTTGCTAAAAAAGCAAATAAGCAATCATTGGGCATTTTGAAAAAATATGCACAATGAAAATTTTGAATAACTTTGTTCAACTTAACACACAGAATTTGAGGTGAAATTTCAACTGTAGAAACTAAGATGTGCAAAACTTTTCTACAAAATTTACATTGTTATGCTTCAGTTGTGTGACTACTTGTTAAACACAGAAATTCAAGTGTTTTTCTCTTTCTTCCTGCTTGTCAAAACACATTTGAAAGAGAGTAACCGATCTGCCTTTGGACCCAACATTGGAGTGGTGATTGGATGTAATGTACACAAGTTGAGTCAGCTAGGTACCAAACTTTTTCGAATTGTTTGTGTGGTCACACAACCAAAGAATAAGAACTCAAATTTCGTGAGAAAGTTTTAGCATATCTGTAGTTGCTACAGTTGAAATTTCAGTTCAAAATCTCAATGTAATTAGAAGTTATTCTAAATTTTCATTGTGTGCATCATTTCAAAACAGACAGTATTATGCAAATTCTTTCGGATGAAATTTACTCTCAATCATCTTAAATCTGGCTTTATTTACTAAATCACATGTTTTTATGAGGGAGTTTCCTCAGATATGAAAGTTATTTCAAAGGGTTCTAAAAAGGTGGAGAGAGGCTGTATACCATAATGACTGCCAAGGTGTCGGACAGAACTATTATCTCTTCTATGATGTCCTGAATAGTATAGTCTTATGTTATTTGTAAACCATTAAATTTTATTGAGCTCTCAATTGTCTTACCTGATGAGGAACAATTCCGAAAGAAGACTCGGTATCTTTTAAGAAGGAATCATTTTCTGAATTCATGCTGGCTGGGGCATTCAGTCTGGAATTAGAAACCAGCAGTTTTAGAGGTTTTCATTAAAATTTCATTGCTAGAAGCAAACATGTCCACAAAAAACTGAGAAATATTCATTTTCAGCAAATAATTTATTGGAACAAATTATATGATAACCAGCCAGTAAGATTTAATTCATTGAGTCAACTCTCTCTCGGGCATGTAAGTTTCTTGGCATTCAGTTGAATTGAAAAAATGAGATCTTTTATCATATTAAAAAAAAAATATTCAACTGAATTGTTCTCAGAGGCAAACTGAGCAGAAATAAACATCCAAATAGATTTCTGGTCATACAAACTTCAAAAGGCAACAATATTTATGTATCTTTGTATGCAACTTATTTTCTTTGCAAAGTTTGTTCATCTGAACTTGAAAGGTCTTCATTTGATGAAGAGAAGAAAATATGAATCTCAGATAAAGTCATCATGGTTAGCATTGCCAAACAAGATATTTTATACCTAAATTAAGATATTTTCCGCTGCTTTCTTTAGATATAAGAACATTTTTAGATATATATTAGATGAGTTTAGATATTTGATATCTAAATTTAGATATTTTTTGCTGTTTAGATATTAGGTAAGTTTACATATAATCAATAAGGCTCATATTTTTATAAGTGGAATAATATTAAAAATAGCCAAATTATCTCAACTAAAAATGCATCTTACATATAAAGCAGAATTTGAGTGGGTAATGGCAGCTGTTTAGCTCAAGGGTAAGAGCTACACTATGTGAAAGCGGTTACCCATTTCTTTAATTGTTTATTCTACTTATGTTGTCCAGAATAAATGATACATTCACTGTGTAATAACAGGGGATCATTTCAAATAAGAGTTTTACTTTAATATAACGCATTTTATAATCATTCTGTCAGATCATATATCCATTTCTTAATAATGTGTATGATCTGTTGTGAAACAGGGTAAAATAGGAGAAAATTACATAATTTTATTGATAGATATTGAGAAATAAGTGACACAAAAAAGTTTTTAAATGTTTAGTGTTTAGATCTGTAAGGCTTTCTAGACTATCGATGTATGTATTAAACTCACTATAAACATATAAATTTCAGAATACTGTCTTATACAGACTACACAAAAAAGTAGTGATAAACTAATACCCACACAAACTGAAATCTACTGATGAAACAGATCTTATTTAGAGAAAAGACATTTTTTCATCAGGAATGTTCATAGTGGATGGGAGAACTTTCCCTTTTCTTTGTTTGAATTATATCAACAATATATCCGTACCATATATCAATGAATCACTGTAGCCCGTGCGTGTAGCAGAACTAATTATCTAAAAAAATACCAGCTCAAGATTTGGGTATTTTTGGTCCAAAATGACCATAAGGACCAAAAAGAGCACTTCACTGAAAAAAAATGAAAAATTTTTTTCTAGATGGAGGCTAGTGATGTACTCATGCAAATTTCAAGGTTGTAGACCCCCAAATTTGACCAAAAGTGCCCAGACACACACACACACATATATATATATATATATATATATAGAGAGAGAGAGAGAGAGAGAGAGAGAGAGAGAGAGATAGATAGATAGATAGAGACAAGCTAAGAGAAAAGAATCTGTAGCCCACTTGGGCTGATTGGTCAGATGAAACAATTGTGGGGCTATTATGATTCAATTATTGTTCATTCCATATCCTTTTAATAGAAAATATACAGAGTGACCAAATGTGTGATCTATATTGAAACTCACCCTGCGGGATGTTGTAAAATGGAAACCAAGAGTTCAACTGCCAAAGCTGCTCCCATCATCGATATCCCTGGTCGAGACACGGTACACTGTTGATCAAGAGTCCTGTCTTTAGTAGACTAGAATGAAAAGAAAAGATATGAATTCAATGTGTGATACATTCAAGTATTTAATGTCTTCTTGAAATGTACAGTTAATGATGATGAGGTAAAGCTTTGATGGGCCCAGCAAACTGGAAGTGAATTATAACAGATTTCTCAAATAAAAATAAAGGTATTCAAAAGGGAAATTATGAATCATCGCCACCCATATACACTTCTTTTTAATTTGTAAATTAAGTTGTGCTGGATGTAAAATTAAGTTACCTTGATGAAAATGCTACCAGTATGGTTTGAACCATAAAGTCATGATTTATACAAAAAAAAACAAAACAAAAAAATAATGAATAAGTTATTTTTCTTGCATTTTGTTGGGCAGTGATCATTGAAAAAAAGTTTTGATTTTCAAAAAATAAGTATGACGTATTAAGGGATCAATTTGGGATAAACATACACTGCATATTGAACCCCTTTTAAAAACCTACCAGAGGGGAAGCTTTCAAAAGACAAAAAAAAAAAAAAAAAAAAAAAAAAGAAAATTTTTTCATGCTCCCTTAAGGAAAGCGCATGAGCAAAACTTCAAGTTTTTATAATGAATGATTAAGGCAGGGCAAAGCTGGACAAATAGATATAAACAAAGCAACAGTGTTTTAACTAGGCTGTTGTGGGTTGAAGTGACTAATAGAAAAAAAAAATAGGTGGATGAAATAATAATTCTACTGCCGTTCCCACAACACCACGGATACAAGTGCAAAATTTCATAAAAATAAAAAAAAATATAGAAAAAACAAAAAAACCCAACTTGACTTGATAGTAACCGGAGTTGAATTTTTCAAAGCCCCCAAATTTTTGGTGATTACTGGGAATATTCAAATGTTTTATGACAAGAAGCAAAGAGACTTGAAGGTTTAAAAATATAGCTATAAAAGTAAGTCTATTGTAAGAAGACTGACTTACATCTCCTGGAGCTACAACATCATTACAAAAATAGCATCCCAGTTTGTCTCCAGGTAGTTCTCCTTTAGGGAAGTCAACATTTTCATCTGATGGCTTTTGGTATCCTTCTTTGATATTTCGGAGGCCATGACGAAGAACCAAGAACGTATCAAAACCCAGGGCTGCATTAATTACAATCTACAATAAAAAGAAAAGGGAATTCTAAAAATTAGATTTGTGTTATGTTTGAACTTTTCTTGAAGCTGACTCACTTGGCTACTGAACGCAGTGTCGTTTAACGATTAATCAATTGGTATTGTGCACTAAATAATAAATACATCAACACCAGTTTAAAATTGTTTCCATCTACTTACTTTCTGCTGGGAGGCTCCAATGACGGATGGAAGCCATCGACTTTCACGAGTGTCCATCAGGAGGAAGATGGCATCATGTTCTTCAATTAACTTCTCCAAAGTCTCAACATCTTTTCTGGTTTGTTCCACACCAGTCACTGAAAATAAAGGCAGATATCTGTACCTCATATAAATGAATCACAGTAGCCCGTGTCTGTACCAGAACTAATTATCTAAAAAATAGATCATTATTATCTAGAATTATCTAATAAAAAAAATACCAGCTCAAGATTTGGGTATTGATGGTCCAAAATGACCATAGAGACCCCAAAAAAGCACTTTTTGGGAAAAACAAAAAAGAGAAAACGTTTTCAGATAGTGCCTAGTGATGTACTCATGCACATTTTCAAAGTTGTAGCCCCAAAACACATGCGCACTGACAAGCAAAGGGAGAAGACTCTGTAGCCCACATGGCTGGTTGGTCTGGCAGGCCATTTGTGAGGCTAGGGTGATTGGATATTAGAAACCATCAATCAAAACTGTCAACATCAACAAGTATCTTTTGTTATGAACAGTTAAAACAGTCTTTTAAAAAAATGGCTAAACTCTTCTACTTCCAGCTAACTTTATAGCTAAAAATGTTAAACATATATACTCATTTAAAGCACACTTATCAAAAATAAAAATAAAAATAATGCACAAACACTCAAGAATTATTGAAAAATAAATTATATGTTAGCTTTAATTTAAACTTAATTTAAAAAATAAATAAATAAAAAAGCAGATTTTTATATTAACCACTACAATCTAGTAATGTTACAACTACTTCTCTTGAATCCCTTTGAAGCCGGAAATCATAAATATGGACGTAAGGATGGTGGACACTTTGTTGAACTTATGATTCTTGTTTTTTTTCGCATCGGAATTTAAAAAAAAATCATTTCTCTATATATCTCTGTATCTTCATGCCTAAAGACCTCCAAGCTTTTTGAAACATTTATCGACTATCAATCAAGTAAATGTGAATATAGTTCTGTTGAACTCCATGAAATATAGACGTATGAATATAACTTTTACAATGATCTGATATTAGTCTTAATAGAAACTGAAGAGAAAAGATAATCCCTTAATGAGCTTTTTATAAGATAGATTAAGTTCTTACCTGAAACATGATGGCCTGGCATAGGAATTGACAAAGTAATGCCGACAGCATTCTGAAATTTCAAAATACAAATCAACAATAAAGAAATTAAAAGAAACAATCAACATTGGTGCACGTATAATAATGACATCCAATGATTAAGACAAAAAAAATTATTCTCCTTGAATGATTTTTGATTTTGATTTTTAAGGCCAGACACATTAAAAAAAAAAATCCCTTACAAAATTTTCATTTTGAAATCTTTCTCTTGAATTTCATTTTTATTTCTTTTTTAATTTGAATTGAAATTCACTTGAACATTAATTCAAGTTTACTCCACAAATTTACTTAGTTTTTTCTTTGAAAGAGTTTTAAATAAGAGGAAATTTATTTGTGGAGAGTTACATGAATTTTTTTTCCACTTGATACACACTAAAATCTTTTTTTTTTTTTTTTTAATCCTGTCTTGCGTGATTGAGTATCTGCTGTTTTTGGTCAGCCTCGATTTGTGAGGCAGGACTCTTTCTAGTTGATTTATATAAGTACAGAGTAACATACACAAACATAGCTGATTTCAAAATGAAAAACATGCTTTAAGCTTTATTTTAGTAACAATTGCTTCTATATAAAACATCTAAATGAGATTTTAGACAGTTTGTATCCGATTTTCATATTTTTCAAGCTGATAAACAATTTTTATGTGGAAGCACTACCAGTTTTGGATTCCTTGACCTTTACTTGCCTGAAATGATCCTTTTTCTGGCACAGCAGACCTCCCATATAAATTTTACATTAAACTGTTTTTTGTAGTTTTTCAATGAAATCATTGTGTTTTGTGAGTGATTATTTTTACGTATGTCTGGACTTGGAAATTCATTTTTTTCAAATTCAAGGAGAATAACATATTTGTCTCAATTATAGGACCCTATCATTGTATGCGTACCACATTTTCTTATTTTACAGATATGGTATATTATCATTAGAGGATCATTAAAAAAAACAAAACAAAAGGTGACTGTTTCAAATGGATCACATCTTGATTAAATATTTACAGTTTTTTGTTATTTATATTTCATTTTCATCTTACAATTCAAGAAATGACATCTCGTATGAAACAACCTAATACATGAGAGAGCCACAGGTACAAAGCTATATTTCAAGTTAAAAAACAACACATTGCTTTTTTGGTAAAGACAGGCTTTTCTAGAATGGTCCTGTGCCATAAAAAAAAAGAAATATTTTCACATACCAATCCAGGGAAAATCTTTCTCAAAGACTCAGCAGCAGTTTCAGCTTTTGGCTTTCCTCCATTTAAACTGTCCTCAAAGACGAACAACGACTGGCGTACTGGATTTGAATAAGATATTCGACCATTGTCCACTAGTGTTAAATTCCTAACACCCCAGCCCTAAAAGAAAACAGAATAGAGAATATGAAATAAGGTTTTAGATATGTAGAAAGAAAAGTGGAAAACTCGGTTTGTCTCATTGTTAATTATCATGCACCAGAACTGTAAGAGCTCCCCATTAATAATGGACTGAGTTATTGGGTCCGACAGACCTCTATCCTTCCTGCACTAATGTTGTTAATGAGGATCATTATGTCTGTAGTGGCTGACCAGGGTGATACGTAAAGAGCACCGATGCTGGCAGTCTGGGCTGATAAAGTTATCTCCAAGTAGTGGCTTTCCTCAATTCCATGTCTCTCAAAGTGCTAAGAGCTGCTGGAGCAGATATTCTGCCACTCAGCCTCATTTATTGCCTTGACTTTCCAGTCCCTGGTGGCTATGTTGCAGGCCTTGAGGGTCATCTTCAGAATATCCTTGTATCTTTTGTATTGACCTCCCTAGAATCTGCAGTCGTGGGCAAGTTCTCTATACAGTAGAGCCTTTATTAACTACATAGTTAATATCCACAGATGACATAATCTAACAGAGCTTGACACTCATGTGGAACACCTTTATTCAGGTGATCCTATATCATTAGAGAACCTCAGGTCCTATTATTTTGTCTCTCCACAAGATATCACCCATTAATAATAACCAAGAGATAAGTTTTTGTTTTAATATACTTAATGAATCTCCAATGAAATAACAGGTCTGGTTAGTCATTCAGTAGAAACTGTCACAAGACTAATGTTTTTCAGCAGCATGTGTTGGATGTGATCATTTAAAAATTTGAGAAAAAGGGGTGATCATTGAATGTTACTTCTTTTGTATTTTGTTAGGCAGTGTTAACTAACAAGTATCTGGATTTAAAAAAAAACAAAACAAAAAACACAGGCATGTGTGCTGGACACAAACCAAAGGGTCAATTTAGCATAAACTTACTTTGCAAATTCAACTACCCACTAAGAATGAATTTGTGGGGGGAATTTTCAAAATAGAGAAAAAAAAAAAAGTGTTTTCTAGATATGATAAGGAGTAAATGTTTGAATTTTCATCCATCTGGCTCCATTAGAATTGGGCTTGCAAAGTAGTTATCACTGATGCAGGCCAACTTCTAACACTGAAATGAACAAGAATCATAAGTTCAACGATGCGTCAACCACACATAGTAGCAGTAAGAAGAAGAGCAAGTAGGATTTCTTTGATTCAATTGATTCTCATATTTGTAAAATATTGCTATATAGAAATATTCTGCAAGTATAAAATGAAAATTGTAAATGGCAATTTTTGGCTTTTTTCAAACACAAAAATGCTGATCTCAGACATTCAATTATGATATCATTGACAGCTTGTAAAAAAAAAATATAAAAAAAATAAATTGATCGGATTAGATTTCTTTTAATGATGTCATACCTCTTCCTTCTTTCCTATTTTTGTTGTTTGACATAACAGACTGACTGACCAACCAAAAAATGTTTAACGTGTGAACACATCTTAAAAAATTGGCCGTTGTAAATATTTCAAAACAAATCTTTACTACTCTCTTGTTCTTGCTATTTACAAAGCTTATGCTATTCTCACTCAGACTGAGGCCCCAAGATGGACTGCCTTACAGGTCAAAATGGGCTCAAACTTCTCTTCAATTTACCCATAGCTCAAGGGAGGGTGCCTTCCCCAAGGGCATTAGTGTCCCATTCTCCGTACTATCAACTGTTAGGCCACTACATCCCTTCCCCTTCAAGTTGGTCTGACCCTAGACCAAATTAGGGAAGAAGTGTATTAAAGATTATGTTATGTTGATCTTTATTTTGAGAGAGAAACTTTTTCATAAAAAAAAGGGGGAAATGCACTTACAATGAGACATCTAGCAACATTACAGCCAAGAGTTCCCGAACCAAGCAGAAGGCATTTTGTGTTACAGATTTTATCCAAGTCCAGATCTGGCATTAATCGCCAACGCATCAACTTTAGGTTAAGGTCCACTGCCGAAGCTGCAAGTCTGGGAATGGAAAAAGGGCAGAAAAGTAGAGTAAAAAGAGGCATTATATATATATATATATATATATATATATATATATACACACACATTTATCATATATATAATAAAACAGATATTGTAAAATCTGTGACTGGAATGACATATGTTTTTGGAAAATGTTTTTTTTATATATTTAGTGTTTAGATCTTTCTAGAATATATCATATATATATATATATATATATATATATATATATGCGTGTGTGTGTTATGTGAAATTGCCAAATTGGCAGAGCAACTATTTTCACAAAATACAAATAAGTAGTTTTAATTTGATCAAAAGTTTATTTAATCAAAGTGAAATCAAACTTTTTTTATACAAAAAAAAAAAAAAAAAAAAAAAGCAGATTTTGTCAATTTCACTGATTTGGCATGGCATACATACATGAATGAGGAGTATGTAACATATCTGATGAGTTGAGAATGAAGAAAAATAGATGTATTTAAGTTAAATTTGTTCTACTAACATGTTTCACCTTTATCAAATGAAATAATATTGAAATGTTCATTTATTTAAAGTTATGTCTCACGATATATGAATAAATGAACATCAATATTGTTTCATTTGATTAAGCTGAAATATGCGAGTAGAGCAAATTTGATTTAAATACAACAATTTTTTCTTTTCGCCAACCTTATATATATATATATATATATATATATATATATATATATATATATATATATATATGTGTGTGTGTGTGGGTGATTAAAAACTTTAGAATTAAAAAAAATTAGAAACAAGTGTTACAGATATTGGAAATATAGTTTTTATCTATATTACTGTTTTTATTCTTAATTTTTGACGAGTACTTTGACTGAATTTACTTTATAACGAACAAGTACACAGCATGAGAATTTAGTGACAAGTAGATATGAATCCTTTGAAAAAATTAACGCTGAAAACTGGAATAAAAGAACTTACTTAGTGGGGTCCATGGTATGACTCAAATTCACCATACGAGGTCCCATCTTATTGCGCTCATTTTTCTCCCAACCAACAAAGGTTGGGCATTCTATAAAAAAAGATGTGAAGAAACAAACCTGATTTTTTTTTTCTTACAAATACAATTACAAAGTGCTTTGTTACAGACATTATGAGGTACTTTGTTACAGACATAAAAAGTCAAACCATAGATACACTAGTTTGATCTTTAGTACCATTAAAAGCTTCAACCTTTAGAAGTCAAGCATGTAATTGACTTGTATTTTTCTTCAGAATTAATAAAATTGAATTCCATGTTCTAATATAAGATAATTACAAAATGTCACTTAAACGACACCAAATACAAGTGTTTCTCTTCCATAGAAGGAATGAGAGGGAATGCTTCATGGAGATATAGCTTGAAGTGTTTGTTATGTCAGATTGTCAGTCAGTGTTGGTGATCGCTGCTGATGCATTTTCAAAAAGGATTATAATAATAACCAGATATTTTACATCAGATATATAGATGTCTGCTGCCACTAGTACATTCCTAAACAATAACAGAGAATACTGTGCATGATTGATATTCATGGAGATCATGTTGAGGAACCTACCTTTAACACATCAAAGCTGAAGCTAGCAATGTTTCTTTCTTCAGAAAAACCATTTATGTCTTCCATAGGTTTCCCATAGTTTGGGGATAGTGCATTTCCCCAACTCTTAAGATATGATGCCCAAAGGAGTATGGAGTCCAGTGACGAAGTCCCATTTCCTTTTAGCTTAGTGATCCTTTAAGTTTCAAGTATGGTTGAGACTAGGACTTTATTCTATCCTTTTTTATGATCCCCTTGGCAGTTCATCGAAGGACCTCCGCCCTAATCACACAGCTTACAGCTACTGAGTGCACAGGGAAATGAAAGGTTTCTACCAGGGATTGAACCTAGGACCTCTGTACCTGAGGCAGATATGCTAACCATTACACTATCCGAGTATTTGGGTAGCACATTGTATAGATGCCAGAGAAGCTAACAGGAAGTGGAATCAGCTAAAAGTACATTTTATAATAAATCTAAAGATGACCAAAAATTGAGTCAAATACAAAACTGTGTGTGGGAACAAAAAATATACATTTTGTCAGTTTGTTTTATTACTTCATCTTATGGAAATAATTGTATTATAAATCATTGATTTTTGAAAATTATTTTTTATCTTCATCTCAATTTTATTTGTTGCCATTTTTTTTTTTTGCTTATGTCAACAGTGAGTAAATAGCATTTGATTTGGAAGTAAGTATCATCCTTAGATGGGATTCGAATCTACACTCCTCTAACCAGGGGAAGCACCGTTTAGCTTGGGTGTTATTTGAACTTCCGACTCTAGTTAGGGTCTAGGTGCCTTAACTGGTAAAGTGGGCTAGGCTAAATGGTGCTTCCCCTAGCTATGGGGATGCGGGCTTATTCTTTATTTTTCGATCAATGTTATTTGCTCACTATTAGAGGGTAATCATCTTGAGCAAGAAGTTGCGATAAAAAGCAACTAATAAAATTAAGATGAAAGTAAAAAGAAGTCAAAAATTTCTTTACAAAATATTAACGAAAATGAGGATTACACAACAATAAATGAAACACTCGTGTTTCTCACCTGTTGCTCCCTTCACAGATGGAATTTTTAGCGTGAGGATCAGACTGTGAGAGATGCTACGTACTCCACTCATCATTCTATCTTTAAAGCAAATAATCTCTACTTCACTAAGGCGGTCACCCCTGCAAGAGATGAATAACTCAAGTAAAAATTATAGTTAGTTTAATAACAACCAAACTGATTCTCACATAACACATAAAGGAAGTAAAGAACAGCTTCCTAAAGATGAACATAACTTCTCATATAAACGTTATACTAAGATCTAGCTCAACTCATTCAGACCAGGAACACACGAAGCTGAGCTTTATATTTCAGAGGCATTTTGAATACACAATAAGGTCACATGACCATTAGATTTGTCATAAGTGAAGTTTTTATTGCTTTGTAAGTCTTGAAAAAACCCAGGCTTGAATGAGTTGGAAAGATAACAGATATATAATATATTGTTATTGTTTGTTATCAAAATGTCACTTACCAGGTATAGGAGATGAGGTAGAGATAATTACGGAGCGGCCAGCCAGGAAAGTCATCAGCAGAACAAGGATCAAAGAAAGCAAAAATAAGCTGAAAAAAAGAAAAAAAGAAAGATGGAAGTTGTTCAAGTTAACCCTTTTGAGCTAGTGGGTTGCATTTAACTTTACATTAAATAGATACACTTTTGGCATAATTTTTGATAAGAACAAGACAATACCGTAAACTCTCTTATTAACAGACTAAGAGGTGGAAGCAGAGTCTGTTAATGACAATTGTCCGTTGTTACCAAATCATAAATATAAAGCGCCCCCTTTCAGACGCAAATGCATACATGACACAGTATATAGATATAAATAACATTGAATGAGAATATAAAAAAATCATAAATAAGGCCAATTCTATTTACTTATAACATTACATTTCTTGATAATACCAGTAATAGCTCTTTGTTAGGAAGCCATTGCAGATGATCACATGAGAAAGCACAATAAATCGAAGGGACATAAAGAGAGCAAATTGATAAAAAAAACAAACTACCTCCACTGAGAGTGTAAATAAAAAGGGTAGAGCAAGAGATATGAAGCAGTGCTGTGTCACTCAGTGCACAAATGGACAAGACTGACATTCCCCTGACAGACGAAATATTTGCAATGAACAGATTTTGCCTGGTATTTCTGAAATCCGTTGAGAGGGTTTATATTTATACAGTGTACATACGAGTGGCATCAGTAAACATTTTCATTCTTCTTTGATTCAGACACGTGAAAAGGTAAAGTTAGCAGCTAAGACACTTTTTTCTCAATCATATAATTCAAATAAAATTTTCGAAAAAATAAAAAAACCCAAAAACACACACTTTTGTGATGGGGTCATTTTTTTTCAAAACTGAAGAAAAAGAGGAAAACCAGTTTAGCTAAGGAATGAAATACGGATACGGATACGGATACGGACAGGACTCACAGTAAAGTGGAAGTCGTAAATACACTGTAGACACATGGAAGATGGGAAGTGAGTCCGTGTTGTAACGAATTTTCCATTTTTACAAACTTTGTTCCAAGTTCTCCTTTTTGCCGCATAGAGAATGCTGAGAGTCATTTCCCGACGGCAAGTGGAAATCGGTGTAGAACAATTGATTAATATCATTTATTATAAATATGTAATGTACATCAGTTGAGTCATGGAACGGGGGAGGGTGCAACATCTTTGAGGCTGACCCTCTTAATTCATGCAGAAATGAAGAGAAAACTGTGGGATGGGGGTAAGTATGAAGACAGAAATATATAAAAAATCTTTAAGAAATTATGACACCTTCTTACCAGAAGGTTACATATTGACAGAACTTAGTTACATATGTAGCGAGTGTCGACCTTGAGCTGATGAATGGGAGAAGATGAAGTGAGGAAAGCAAAAGGGAGTCGAGACTATTACATACTTTAAATTTTTAGCATCATTTACTATCGTTCTCTTATTGCTAATTCATAGTTATTTTTAGCCATTTTGAGGCTAACCTGACCATCTTTAGCCATTCAAATAGCCTCTAAATGGCTAACAATGCTTTTACTGCATTTTGGTGTTTTCAAGGATTTTCAAGTTTCTCTTTTTTGAAAATTAGGGTCCATGCTTAAACCACATTATAAATGATTCCGTGTTATATCAAGCTGTGTTATAAAGGATCTATGGTATAGTTAGGCATGAAAAGGCAGAAAAAAAGAGTTATCATGCCTTGGTTTTATCTAGAAATTGCCAGTCATCTGATTATGTAATCTGAAAGAAAGAAAAGAAGAAAAAAAAAACATAGAAAAAAAGCTATGGTATTTAAATATCAAAAAGAAAAAAATATATATACACAAAGCTGGTTAGCCACTCAATAGAAACCATCGTGTGATCATTGTCTTTTGGCAGTATGCAGTGTTGGGGTGACCAATTAAGAATTTGGAAAAAAGGGGTGATTGTGGAATAAATTACTTATCTTGCCTTTTGTTGGGCAGTAATCACTAAAAAAAGTCAGATTTAAAAAAAAAAAAAAAAAAGTGGACACAAACTAAGGGATCAATTCAGCAGAAACTTATATTGAAAACTGAACCCCATCATAAATAAAGTATTGGGGAGGATTTTGGGAAAAAAAAAAAAAAAAAAAGAAAAAAAAGAAAAAGTTATTTGTAGACATGATGAATGGGAATTTTCAGCCCCCTAGCTTCATTGGTGCAGCTTGCATGCATGATACATACATACATACATACATATATACATCCATAGCCAGCTGGACCAACTTGAAAACTGACGAAACCTTTGTTGACAGTTTTGCTTGACAGTCTCCAAAAAAGCTAATACTTGTTCCTTTTGCTATATCAAATTTTTTTTTTCTAATGTAAGAAAAGGTGCCAGGGTATTACAAGCATTCATCCAGCTATACACTCTTCACCTGGAATGTATTGTGTGAGTTGTACCAGGCTTTCCAGTAATGCACACTTGAATATACTTACCTTATCAGGCAGCAGATTTTCTGTTTCACTGATGTTGTGAAGGGTAAATGAATCCTCAACCTCTTTTATCAAAAAGTGGGTCTGATATGAAGAGGCAGCAGTTTGGAATTGGTCATAGGCTTCTAATAAGTTGTCCAACTGTAGAAAAAAATAAAACCTTTCAGCTTGAATTATAGTGCTTTGCATTTGGAAATTTCATAAATTCATTCAATTTTTATAATATATATATTCATTTTTATATTCCTATATTTTTATAACATATATGAGAAATTGTAAAAAAGGAAAGCCAAACTTTTTAGTTATGGTTTTGAGGTGTAATACTTTTTAATAAGCCTTAACTGGTTCTGTAATGCCTTCAGATGACTGATGTGATTCTGTTTCTGCATTCATATATAATACTATTTTATTAGGAAATAATTTCAATAATAAAAGTAGTGGAATTGAAATTTTGGAATTTAATATTCATTATTAAATAAAAAGTGAACAAGGAAATCAATACAGAGCAATACTTGATAAGTACAGAAGATTCGAGAGAAAGACTCAACATGTGTTTTATGGTAATTCGCTTTTTCAAGAGTGGTAAACAATATCTTGCATTAGGCTAAGGACATTGAGAATTTCCGTTTACACATTGTATTTGAATTAACCCAATCAGATTTTGTTGATAAAAACAGGGCAATATCAAAATGAAAGGAGTTGCTCCCCCAATTTGGATATATATTTTATATAAATATATATACTATATACATATATACTTGCAGGGGCATTGGCCTCGCCTAAGGGAAAAAGTAATCAATACTGAAAGGTCATATAGTAAATTCTAGTTGGGACTGCAACCCTTCAAGGTGGGTCGAAAATTCCAAAATTGACCTTTTTTGAAAATCCTTAAATTGACCTTCAGAGGTGACCAAGGTCAGTACCACCAATCCTGTGTTAATACTGTGGTCAATTTACCCATGTACACAAATTAAGAGCTAATAGGGTGCAGCTGCAGATGAAATTGACCTGAACCCAAATTAACCTATAGATATATAGATATATAGGTGAGTGAGCACATACAAAACAAATCACTCACTTATAACAACCCAAGCAGTAGCAACAAAAAGCTAGTTTCCCCATTGTCAACCTTGGCTAAACATATATAATATTGGTATAGGTATTTACTAAGCTTAGTATAACACTACTACTTTTCAGTTGATTTCCTTCAACTTATCATATTTTCTGTTTTTTAATCTAAGGCGATAGAATTAGGAAAAAAACGAATTGTTTCTTATTTGAACAGTTATAGCCAAGTTTAGTTATTTGTGCATTTCAAGTTTTAAATACTGTTTATATATCCTGTCTCTCTAATAGATTAAAACCAGTGTCCTCATTCCAAGAAAATGTAGGTATATAAAGAGTTTTATAGATATAATTCTTATATCAACAACTAGTTTACCCATGTAGTTTAACATGACAGCATGTGTGAAATATATGGATATACACATTGCATTTTACATACATAGACGGTAAGAGATTTGTATTGGAGTGAGCTTGGAGAAAAGCATTTTGTTGACCACAGATGGATTTTTTTATTATTTTTTTTATTTCTATTACTTTTTACAATTTTATATCATTCTGTAAATTCAGCATTTTTATGTCATTAGAATATGAATGAAAATCTATTTTACTACGTCAATTACATCCCTTAGGGTGACAGAAGACTTCTGCACATTGCTAATTATTACCTACTACTGCCATAAATACTGTTACTGATGTATTTGTTGATTAAAGCGAGTCATAAAGCCAAGTAAGATTTGATGTATTTATTATCTATGCTTTAAGCATTACAAAAATCAACAAGTTATTCAAAATGGTTTCCTTTGCAGAAGTTAGTATATGTCCAGTTCTACAATGATAGGCGCATAGTCTGAGATCACTTTTGATCAGCCTGGACATTGATCTGGGTGAGATATTCATCTCTCTAGCCATGATTTTCTGTTTTCTCAAAGGATTTTTCAGGATTCAGTTTGCAACAGCTTTAATGGCACAGGAGGTCCTTACTGTCCAAGGACAGCTCGGTCGTTGTATGTCTTTGACATTTTGATATCCAGTGAATCTCTTTATGGTACAATACACAAACATGCTGCTGATCCCAAGTAGTTAGAGCAGTTCAAAAATAGCAGAAGGTTCATGACCAGCCTTATGAAGGCTGATCACTGTGAGTGTTTTCTTTATCACCCTATTCCATACTTAAACACTATAGTTACAAAATCATACAAATGAAAATGAGAAAAACAGAATTAGCAACTTCTCTCTTGCCAAAACACTATCTATCGTATGAAAAATTTTGAAGAAAATGTATAATTTGAACTTGTAATGGTATTGATGGCAGTACTAGGTCTGAGTGTGGATAGTTTGTTAGAAATGGTCAGGTTTCCTTACCTTTTTACTTGGGAAATGTTGATCTAATGTTTCTTGTTTGGTTACGAACACATCGGGTGGCAAACAAAGACAGGGAAAGGCAAACCAGTAATAATAATGATATTTCTTTAAATCCTGAAGGAAATACAAAAGGAAATCAGGTAAAGGGAGAAACAAGCCAGAAAGTCCGATGCATTAAGTCTTTTCTTGTGTGGAGATCTAGCAGGGGCAGTATTGACAACTTTATTTTCAAGTTTACAACTAAAATTGACTCAAAAAACATCTTAAAACACCTTGATCATCTGGATTCTCTAGATATATACTTAAAATATATCTGAAGTCTAGAAAATATACTACATATTATTGATAAAAATATTACTCATAATCAAAAAATAACTGAATTTATTAAAATATTACTTTTTCCACAAATCCTTACATGTCATAAATGCTATATCACAAATCAATAACAATTAAAATCAGATTTGTTTTTCATTGTAAGGTTTCCATTATTATTTTTTTTATATGAATAAATTCCCAGAAACAATATTTATTTCATTTAAAGTCTTGTTAGAATTATGGTGGTGGGTAGTGATGTACTGGTTGAGGATTTCTGATATCCGGTCGGATCAGAATAACCAACTACATACCTGATCATCTAGCAGAAAAATTTATATCATGATATTGATAAAACTTTTTAATGTGAAATTCTTGAATAAATGATCTATACTAAAAGATATAAAACTACAGATTGAATTTATCTTAGATAATACTTATTTAAAATATGATAATCAATAATAACACTTGTAACAGAAAAGAAATCTATACATAATGAGACTAATTACAAATTTCAGACCTACAAATGATGTATCAAGTACAGATCTGTTTTAGTTCAGCATGGCCCCCAGTCCCATGGTGAGAAGACTGTGGTAATTCCCAGCCTCCAAGTGAAGTGGTCCATTTAAATTCTTTTGATTCAGTGAATGTGCGGCGTATCCCTAGCAGGACAACATTAGTTAAAAAAAATATCATTTTAAATGATACAATAACAGTGATTTGAAAATATAAAAATATCTGAATCAAAAAAATAATTTGATTTGGAAAAAAAAATTGAATAATTGATTCAGCAATTTACAGTGTCTTAATCATAGAATACTGTATGAGAATTTAAAAATAATAATATCCTAGATATTAAAAAAAATTTCTTCATTGATTCTGCATTTTCCAATATTTGTATACAAAATTGTTGACAAAATTATACCTAGTACTTATTATAATGGTTTATACAATCTAAACTGTACATGAACTGTGCAAAGAATCCTTGTCACTTCTTCACCATTCGAGAATGACATTAAAAAGCTCCATAAGAGTTGCTATAATACAAATAGGCAAAACAATCTTATTTTCAGTCAAAGAAAAAGCAATGTAATTTATTTTAATTCTATAATTCATTTTAAAAGAAAAAATTCTGTTTTATTCTATCACATAGTGTAAGGAAAAAGACAATATAGAAAATATATGGATGTGCTTCAAAAGTTAATTAAAACAACGGTGTTTGGAAAAAAAAAAAAATTCAATTTCAAATCTAAGATGAAATAACATAATTCAATTTTTTTTAATTATGTAAAAAAACACCCAGAAGACCAAGTAGTGCTTATTGTTCTATGTAACAGATTTTAAAAAATGTGATAAAAGACAAAGCTTAGAAACTTACATTCTCAAGAGGGAGAGTTGACTAACGGGATTTTAGAGTTTTTAAGTTTATCAGATGTTGAATATTATTTGGTAAATCCATACCTAGATATCCAACCAGATTGATATTTTGGTACATCACTAGTGGCTGGGGTTGTCCGTAAAATATAAGTTTGGGTTAAACGATTTTTTGAAAATCATATGATGGTTCTGTGACAAAATAAGTTTGGGAACCACTACCCTGAGCTAATACAGCGGAGAAAAAAAAAAAAGATTGGAAAGAAAAATACTTACTGCAAAAGACAACATGACAAACCGAGTTAAACTGCTTGGATCTTTGACAGCTTCACCTGATTGGATACATTTGAATAGCTGTAAGAGAAGAAAAAAAAAGAAACTATTTTGTACTACTTGTGTTTGGGCTTTTGTTGCGGCTGGCTTATTCAGCTTCTCTGTGGATAGCCAATTGATAGTAAATTAATTACTGTTGTGTCTCAGTTGACAGATTTTGTGTTGGAGATTTTTGCTGCACTTATTCAAATGACTTGATGGCTGTAAAGAGTTTACATTTGTGAAGCGTTTACTATGTCGATTTATCAGTCAGACAGTGACAGAGATTACTGCTATAGATGCTAGCATATCTAAAAAGCAGCGTTTCTTTTTATAAAATTGCAAATGACTCCTATAAAACATGGTTTTAGAACACTACATAGATATGTGTTTTTGCTAGTTCAAAATCAACAAAAGACAGAATAGAAAAGAGAAAAGAAAAAAATTGGTTTCACAGCATTGACTCTTTCATTCATTCCAGGAAATTTCAAAAGTAATTAAAGGAGATTAACTTCTGATCAAAGTTATATACCTTGCACATTTTGGTAAATCTAAAAAAAAATTACCTACAATTCAATTTACAAAAGTTTCATTTTGAATCTTATTCATTGAAGAGTTCCATAGTGGTTACAAGAGGTCTATGAATTCAAGAGTTAGATGTAAATTGTCAGATTTGACATTGCATGACCAACTGCATATTGTTACATCTAAGTCTCTGAACTTCTTTTATTAGAATAAAAAAGAATGGGAGAGAAGGTTACCTTTTCAGCAACTTTTTTCAACATTCCTTTTTGATCAAATTCTTTGAATGCTTCAATAGTATTGGTAAGATATAATTCTCCTTCGGCTTTGCAATGACGGGGAGGAGCTTGTGCAGTGCTGGAATAAGAACAGACAGACTTTTCATTCTAGTAGTATTAGCTTAACAGCAGAATGTAATACCATAATTGGTCAGGAGAGGGTTAACTTCATGAATTAATTCTACAAGGACATAACAGGAAAGTTTGAGCAATTTGGATTTCAAAAGTTAGTTAGAATTACTCAAGTTGAGAATTCAAAAAGCTTTCTAATCAAATATATTTCATAAGTTAGAATGAGGAAGGCAACAGGGCAAAAAATGTTGGAATCTGAAAATTAGAATATGAAACCCAAGAAGTTTGGACAGGCCAAATTGGTGGAAAATGCTAGGTGTTCTCTGATCATAGCGACAAAAGAAGGTATTTTTCTCAACTCATAGGAAGGGCCATCTGGAATGAGACCACATAAATCACACCCTGATCAGTTAATAAAAAGTAAAATGAATGAAATATACAAATGGAACCCCAGAATTGACCAAATTGAAAGAGAATACATTTGACATCTTCACTAGATGACATCATCTCTATGTCAACAGTCCTACAAACATGAAAAAATATGATGTGTTTAAATATTGATTTATTTTCAGTATTAGATGAAAAATTATAAAACAATATATTCATTATTAATTTTGACTAGTTTTTATATTTGTTTTAATCTTTTAGTTCAAGTTTCATCACAACTCAAATCAAGAAAGAAGAAAGAAAGAAAAAAAAGAAGAAAGAAAAAAAAAGGAAGAAAGAAAAAAAAAGGAAGAAAAAAAAAAAAGGAAGAAAGAAAAAAAAGGAAGAAAGAAAAAAAAGGAAGAAAGAAAAAAAAGGAAGAAAGAAAAAAAGGAAGAAAGAAAAAAAAGGAAGAAAGAAAAAAAAGGAAGAAAGAAAAGAGGAAGAAAGAAAAGAGGAAGAAAGAAAAGAGAAAGAAAGAAAAGAGAATTTAGTAACAATAAAAAAATCCGTAGTCTCAAGGGCAATTTTATCCTCTTGTGTTTTTTTAGAGAGAAAGGTTTCTTTTAAACAAATATATTTTGCTAAGAAACAAGATGTCAAATTTCATTGGATAAGGCTATCTATTAAATTTTACTAATTGACTTCTTTTCTATGCAGGAACAAAAATTATGCTGATCCGTACATAACTGATGTGTTAGTTTAAAAACCCTTGTAAAATTACAAAGAACATTTAATATATAAAATAATAATCTAATAAAAGAAATAAAATTATTGTCAAGTAAGCAACCTTAGTTTGTAGTACTGGAAAAATAATAAAAAGTCTTGTATAAAAATTCCTTAGTTTGAAATACTCTCATCAAAATATTACATAGACCAATGTTACTTGAACTAATTGATCTTGTGAACCAGCAGGGAGCCTATATATGCAAAATCATTATTTGTATATCATCAGCAAAATATTAATTGAACATTTTTCGTAATGTTAATCTTCATAGGAAAATATAATAGATATATTAAATGGTACTGTTTGATAATCTTTGGCTTGAGAACAAAGTTGAATCCATGTTTTTCTGAACTAAATTAAGGACAAGGAGACAAACTCTCAATGCCAAATAGAATTGTTCATTTTTGACTAGTAATCTCTGGACAAGCAACAAGAATTCGATTTGGATGGTGTATACACAAGAATGCTCCAAGCTGTTCTCAACATACAACAAAGAAGCATTTATACAGACATCTCCCTCCAGGTACAACTGCTATAAGGGAGAGAAGACTTCGCCTTGCTGGCCGTTCTTAGCACAACAAGGATTAACTTTTGAGCACCAATCGCATAGAACTACCTCAGTTGGCAGACCCTGACACACATATATTGATCAACTGGTTGATTACATTTGATGTCTTCCACAAGATCTCCATTCTGCAATGGAGGACCAAACAAGATGGAGGGAACGTGTCAGGGGTATCAAAGAAGATCTAATGATGATGATGATGATGATGATGAGTATTTTCCTTTCATTTTAATTTTCAGTTGCTTTTTTGCAGCTACTAATGCATGAACAGAATTTTGTAAAGGTTTCTCATATATTTTTTCGTAATGCTTCATCAAGTAAACAAGCAGAGTTTTTTTCCCCTAAAAAAATGGTTGGTGTAAGACATTTTTGTGTTACATGTTTCCACAAATATAGACAAGTATTTTTGCATAATAAATTACAGGTATACCTTAATTAGTGCAGTTAATTCATTCCAAACGTCTTTTTCTGCTTAAACTTAGTTATATCAATTTGTACAGCAATATTATAACCAATACTACATCAAAACCTACACAATTCAAGGTATTCCTGTAGTTTGTTGAAAATGCCTCAATAAGCTTAAATGCTTTCATTTAAAAAAATGGGTAGACTGAGATTTCAAGAGGTCTTGTTACTTACCTGTCAAAAGCTGTATAATCTACACTTAAGCGGCAAGTGGGACTTGTTGAATAACCTATTAATCAAAGTTTAGAAAATTAGTCAATGTGGCCAGTAGAAAGAATAGAAAATGCAGATGATACGAGTACAGTTATCCAGTGCCAACATTTATAGCATAGAATACAGGCGTCTTCAGTTATAACAAGGGTGTTAAGGTTTAAGAAAGCCAACCAAGTTATAACTGAGCCACAATAAAATTTAGCTATTTGGGAGCTAGATTAATATTTTGGGGTCCACCATCCACCTGCGCTATATATATATATAGATATATACATATATGTGTTTATATCGTGGACATGAAGTGATCTGACAGAATGTAGAAATCTCTCTCTCATATATATATATATATATATATATGAGAGAGAGAGAGAGAGAGAAAATAAGTGAGTGAGAGAGAGAGAGTGAGTGAGTGAGAGAGATGTATATAATGGAATGAGGATTTGCTACACAAACACGTTTATGTTTCTGCCCTGTATGGGCTTCTTCAGGCAAATGAATCAGTTCATTTTAGATTTGTGTTTGGGACATGGGGGGGGGGCTACTATTCTGGGTGGTAGGGTCTTTCGTTTATTTGTTTTTGCTTAGTGGTTGGCTATTACTTGCTACACATTGTTTTATTTAATGGGGGTGCATGTCTGTTGGTGATCATAAATTATAAACCAGGGATATGGTTTGAGTGTGTATATATATATATATATATGTGTGTGTGTGTATGTCATATGGTGCTCTATATCTTGGGTGTGCTGTGTGCTACGGATTCACAAAAACATATAAATATTTCAGTATCTGCAAAAAAAGCAACAGACAGTTGAAGCCTTTTTGGCACAACGTAGGGAAGGTGGTCCCAAAAGTAGAAATTAATAGAAAACAGAATTAGGATTAGACACCATCAGCAGCAGAGGTGTAATGAGAGGGCAGTCACAAGGTATGAAGGGGCGCAAAATTTCTTTTGGTCTTTTGATTAATATTCACACTATTCCCGACACTGTCTTTATCCCCTTCTGAGTGCTGAGAACCTTTCCTACGCCACTCATAAACAGATAATAGGGTCTAATCCAAATTATGTTTTTCTTTCATTAATTCTCTCATTTCTATTTTTTTTTCGCAACATCAAATAAGCGAGTGTGTGAAACTTTACAACTCACAATCGGGACCGCCATTGTACTGAAGAGGCTATTACAGATACATCACACCCAAGGCACAAAGCATCAAACACGACTGATATATACAAGCCAGTGTCTATTGCTTTGTAATGCACAAATCATGTTATGCTATGTTTTGTTACATTATATTCAATACATACATAACCCAAAAATATGTCTGCATAATAATGATTTATATACAGCTTATCTCAACTAAATTTTTCTAAACATTTTCTGGTGGTTGAATTAGTTACATATTCCCCATGACAAATGCCAGTAGTCAGTGTTCAAAACCAGGTGAAAACCAGTATCTTAAATGCTGATTTTCAAAATAGGCAAGATCTGCCAACTTAGACGATTGGAGCAATACTAGTCCTACCTTGACTTTGAATCCTTGAGCTAAGCTTAGTAAATATCTAAGCATGGTTATTACTTACCATTGTAGTAAAACCCAAATATAGGTTTTGCTGATTCATCCAAACCATAGACATTAAGTTTGTTATCAGAGAGTTTGTACCAAAAACCAGCATCCAAGGAACTGCTGAATGGAACGAACATCAGTTTCTTTGCTTCCTCTGCCATTATTGTTTATGTTGGGCTGGATTTTGCAGACACTCAAGGAATCTGTCTGAAAAACACTTGAAAGATTAAAAGAAAAAGCAACAGCAGCAGCAACTCTTACAAGTTTAATTTCAGAATGAATAAGAGAGGAATCTGGGCAATCCACGTGATAATGCATTAGTCATTAAATTTTTGAATGGCCATTTTTCACAGTTAAAAGTGGCTAGTAGTTTTTCTAAAAATGGCTAAAACAGGGTAGATTTAATTTCCAGCTAACAGTCTAAAAATTCATACAAAGGCTCTGAAAAGTACAAATATTCAACGTATTGATCAGGTGTTAATGTTCAAATAAACTAAAAAATATAAGTTTTTTAATTGTACAATGTATTGATCAGTTATTAATAAAATAATGAAAATAAAACTGTTGTCCAAATAATTTTTTGGCCATCTTTTGGTAAAGTATGATTATACAAGGTATCAATCAGATGTTAACACAATAATGAAAATTAAAGCCATCAATCTGTTTTAAAACTTTTTTTTAGCTTTTTCAAAAAAATAATCTAACCACTTGTGACCATTGAAATGACTTATTGAATAAAATGTCCATTCAAAGATTTTATGGCCTGATGTGTTACTGCAAGGATTGTCGTAAGCCATTTATTATAATCAAGGATAATGATGGCTGGTCAGCTAGTACACTATTGGACAGACCCACACTGATATCAGTGTTCTTGTTATTAAAATGTTTTCAAGTGGAAGTTGAAGGTTAAGATTTGGATAATTTACACCAAATATCTTGAATTTCTTTTGGGAAATCATTCTTGCAAAATTCGAAAATTCATCTAAACATAAAAAATGAAAAATTTTCTAAAAGGAATTTTTTCCTCAACGGAAGTGACCGAGATACTTCAAAGTCGTATTTCCGTACGACGGACGGAAACACAGCGTCCAGTTCAGCATCTTTTTCTGACTCCTAGATAGAACTGAGTTGCCATCATCAATCATAACGAAACAATTTTTTTGTTAGCTATAGAATAGCAGTGACGGGAATTCTCGTCATTCGCAATTAATGAATAAGAAAAAAAAAAAGAAGAAAGTTTACAACTTTATCGGATGGAAATAAAAGATATGTTTTGTTTTCATTCACAATAATATTAATTCTTGTAATGTGGTTGAGCCACCTAACTATAAATACGACCCCTCCTCCTAAAAACTTTGGTCAAGATTTACAGGTCGGACGGTGGCGAATTTTCCAAGAAAAAATTGTTTTTTTCCTTTCAATCGATTAAACCCAACTATCATCCGGGAATTTGTTCATTTTTAGAAAGAAAATCAGGTCTTACGAAGGGATTCCATTTATTTACAATGTAAGTCTAATGCTAGTCGCCATTTTACCGGAGGTAGTGATAATCACTTTCGTATTGCCATTATGGCTTCTACAAAGTCTGTCGTCTGCTGTTTGAATTTATTTTCTTTTAAACAATCTAACTTTTTTTTTTAACCAAAAATACCCACAAGTTCTTTACTGTGTTTTTTTCATTTTCATTAATTTTCTCAAAAACGAATAATTTGCTTGTATGACCCACAGAGCCAATAACGGCAGGTAAGGGTCAGTAGGTAGGTTTAGGGTTTAAGTAGGGTACGGTTAGGGCTAGCATTAGTAGGTAGGTTTAGTGCAAGGGTTTTCCGATAAAATGGCGGAAAGTAAGAAAGTGCCGACCATAACATCATAGTTACATTGCGAATAAAACTCCTTCGTTAAATCTGAAAAACATTTTTTTCTGAAAACCAACGAATTCCCGGGTCGGATGGTTTTAGTGTCAGATGAATTTATAACACCTAAAATTGAAAGAAAAACATTTTCTTCTAAAAGTGTTCACAACTCCCGACACGTAAATCTTTCTTTAAACATCATTGTCTTTCCTCTGAAGATGTTAACTGTTAAATTTTGTTTTGTTTTCAGTAATGTTCAAGTAATTTTATCGGTTTATAAAATTTTTTTTTTTTTTAAAGAACTTGAAGAAAAACACCCCAAAACAATGACTCGATTAGTGTTATATGCTTTAAGGGGTCAGTAAAGTCCGCTTAGAAATTTTCTACACTCGCTTTTGCACCAAATGGTTTAGTCTTTAGTTTAATCTCTACAATTAATTGTGCACAGTACAAAATATTTCGTTTGTGTATTCCATTTGCGAATCAATCGAAAAAGGATAAACTGAATTTTTTTTATGGATGGCTATAAAAAAAAAAAAAAAAATCAAATAATTCGCAAATGAAATACACCAAAAAAAATATTTCGAACTGTGCACAATTAATTGTAGAGATAAACCATAAGCCAAACCATACGTTGCAATTTTTTTTGGTCCTCTTTAAATGAAAAAGCATTTCAACAAAAAAAAAAAGAGAAGGAGATTTCTTTCATGACATGGCAAAAAAAATGAGAACTCAACTCTTTGAATCGTCTATGTGTTGCTATTCTTATTACACTGCACCAAGTTGATGCGAAACATTTTTTCATTTCATTCATTACATTAGAATTTTAAGGAAGAGGGAAAAAAAGAAACATGTACGAATTCATTCAAATAAATAAAATACGATTGCTGTGAAAATTCTAATCGAATATCATTACCTGCTGTCCGCAGAGAAGCTCTGGATAACGTTGAATCAGGTTAGATGAACTTTTGACGAATAGAATAGATTAAATTAATAATAATAACACTGCGACGGAAGAAAGAAACAACAGTTTTCCCTGTAAGAATTAACACAACAGTATCAACATTCAACTTAGAAGCATATAAACATTACACGCTTATCTCCCTTGGACTCTGGCGGTGCTCTATGACAAAGGGTCACTGTTTGTAAAATAGTCCTCGTTTAGGAGAGATTTCAAAGTTTCTTTTCCCGACGATTGAACCCCTTCTTATTGTTTGTGTTGTTAACACGACGTTCCAACCGATCCATTCTACAGCCCTTTTCAGGTGTGCTATCCGAATGTGATGATAGCGAACAGAGTTCTTCTCCAAGGATTGCAACGTTTATAACCACTACCTCATTCGGATAGAACACCCGAAGAGGGTCGTAGAATGAATCGACCGAAAGGTCATGTCTACGACACAAACAACAAGGAGGTCAATCGTTAAAAAAACAAAACAAAAAAAACTGTGAATATCAGTGACCTTCCTCAAAGCCATAGACAGTATGAGAGATTCATCAGACCAAAGAGAAATTCGTGATATAAGAATTCCGGGCAAAGAATTCTGACGTTGTTTCCAGCTTAAGGGCCTTAGTTCTCTAGTTGTCAGACTAAGCTAAGTTTGGCACAAGGCAACCTTTATGGTACTCGGCTTAACAATTGTTAGTAAAACTAACCTGCTTACCTTTTCACTCTACGGTAGATGTCCTTGCCTTGTCCAACCTCAGTAATAAACGTTTTCACAACAATTCGAGTTATTCAATGGTGCTTATGAATGCATTGAGCTCCTTAAAGGTTTTAGGATTGTACGTTGAGAAGTCTGAAGCTTCACTCTGGTTGTCGAATCTATGAAACAAAACATAATTCTCGTACAGTTTTCTACTTGTAAGGTTTCCCCAGACATGCCTATCAAATTGATTACCTAAGTTATAAAATAAACTCAGTAAAAATAATCTTTAAATCGGTTCCATATAGTTGGAAGTGGTATATGTATTCACTCGTGTCTGTCATTCTGTCTAACTGTGCACACGTTGTCTCCAAATTTCTCATTGAATTTCAATTAAAATTTGTTCAAGAGTGGGCAATGGGCTAATGAAGAAGAGATCAGCATTTGGGGAGATCTAGGAATTTGTTTTCGATTGTGAGATATTTTTCATTTTTCTGAAGCAGAGAACAGCCACGAAAAGAGTTGAAAACGAATAGCTAATAAAAAAGGCTGGCATTATATTCTAAGGGAGGCAACTCAATGTTCGTACATTTGAAGTTTTCTCCTTTGTCATCCATTCAAGTTGCCCGAGATTATTTGAACCAGTGCAGTGCCCGTTCCAAAGGTGCATGTTGGACTTTATGGTGTGTGGAACAACCTATCATAATTGTCAGGTAAAATAATTTTTGATAAATATTCTGGTGTAACCATCTCATGATAATTCAGCTAATGTCTGCCCGTCTATCCGTCCGTATGTGACTGTCAAAAACACGCAAAAACCACACAACATAAACCCATGAAATTTTCTCTGTGTACCCCTGGAAAGGTTTTTCGAATATTGGTTTTTGAAAGTCACCTTCGCAACATATATTTTAGGATGAGGATTCGATTTACAATGAAAATTCATGGTAAACTGATCCTTTACTTTAAGAAGCGTCAAGTGATGAAGGAAAACGATTGATGCTCCGCCGTTGCGATAAAAATCAAAGCTAACAAATTTTGAAATAAACAGATTTTGAGTTTATTTTATTTTGTCCAACCGAAGTTTCTTCTTAATGCTATTTCAATTTTGATATCGATGATTAAAATGACCCAAAGTTGAATGAGCATTTTCATGTGGTCTCGTATTCTGATATTCAGTGCAGATGAAAAAAAACTTCAAGATTTTCCGAAATCGCAAAAAACCTTTCGAAAACTCACAAAGATCACTTTTTAAAACCAAATTAAACTAAACATTAATCAGATAATGAAAAATAAAACTAGTATCGAAAGTCTTCTAATCTGCTCATTTTCGATGAGAGAAGTTTTTTTTTTTTAATTTGAAAAGAAAGCAAGAAACACATGATTAAAAAAAAATAAATAAAAAAGAAAGGTTAACATTCATTTGGGTTAAATACGTGAAAATTATGAAAAAATACTTTCCTGTGAAGTAGTTACGTTGTAAATTGAACATAAGGTGTAATTTGATCATCGACCCGTTTCCCCAATAAAAATACTTTATTTCAAAAAAAGAAAAAAAAAAAAATCCGGGAGAAACGAAGGTCAGATTCAAAGCGGTTGATTCAACATGGGATAAATATTTTTTCAGAATTTTTTTAGTATGCCGCTCAAACGAATCTTGATCAGTGTGTATATATTCCTTTAACATTTTCCCCGAGATCCTCTGAAAGCCTTCAAGTCAAAATTATCGCCTTTGAAACGAATTGTTGTTAATATCATACAGCAATCCATTTGGACCAGTTCCCTCCTTTTCTTTCTTTTTATCACAAGATTTCACACATTGAACCCCTCAACTCCGACCTTCCTCAGGTGCCTATCGTATGCCGCCACAAGATCTTCAAGGCAACCTCCCTTACTGAATCCAACCGCCAAATAACTATAAAGCAGAGGAGACAGTGCCCTACAACAGCCATTTCTTCTAGTCACCAGTCCTTCTCTTGTACCTCCCTAAACTTGTCTGCCTCTCTTTGGCCTCGCTGGCAATCGCAGATTCCCCTCAAAAATCGTATTTTATTATAGAATTTAAGGTTCTTGGTGAATGTAATTTAGTTTAATTTAAATTTGTAATTTTAATCCTCATCATTGAATTCGTCAGTAGTTTTACTATAGCCCAGTTTCGGGATATACATACGAATTATCGGGACGCGACAATGTGCTTAAACGGGAGAAAAGCTAGAAAAATTGAAACATGACAAAACATTTGAATACTCTCCATTTAGTCAATAAATATATTGAAACAAATGCGTGGTTCAAAGCAAGATAGTTTTGCTTCTTCAAGTGTATTGTCGGTTTTGATCGTGTGTTCTTTGGCAATTTAGGTGACTCTTACAGAATCGGAAAGAATGACGAAACGGAGTGACGGAGAGCTGCATATCGAGGCGGTACGCTTGTCAGACGAAATCAAGGAGCGAAATAGAGACGAAAGAGGGAGAAATGAACGCTGCACACTTTCTGTCGAATTAAAGATGCACCTTTATCGAAGCAGTTTCACAAAAAGCATAACGCTGCATGAACAAACCAATGGGTTGTATGATTAAGTCGTGGTTCCTTTCCATTCTGCATTCCTCAGATATTTCAGATGCGAAGCTGTAGAAAGAGAAAATGCATGCCGTACGGAACAACCATCATTTTGGTATATACAACTACCAAGTCCATCGTGTAGAAACAACAACTTGTATTTTTCTTCTCGCTTCATTGCATCATGGGACCCTGGCTTCATAAAAATGTGAAGACAGTTGTGCAAAATTTCGACAGGTTTTATTTAAATTGTAAACTTGAAATCTTAAGAGAGAAAAAAAAAAAATCAAAACTAAATTCAATTACACTACTTCTATCGTGACTAACACTTTTCACCTTTCCTCTTTGGTTGACAGCCAGGTAGAGGAAGAGTAAGGCAGTGTTACAAACGAGACCTTAGCTTTTCTCTCTCCCCGTCATGTATCCGACCAGCATCTCGATAAATGAGAAAGGCAGTCTGTCACATCTATTCAAATGGATATCACCCGGAGGTCATTAAACTTGACCAGCTGGCCATTCCAAACTAAAGTACCTTTATCTCAACTATTGGATTCACCACTTATTTCACTGCAAGCCAAACAATTTTACTCAGAGAAAATACTATCACCAGAGCAGATATGAATTTATAAAATAAAAAGCTGATAGGATCAACAGACAGGGGAAAGAATCCCAATTTGTTTTTGGAAATTTTGCATTGCCAATTCAAAAGTGAAGTAAATATGAAAAGATTTTAAATCAGAACCTTTCTTCCAGACTGGAGAATTTCAGTCATCAATACTAAATTTCTTCAATTTTCAAGTAGGTCCAGCTGGCTAGCTGTGTATGTATCCCGTGCACAGGTTGCACCAATGGAGGTAGAAAGCTGATAATTTCAGCTTTTACTATTCATCTTGGAAAAATTTTTGTTCTTTGAAAATTCACCCCAAATAGGTTTTTAGGAGGGTTACAATTTACAATGTAGGTTTATGCTGAATTGATCGCTTAGTTTGTGTCCACCTGCTTTTTAAAAAATTCACTTTGGTGGTCACTACGGGACAAAAGGCAAGAGAAGTTCATTGATCACCCCTTTTACAATTGATCATTCCCAATACATGCTGTCTAAAGATGGTCACATGACGATTTCCATTGAGTGACTAAGCAGACCCGTAATCACATCTAATTACCAAGAAGTTACACAAGAAACATCTTAAAATTATAAATGATCTAATCAAGATCGTAGGGACCCCCCCCACCCAAAAAAAAACAAAAAAAAACTGATAACCGTTTCAATGAAAATAAAAATCTTGGCAAAATTTCTAAAAATACTGATATGATTCCTGAGTATTGCTGGTTATATGACCAAGTTTTAATGTAGGAAATATATCACCCACAAAGACAAAAGTACAAGGTTTTGTCATTTTTGGCCATCTATACATCAGCTATTCCATACTGTGCTCAGAATTTCAATCAGGCTTTCATCACACATGGGTAAGGAAAAGGAATTCAATTCAAAAGTCAAGTGGGTATAAAGTTGACAGTGTTTAAATTTTTCTGCTGTCAGACATCAATCAAGGTGTAATCTTGATTTTGGAAGACAAAATTACATCAAAAACAGCCCCAAACCTGCTCAACTCACACAAAAGTAATTTCCATTTCTTTGGCAACCAACTTCATGCTATTTCCTTGCAATTAAAATCAAAATTAGAAGATCATATTAAGGTTATTTATGCAAATATGAAAGGTGTATCTGGTTTACACCCTTAAATGTGATTAAAAAGGATAGGGTGACATTTTGTGCATTACCCAGCAAGATATCTGATAGTATATAACTCACTAAATGCATCCCTACTTCTTAAAAAAATGGTGTCCAGCATCTTCCCTCAATCTAGAGTGTAAGTGGTCAAAGGAATTGACAGTTCAATGGCATCGTTGGGATCTATTTTTATGCCTACCTTTTATCTTCGTCTTGATTTATAAGTTGCTTTAGACTGCAACTTTTACACATTACATACTGCCCAAGGGGAATTGACAACGGTGTTGATTTTGGATTTGAAGTTTTTTCACTGTCAAAGGGGATCAGCCAGAGAAGAATGAAGGTAATAAAGTAGACATTAAATTTCAAAATAATCGTCATTTTCTTTCCCCCCAAAATTCCATTGTTCGCCTTTTCCAACTAGACATTTCTTTTTCTGTATTTTGGGTTAATGTTGGAAGTGTCATCCCAAATCTATGTCCAGTCATCGAAAGATGCTGGTGCAACCCATTCAGAAAGCTGCCTGACCCTTGATTGTAGAGACCCTACTAGCAGTTCCTACAGCTTAGCCCAATCATCTCAGCCTGTGAAAGCCTATCTATCTTGTGACAGCAGAGAGAAGTCAAATAAACAACAAAATATTGTACTTCATTATTATCAATGTTTTTCCTATTTACCTTGAATCTTCCTTGTTGCTTTTGTATCACAACTTAACTCAGGCTAGGCTGATCAGAATAAAGAACAATTAGCATTCCAAGGGAAATTATGAATCACCACCACCACCCATATACAGTGTTGGGGGTGATCAAAGAAAAAGTTATTTCTCGTTTTTTTTAAAAATACAGCCCCCCCCCCCCAAAAAAAACCCCCCAAACAGGTGGACACAAACTAGTGACTAATTTAGCATGGACTTACACTGCATATTGAATTAATAACAGACAATTGTGGATTGGGAAGGAGTTCATGGGTTTGATTTGGTGCTTGCCACAGAGTTCCAGTATTTCAGTGGTCAGAACGGTTGCACATTGGGCGAGCTATTCTTCAGATTAGAGGGTTGTGAGTTTGATTATCATCAGAAATTTGACCTTTATTCCTATCTGTGCTATTATTTTATTCAGTTTAGTTGCAATAAAAAGCAACAACAATTAAGACGAAGGTAAACCGTTGGTTTAATGGACCCTGATATGACATCTTGAGGATTTAGACACTTTTACTGCGAATGTAATGCGCATAAGTTCAATCAGGGATGCTAAATCAACTAGATCTAGCCAGTTTTTCCCTATCTAGCCAATAAAAAAAAATTAAAAAAAAAAAAATCATCAATATATTGACATTTTTAGCAATTAATTCAACAGAAAGTTGGAAAAATTTAGCCATTTCTTGAAGGTCAGTGAAAGTTAAAGTAAAAAAAAAAAAAAAAAAAAAAAAAAAAAAGGGAAAATATTTTTCCCAAGATCGATAAATAGAATTTAAATCAAAACTTGCCTTGAGAATATTTTTAGGGTCAGATATTTCAGCAAATCATGTTTAATAAAAATAAATGTATAATTCTAATTTTTTTGGGGCCTCATCAATTACCAAAAAAGATAACTAAAACCTTTCTAGTCACAAAGTTTGCAGGAAAAAAAAATTTAAAAGAAATCAACTTTAAGTGAACAACTGTGTAAAATCCTGTCATTCTCAGGCCTTGTTCTTCAACTGAATGTTTTCTCTTATTTATAAAACAATTAATTACAGATTCATAATTTGTCTTTTTCTATTCATGGTCTGTGGCATTTACTCACAACAGGGTATCACCTGCAAAACTTTAAAAAAATAAGTATTTTATTTATCAATTTCCCATCATTTTCTTAATCTGTGCGGACACATTTTTAGTTTTATCCATTTGATAAAAAGTCAATATTCTAATTTTGATTTAGAACAAAACTAATTGAATTAATTTTTCTTAAAAATGACAAATTTCCAGCGGTAAATGACCCTTAAGGATTAGACGCACAGAAAAATTAATGGTGAAAGATTTTTCTCCCCCACCCCTTTTTTCTCATTTCATTGGATATCCAACTTTTCACGAGAAGTTTTGATTCTTGTTTTGCTAAAATTGAATTATTTTTTTGATTAAATTGAAATTACACCTTCATTTTTTTCATTTAAAGAAATGATTCACCTATTTTCCTCACGGATCTAGTTTACTTTTCAGTATGAATGCTGAAAAATCGGTGTCGGATGAGAATTTCATTATTATTTATCAAACAAAAATGCCTCTAAGGGAATCTCTGTCAACAATTTGCATTAGAAATTGACATTAAGATAAGATTAATTCAAGCTACAATAAAGTATGAAAATTAATTTTAAAAAAAGTTACAATTCTACCAGTATAGAAAAACATTTATGAGGCACATTGTATTCATTTTTCCTAAATTCTTCTATATATTTCAGTAGCTGATAAAAATTCTAAGCTCAATCAATTTCAGGGTATTTATTCTTCAGGTGATCTCAAAAATATATCCTACATTGTACTAAAGCATTTTTTGCTATAAAATATTTGGAAAAAAGTGCTCTTCTCCATTAACATTTGATTTAACAGACATTTACAATTAACAGACAACTGTCTGTCCCTATTACTCCATTAAAGTAGTAGAGAAAAAAAAAATGATTTGCGAGACTTCATCAGCTAAAATAGATAAAAAACAAAAACAAAAACTAATGTAATACTTTGAAAAAAGTACCAATTGATCAGGTGATGCTAAAAATAAGGAAGATCAAGGTTATTTTACTGCAACTGTTGTTTCAATGATAAACATCTGTATTTGCATGAAGTTAAACAGTAATGTTCTCAGGAAGGAGCTACTCTATGCACATGCCTTAAGAACAAAGTAATAAAATAATTATATTTTTATGTCTTTTTCATTTTTTTTTTAATAATACTTGATGAAAAAAAAAAATTATATTACATAATGTAACTTATTCTTATGCAGTACTTTTGCACAAGAGTTAGTATTTGGAAAGAAGATTACCTAAATCCCACTTAGTAAAAAATAAAAATAAATAAAAACTAACATTCAATTACAATGTCCAATTGTTTTGTAAAGCAAAGGCACACTACAGACTGAGGTTGGGCTGGATCAGCTTGGCTGGTCAAGCAGAGATTTTTTTACCACAGGCTTTTTATTATGCATTACTTTTTCTTTTTTAAAGGAATTGGAGAAATGTTTATATCTACATTACAAGAAACTTCCTTTTTTAATTTGCATTTCAATTTTTGATTTTTCTGATCGTATAGAGAAGAGAAATATCAACTTAGAAACCAAATTCAGAATGAACGAAAAATCAAACAAAAATGAACACGTACAATAGTTTCAAAAGCTGTATTTACAGTACAGTTTCCCTATGGAGTCAAATACATGGTAGACAGTCATTTGTGGAGGAAAAAGCCACAAAGATCTCCAAACAGGCCCTGAATGTTTCATAACACAAAAGTTGAATCCTAAGGAAGAAGTTCATTGGCACACAATGTACAAAAAACGTAAAGAAAACAAACTTAGCTGTCAATACAGTAAGTTTTAGGGTTTTGATACCATATTATAAAAGTGATGTTCACTGGCTCAAAAATCCAGGTGTAGTCCATGTATCAAACAGTATTGTAAGAAATATTAAAATAGGTTTAAAAATAAGTGGGAAACTGAAGTAGTAGTAGAAGCTTTTGGTTTTTTTTTTTATGTGTGAAGTGTTGGCTCTTATATTTGTGAAAGACTACAAAAATTTGAGCTAATGGTAATAACTTCAATGGCACTGAGTTGTTGGAGTTGGTCTATAGTTCAGAGTTTCAAGTCTTCCGCAGCCTCTTTCTGCCATCATCAGAGGTGACAGGTGTCATGGAAGCAATACGTTTACTTTGCCGTGTTGGAGTGAAATTGCTGTTATTGGTGTTCAATGTGGTGGTGGTGGTGCTGCTACTGCCACTACTACTACTACTGCTGCTGCTGATTTGGGTAGAAGATATGGAATAACTGTTGATGGGGTTGTAGGGTTTGGCTGAGATGGAGGTTCCATTCAGGGCTGGAGACAATGGTGAAGAACTCACTCCAACAGGATATGACACAGATGATGAAGAAGATGAGGTTGGGAAACGGGGTTTCTTGTTGAGGTGGGGAGATTCCATATTCTTTTCTGATGACTTGACTTTTGAAGACATTGCTCCTGCTGGTGACTGAGTGAAGCACATTCCTTCAAAGGAGAAGAAAACCATTTTGATATTCAGGCACTTGAGAACAAATCACAGTGTAAAAGATCAATAATCAAACAAATGCATCAGGCTAAACACACGAGATAGAAAGCAGAATCAATCAAAATGTATCAAATATTCTGAAACCACAAGATAATGATACATTGCTCTATTATACAAATTAGTTGGTTATCCTTGCAAATCGGCCACTAAAAAGACATGTAAATATAAAAAAGAAAAGAAAAATGCTAAAAGTTGCTAGATACTCCGTTTTTAGCTAATTTTATAGCTAAAAATGTTAAGTACACTCAATGACTTATACAAAGGCTCTCAGAATTATAAATATTGATAATATATGATGAGTATTGATCAGAAATAAACAATAATACAAATGAAAAGTATCATTGAGATCTGTAAATAATATATCTATTGAAATAAAATCTATGTTAGCTGAAAATAAAAATATTTAGCCACTTTCAGCCATGTAGGGAGGTAACTTTTTTCAATATTCACACAAGTCTTTTCAGTGCCCAATTTTTAAGAATAATCAATTAATAAGTTTTTGTACAACTTATGGAATCTGTTTACCTACATTGAAATGATACATTATGCAGAGGATAAAGTTATTTTTGTGTATATCATCAAAATGAATAGATAGCCTATGTCAGCATGTAAAATCCAGTTTTGCCTTCCTACTTGGAACAAGCATTTTATATACAGAGGAAGCCACTTCCTGTGATCACTTTAGGACTTTTAGATCATTTAGATAACAATAACCGGCCGATAACATTAAACAAAGGATTTAATAATTGGAACAATTTACATTTATTATAAAACAACTTTACACTATATAACTAAATACGAAATGATGGGAGTTTTTAAATAATTTTAAATAAAGTGACTGATTGCAATAACTGTTTGATAACATTATCCATGATGATAATAAATAGCTTCCTTATAGTCAAAAACAGACTTTGGAAGTTTATTTAATTTTTATTGTCATGATGACTGGACTTGATGGAATGAATATCTCTAGCCCCGGTGTTTCCCAAAGTGCATTCTGAATAAAAAAATTCTGAGTTCCACATGAAAATTTATTTTATAAAAAACGTTTTTACCATTTTCAAAATAAGTTGAGAGGATGTATAGTTCTAATGTTTTATTTAATAAGTTTTTTCATATGAATAAATTCTCTCTTAAAAACAATTTTTATTTCGTTTAATGTCTTATCAAGATTAGGGTAGTGGGTGTTGTTCATAAAATATAGGATTGGGTTCCATAATTTGGGGAAAACCATATCATGGTTCCTTGACAAAATAAGTTTTGGAAGCAACAGTGTAGCCCAACACTAGGAGACCCTCTACTGATGGTTAGTTGGGTAGTGTGAGGTCAGCACTTACCAAGTTTCTGCTCGAGGATTCGAAGCCGGTCTTCGGCTTCTGAGCATTCCTTCAATTTAATTTGCATTTCAGGTGTGTCCATTGATCTTTGCTGTTCAACCAAATCAGATTCGGAGATTTGTCGCTTTTTCACTGCACCTCTGTAGTTACGGAGAGTTTCTGTAGAAATGGGGCAAGGAAAAAAAAAAAAAAAATTTCTTCATTTATAAGCTAGCAAGGAAAGAAAAATTACCCAAATACAAAATTCATTCATAACTATTTTATATATAGAAGGAAGAAAGCATAATTATATGAGTGTCTGCACATAATAATTGCCCAAAGAACCATTTTTTAAAAGTTGATATTGTCGTTATTTCAAGAGCTACAATGGTCGGTTTCTTATTTTATTTTGAATCTCTATCTGAATTATTTTTCATAGTTTGTTCAAGTTTTAAAATGAAAAGGAAACTGAGCATTGTAGTTTTAAAAATAATGAAAATATCAACTTTTTAAAGAGGGTTCATTGAGAACTCATGCATAGCCACTCTTCTATTCAAATTTTGTAGAAAAGTTTTAGTGCATCTGTAGTTTCTACATTTAAATCTATTCATGGAATTCCTCAGGTTCGCAGTGATCCTAATTAAGCAAATACATAAGTTTCAGACACTATTACATGAAATTCTCACCTATTTGTGTACAGATAGCATGGTATGCAACAGGTAGGGGTTCACCAAACACTGCCCCACGAAGTTTCTCAAGTGGTAGAGCTTTGTTCATTAAACCACCAAATTTACCATTACTCCGAATGCGATCACCATCTCGGGTCAAAATGGTTGGGCATTGGGCAAATTTCACAATCTGCAAAAGAGAGAAATTTATAACAATTTAATCCTACAGCATCAAGTCTGATTAATGCATCTTATAATCAGATATAACTGATTTCTTTATACGAAAATAGATCACTGGATTTTTAGCGCATCAATTGATTCTGAAGTTAAAATCTCCATGCAATAAAAAGTAATTCAAATTTTTTTTGTGTTTATTTTTCCAACATACAGTATCGATTTTTAAAAAAAATCTGTACAAAAGCGAGTGAAAATCTCTAAAATAAGAGTTTGTTTGGATACAGCAAAAGTATTTTTTTCTGAGAGTGAGAAGATATGTGTGTGTGTGTGTGTGTGTGTGTGTGTGTGTCTGCATGTATGCGTGTTCTTTCATTATCATAAAAATCTGCAGAATAGAAAATTACTATTTCTGCTTTAATTTTTTGAAGAGGGTTGACCAGAGTATTCAAGATGACAGGAATTTTACTAAATGTATGCCTTAGATTATATCAGAATTTTATCTTAATATACAGTTTACACGAGAAATTTCAACAAATCTTCATAAAAAATTTGAATTTTTAAAACATTTTCAATCTTCAAGAGGGATCCCAAATTAAATTTGGAAGTCCCTATTCTGAAATGGAGTCAATAATGAAAAGGCATCATTTCAGAAGTTTTAGTTCAAATTATTAATCAGATGATTGGAAAGTAATTTCATAAATACGAAAAACCTGAGACTAATACTCAAATTTATTTCAAATACAGAAAGTAATCCCTTATATGCAGATTTTGATTAATGTGGTTTTGGTTATTGCATAGAAATTTATTGTGACCATCCCTTGATATTTACGGTATAAAATTTGAAAATGGCAAACTTTAACTTTCCCTGCTTCGCCGAGTAATGTAATATACATCAGTCTAAATGTTTGTTCTTTATTTTATTTTCCATGATTTATTACAATCGGTTCCATCGGTCTTCGACTTATGAGTAATGCAGTTTTGATACAGGCAGTGTACATCAAGGATTAATTAACCGTATACATCAAGGGATAACTGAAATATAGACTTGAAATCCACATATAGACCAGAGACACTTATAAAATAAGTAAATTAAACAGTTTGAGAAAGCTTACCTCTTGTCTGTAGGCATTTGCATGATCTAAAGAATCAAGGAACATAGTATCTCCTAAGAGCATTCCAAACACTGAAAATAATTAAGCAAAATTAATGAAAGAGAAAAAAAAAGATCCCATTAATTCATAGAAATTCATTTTACAAAAAAAAAATTTAAAAAAATTAAAAAATCAAATAAGTTTATTGAATTTTTGAAACATTCAAATCATTTAGATAAAGAAATTATCAAATGTAGTACAATTTTCAGAACTGCAAATAACCAACATAAAATAAGCAAACTTGGGTATCATTTAATTCATTACTGGGGAAAAGATTCTGCTTTCCATTAACTTGATAACCATTTATCTTAACTGCTCAAATCCTTATTGGATAATTGGACAACAAAACTAAGGAAAAAGCTAAAAATGAGAAACATTCTCTCCACGGAACTTATATTTTGAAATGAGAAGACATTGTGTCAAACAATGATTTATAAAATGAAAAAATTTTGAAGAAAACAAAAAAGTGTACTTAATCTATTCAAAAAATTATTCAATATGCAAATTATCCCAACAAGTAAGGGGGCTGAGATGATCCAATCCAAATCATTTTCCTCAAGTCTAGAAATACATTCCTAGGCTTTTTTCAAGATAACAATGTTCATGTGTTTACTGGGTGTTCTGAAAAATTATGCAAAATTTAGAATAACTTTTTATTGCATTGAAATTTTGAACAGAAATTCCAACAATAGAAACTACAGATTAAATTCTTTCTACAAAATTTGAGTTCTCATGCTTCAGTTGTATGATCAGACAAACGATTTAAAAAATCTTGGTTGAAACCAAAATTAAAGTGGTTCTTACTTCTGGCTTGTTGACACAGTTGAAGGAGTATCTCTTCTGCCTTTAGACAGAAATTGAGTCATTTGATTTTTTTATGCAGTCATTGGATATGATTTACATTAGTCTGATCAGCTAGCATGGGATGGTGCCCGCTCAGTAACTAGCTCTGGTTTCTTCCCAGCAGAAAGAAAGCTTCTCCGTTAGTGTGGTCACACAACTGAAGTGTAAAAACTCGAATTTTGTGGCAAAGTTTTCAGTGCATGTGTTTCTAGAGTTAAAATTTCAATTAAAAATCTCAATACAATAAAAAGTCATTTCAAATGTGCATATTTTTTTAGAACACCTAGTATGCTTCATGGCTGGTTGTATCCTGCTTGAAACATGCAAAGTACAACCTGTAGAATCATTTCAAGATGGTAACAAATGTCCAATAGATGAAAGCACATAGGATAAGGAATTAAACATGGTAAGCCATTATATCAGCCATTATTATCGAATAACCAATGCCCCACAAAAGGCTGACCATCCAAATGGGCTACAGATTCTTCTTTCTTCAAGTAACTGTCTGTTCGTGTCTTTGGCTGGTCATATTTTGGGGGCTACAACCATGAAAATTTGTAGGAGTACCCCACTTGTCACCATCTAGAAACAATTTTTTTCTGTCTTTTCAAAGAAGTGCTCTTAGGGGTTACTACGGTCATTTTGAACCTTTTCTTTTTGATTAAGAAAAAAAAAGATAATTTGATAAAAAATCTATTCTAGATGATTTTAGAAAAGGATTATTTTTTCTTCAAAATTTTAGATAATTTTTTTCAGATAATTAGTTCTAGTACATGTGTAAACCACAAATATTCATTTATACAAGGTATGGATAATTCAATGAATATTCAAACTGCCTCACCCATCAGAGAGGATAGATGGTTTTCCAATGAAATCAAAGTGATGATATACAAATAATAGGTTTTTATTCAATACTTACCTAATTTACACTTGTCTTCCTGATGAGTGAATTTTAAGAGTTTTCTAGCATATACAGGATTCCCTAAAGGTTTCCAATGGGGTCTGAATTTTTCATGAGGTAGAAGTCTGGAAGAGAAATACATTGTGGTTGATATTATTTCAAATTTTTCAAATGGTATAAAGAATGTGTCCAGATACTGGTGTGCATTGTGAGGTTGGGAAACTTGGCATTTCAGAAGAATAGTTTGTTAGTGGCAATCGGATACATTGTTAATTGAACCCAACCAAACTGATGAGGAGAGTGACTAGATCAGTAATCTGTTTTTTGTTTTTTTTTCTTTAGAGACAAAGAATAAGAATGTTGGATCAATGAAGTTATAATATGTTTTCACACGGGCATAAAATATAAGCAAACACACCAAGTAATTCATAATTTCTCATCAAACACTAAATGTCGAAGTGGATAAGGGTGTGTGCCTCTAGAGGATTGCTGCCACTTGATATGAGTATGACAGCTCCTAGGAGAGGACACGGTCAGGTGTCCCACATGGAGTGGCAGGTGCCCAAGAAAGACCGGTGCACAGTCCAAATGTTCTGGTAATTCATGGCAGAGTGTTGGCCGTAATAGCTGCAGAATAATCTTGTTGCTGGATATGGTATCTGGTGTTCCCAGATGGTCACCCTGTGGGTAATGACCAGGCTTAATGTTGCCAAATTTCCGTGATTTGACGATTTGGCTGGACAATTCTGCGATGGCAACTCATCCAAGTTTTCTGTCTTATGAAAGTCTGAAAGGGTTCTTCAACTATTCAACATTAAACTGAATCAGAGACTCGAGTGCTTTGTTCAGTTTGGTGTTACTCAAGCAAAGAAAGAAAGATAAGATTGACAGCAACTCACTTGTTCCATTCGGGGAGTGTTTTCTTGTAAATAGAATCTAATGGCAACACTTGTTGTTTCCCACCAGTTTCATTATAAATTTCTTTGGCCTGGGGAAAAAAAAAAAGTTTATGAAGATCTTGTTTACAGGATTAATATTGGCAGTCATAGTTTCTACCCATTGAAATTGAATCATTTAAATGGAACTGATTTTGAACACTTCACCATCTTTTTCAAAACACGGGAATGTTCAGTTTTTCTTCCACAAATTCTTTCATTTCATTCATGTGCCATTTTCAACATTGGGTATGAACAGGTAGGAAATTTTCATAGATAAAAAGAAATAAGGGAATTGATAAGAAGAGAAAATAAAAACAAAACAAAAAAAAATAAAAAAATAAAAATAAAACAAAACATTCCAGTATTTGAAAAAAATGAAGTGTCAAAATCAATCCAATTTGAACGATTGGAAACTGTTTGCCAAAATATTTTTGATAAGAGTTTTTTTTTGTCGATTTTAAGATTAATTTATAATAAACTTCAAAACTATTCATATAAACTGATGATTAAAGCCTCAACTAAAGCTGTAATACGAACAATAAGTATCTAACATCTTATAGCATTAACTTGACTGGTCACTAATAAAATTCATTTGGTTTCAAGTACTTTTTAGCAAATAATCAAGTCTATTTCATTAAAACCAATTCAAAACTGTCAACCCCTTACATTTTTCAGAGGGATAAATTTGAGGAATAATACCAAATTTTATATTTCAGCAGAAATGAATGATCATTTGTATTTAACCATAAAAAGTAATATATAAGCAAATTTCTAAAAGAGTCAAATTAATTTATTTGAAGCAGTTTAATATAAGTACAATAACAAAAGGATGTGCTTACCTTCTTTGTGGTTGTAGTAACAACACAATCCATATCTGCAGACATATGCCAAGAAAGAACACGAGCAATATCCTGGTCTTCTAATTCAGCAAGATGACCAATCTGAAATAAATTAGGAATAATAATACAGCCATAATACAATTAAATGCAAGATCCATAAACTAAGAGTATTAAAAGTGACTAAGTAAAAATCAATACACACTTATGTACAACAAATACAAACTATATTTTCTTAAAGAGAGAGAGAGAGAGAGAAAAAAAAAGAAAAAAAAAAAAAAAAAAAGGGATTAGTAGTTGCATGTTCCACTGAATTGCTTAATTGGAAAAATTCACTTATTTTTTTCCCCCCAAAATTTAGCTTTCACTTTGATAAACTTTTGATCGCAAAAAATATCAAAATTCTGTCAATAAGGCAATTATACCGATTTGATTCATATATATTACATTTGAATGGTAGTATGCTGTGAAACCAACAGTTCAATCAATACTGTAGGTTAATATCCATGAAGCACTACTTGAATAACAAGATTAGAAATGAATAAATTATGCATCAGATCAAGTTTGAAACGGACTAGAACCTGTTGCGGTGTTCAAGATATTTTCTCTTGCCAGGAGTAAGAGGGAGGGAGGGAGTAGGAAACAGATCATTACTTTCTGTGATTTCAACAAACTGAAGTAAAACTGAAAATCTTCTCTTGCTGTTTACTTCGATAGATGAACAACAGCTTCAATAATCAAATAATTTCACTAATAGGTCTGGTCAGTCACTAAATAGAAACCATCACTTTTGGCAGCATGCAGTGTTAGGGGTAATAAAAAAAAACAAAAAACAAACAGAAATAAAGGTTGATCAATGAATTAGTTACTTCTCTAGTCTTTTGTTGGATCACTTTCAAAAGTTTGAATTTTGAAAAATAAGCGAGTATAAACTAGTGACCAATTTAGCCAAAAATTCACGTGGAAAATTCAACATCCCACTAAAATCCGGGGGGGGGGGGGGATTAGAAAGAAAGAAAAATTCAAAACTTAAGGAGTAAATGTTACTTTGAAAGATGCAAGAAGAATAAAAAAAAAAAAGAAAAAAAAAAAAAAAGACAACTGCATTTTCTATATTACTTACTTTGCCCAAAATTTCAGGATCATTAGGCATTTGTAAAAGACCACAGACACGTCTTTGTCGATTGATTAACTCATCACGTTCCTTCATTCTTGTCTGAAGCAGGTTATCAATCTGTTCAAGTGACTGTAACTGGGACATGGGAATGTTCTGTTTGCGTAACTCCATCCGAAGTTGTTGTTCTTGTTGGTTGGCCTCATGGTGCGAAACTGAAGAAAAATTCAAAACAAAATTCACCAATCAAGTTGTGGAAAGGATATCATTTTCAAGGACAGTTTCTCCTAGTTCTTTGGGAAATTAATAAAACTGAAAATTCAATAGTTGGAAAAGCTTCACTGAATATGTAGAGAAATATTAAAAATAATATTTCAAGAGACAAGAACAATTGTGATCACTTTGGGAGAAAGTCCTATTGATAAGAATAACAAGCTGACAACTCTTAGCAAAGGATATAAAAAAATGGAACAATTCAAATTTATTGTTATAAACAAATTTACATATGAAATATTTTTTTCAACTAAATTCTTGCATAAATTCTCAATTTATTTTAAATAGTATTTGGGACTGGTTTTGATGAAAATAACTGATGACCTAATCTGTGATTATAATAAATGGCTATCTGTATTTTCAAATTAGAAAGTTGGGGGGGGGGGGGATAAAACAGAGAAGGAAAAAAGACCCCCAGAAGAAGAAAGAATAACTAGGATGGTTTCATTGAACAGACAGAAGACTGAAAAAAAAAAAAACAAAACAAAAACCATCAGTTCAAAGATGTATTAACCATCCAAGATATGGCTAAAAAAAGAAAAAAAAGAAAAAAAAAAAAAAAAAGAAAAAGAAAAGATATTCAACATATTAGGATCCAACCAACCTTATAGAGATGTGTAAGCGCATACAAACAAAACAATCCAACTTCGTTCAAAAATTAAACAATACATTATATGATTGTTTATATCAAAACTCTATAAGTAGACTCAACAAAGAGAATCAGACTTACTTTTGAGCTCATTTATTAGTTGCTCTGTTGTTTCAAATAATGAGCGATAGGCTTTGATAGCCATTTGTATTTTATCTATCTCTTTGGACAAAGTAGCCATTTGCTGTTGTTTTTTGGAATCTGAAGAAAAATAGAAAAGATGTCATGAGTGAATGTGGCCAAGATTGGAAACAAGAATCAATGAAAATGCCAATGGGAACAGAAAATTACCGTATTTCCCAGCCTCAAGGATGGACCCCCATTTTGAAGAAGAAAGGGGGGGAAAAAAAAAAAAAAAAAAGAAAAGAATAGGCCAACAAAAAAAGTGTAAATGATGAACAATGAAATCAAGGCCTGTTCAGTAACTCAAATTGGCTTTGCTTTTCAAGCAAATGAACAACAGGGAAAATGAAAAATCAGCTAATCAATGTTCAGGAAGATGAAATTCAGGATTATGAGCCAGGCCTGTCCTGTCTGATAGGGAGAAGTAATTATTTGATTGAATCGTTCAGTTCTCTGGTGATTCAATTTGCTTGTCCAACAATCTCTTGCATTCTACATTTCTAAAGTATTGAATTTGCATCACCTGTCAAATTAGTTTAAAAAACAAAAAACAAAATATTTAAATATAGTCCAGAAAGGGTTTTTGCTTTGTTTTTGCTCAACTCATGTGGAAGTCACAAATCAAAGTGACTAACAATCAAACTGATGCTAATGATTTTTGATGCTTGATTTGGACATTTTCAAAAGGTTAGCTTGCTCCAGGGTAGAACGGTCAAAATGTGACTATAACAACCACAATGAAAATACTAGTTCCAGTAAATCAATATATAATAGTAACAACATTATTCAAGCCAATCACATGGAATCCTTTTTTCTAAGTCAAGTTTATCAAAAACTAAGGATCACAGAATTTTAGTAAAAATACTGCAATAAGAAAATAATTGGAAAAAATAATTGAAAACCATTGAAAGACAAAGAAACCAGTTAATAATTCAAAAAATGCTTACTTAATATTTTATTAGCATAAAAAAGTACATGGAAATAATTTCAAAACAAACAAATCTAGAATTAGCATTTCCAAGGGAAATTATGAATCATCGCCACCCATAAACATTGTTTTTTTTTTACCTTTTAAATTAAGCAGTGGTGGTGGTAACATCAAGTTTCCTTGATGATAATACTACCATCAAATTTATGATTTATGAATAACCTATACCCAGTAACAGTGATTAAACCTGTCTGTTGTGGATAGAGGTGATTAATATTTACAGCATTATAAGTGTTAATAAAAATAAAACTAATGCAGTGTAAATACCAAAGTAGAGAAATCTATTTAGATTCTTTCCCCACCCTGCCAAGAATACTTGTAATACACGTATCAGAATATTATTAAGCCATATCAATATCAAGTAGATTGACAGGTGCATCGCTGTGGAGGCATTACCAAGGTAACAATCAGCTCACACTGCAGTACTGATGAGAGGTAGTACTACATAATTAGATCTGGAATGGTTACCCTATTAATGTTTGAATGTCATCTCTGATTAAAAGACCAGTAGCAGCAGGGCTAAGTAACTCCTTCACAGTCTAGCAGTTGTATTAGGTGTCTAAAGAGAGTTTTGACAGGTCAGTTCAGTAAGGCTGGACAAGGCCAGACTGCTACATGTGCTAAAACAAGCATTGGAGACAGGATCATTACAGTAAGTTTATTTTTCTTTTTTTGAAAACCTGAAGCTGATAGGAGTTTAATGAGCAGCAAATATTTTTATGACAATATTTAGGATAGTGTCCAACATAGGTTAAACAAGCATAATGAAGATAGATAATTTTATATGAGAAACAGAACAAGAGGGTGTGAGTTAGATTCTCACCATGGGCTTACTCTTCAATTCCAATTCCGCTGTTTGTTGGCAGAGGATTACCTAGTCAAAAGTTGTGATAAAAAGCAACTAAAAAAATAACTAGTTAAAATCAATAATACAAACTAAAATAAATCACCAATGCAATTGTTGGGTTTTAAAAGTATCTATGATGAATCCTGATGGTGGAAAAACAATTCTTGCTTTAAAAAAAAAAAAAAAGATCAATCCCAAATCAGGCCGATTTGAATCTATTCATTTATTGCCGTAAAATTTGAAGGGTTTTATCAATACATTTTCAAATATATTTGTAATGACAATGGTACAACAGCTTTCGGTTGGCCAAAAAGAGTTTTGTTTTTGTCGTTAGTAAATGCTCCTATCTTTCAACTACGTTTACAACTAAAAAGCACTCAGAGAACACACCTCTGCCAACGCCATTGTCAGGCGAACTAATTGTGCATGGATCTGCTCAAAAATTCAATTCTTCCCCAAACTATTGTCCCACTCCCACCACAGGATTTCATTGACAACAACTTTTTGTGATATGTGTTGATGGTCATGAGTGTAGACAAAAATGTAATTAGGAAAACAAAAACAAGGAAAAAATATCTCAATCAAAACATTTACTAAATCCACTCTAAATCTTATTACCTTTTTCTCGTTTCATTGCCAAACTTTTGACAAAATTTCATTGTAATTCTTTTGGAAGATATTGTGTGGACAGATGAACAAACAGTTTTTATATATATATATATATATATATATATATATATATTACACATCTTTTTTAACTTTATAAACAGAGGTGAAAGAAAAAAAAATCAGTAGATTCTATTGACAGCTGTAATGTTAGCATGCATTTCAAAAAGATTTGTGAAAGCTGATGTGTTTTTGTACGTAGATTTTATTGTTAGTAAGATAAAATTGCAACTAGAATTTAAAAAAAACCAAACAAGCAAAAAACAATCTGTGCTCCAATTCATGGTAGCTATGATTTGAAAAGCCAGGCACATCAAAACAGAGATTTTTGTGAAAATCTCGACATGGTATTCTATTAAGAAATCTCTAAAAGAACTTGGCAAATCTTTCAGTAAAATCATGTGTTATGTAGGAGATACTCAAAATATGTACTCTAAGCATTGAAAATCGTTAAATCATATTAGTCGCTTTGACTAGTAAAGTAATAAAAACAAAAACTAATTACTGACAAGAAATTTTTTCCATTTATTTTTGAATATTCATCTTAACCACATTTTTTAACAAAAAAGTTCTATGCACTTATCCTTGTTTTGAATAAATTAAAATAAAATTTTCATTAAATAACTATCTTCTTCCAAGCTGATGGTGAACACATTTTTGTCAGCTAAAAGCCGTAATAGGAAATAAACAAAACCAGCATTCCAAGGGAAATTATGGATTACCACCATCCGTATATGCTGCTTTTTATCCACTAAATTAAGCTGTGGTGGTGGGAAAACGGAGTCGATGAAATTGATAAGAATACCACCAATATTGTTTGAATCATGATTCTACAATGATTTAAAAAAAAAAAAAAAAAAGTCTTTATAGGGTGATCAATTAAATAATAGGAATAAAGTAAAGGAGTTACTTTTATTTATTTCTTTGGAGTGTGGTCACTAGACGAACAAATTTAAAAAAAAAAAAAAAAAGAAAAAAAAAAAAAAGAAAAAGAAAAAAAGTGTGAATGCCACTGGACACGAACTAAGGGATCAATTTGGCATAAGCTTTCATTGAAGATTTGAACTCCGCCAAGAAAAATGTATTGGCGCAGGGGGGGGGGGAACAAACCAAAATACCCTGTTTTCTGTACTTGTTGAGGGTTGTGCATATGCAAAATTTCAAGTCTTTACTATCATAGCAACTTTGACAAGTAAGGACTGGGCTAAGTCAGGACTGACATGAATGTCAGACCACATGAATAATCTAAATCAAGCAACAGTGATTAAACTGGTTCGTTGAGGGTAGCAATGATTAATTATCAACATGATATCATTTAATTTAGCTAAACGCCAAGTGCAAATGGTAGTATTATAATTTTCCCCTAACGTGTGTAGTGAATCCTTGAGTGTTGTAATATCTCTGTCTGTGATGCTCTGAATAATCTCTATTACTCATGTATATATGATACGTGTATCCATGTAATTTCTGAGGTAGGGCATTGCTGTGGTCAAGTAAAAGCTTCTTTAATTACATGGAAAATGAAAATTCAACTCATGTAAAAAATACCATCGAAGAATAAATATGGTCAGAATCAATTCTATTCATGACATCACTGGTGTTTTCCACTGGAAAACATCCAAAATAGAGCCAAGTTAGAAGCATGGATTTTGAATGCCATTTTCGATGGGCTTCCTCGATTGAAGGATTTGCTAAACAAAGTCTTACTCTGAGACTTTGAAATTCATATGGACCCTGGAGACCAGATTAAGTTATAACGAACAAGAAAATATATCAGGTAGTAGATATTGCTCTTTAGGCGGACAATAGAAAAATTCCAAGAAAGTGAAAAGCTCAAAACATATCAAGACCTTGTCAGAGATTAAGAAAACTTACTGTCATAGTCCATTATTGAACACCATAGTGTCAAAGTTTCAGGTCATGTAGAGAAATTCTATTGAAGTACGAGTATGGTTTGAATAAATTCTATTTATGAAATAACTGGCATTTTTCACTGAAAAACATCTAAAATAGAGTAAAAAGAAACATCACGATTCACCACAATCTAGATGCTATTAATAAATCTGTCAGAATAAGATGTTTTGATTTTTATAATACATTCCCTTAGTATTGCAATAAGTTTATAAAAAAACGTGTACCTCTCTGCCCTCTCGCTCAAAGAGGTGGTGATTAGGATAAGAGGAGGAATTTTATAACTGACAGAAAATAAACATCAAATTGTTAACCCAGGGAAAGAAAAATATAGATCTTTCTTCAATCACTGGGGATAATTCATCATCTATAAGTAATCTCCTTTCACACACTAAGAAACAGTTCCTCAGATAAAATATTTAATGAGGAATTTAATGAATGGATAGAAGAATCTCAGGGATCTTGGTAGTAAAAATAGTAGCATGTCATATTGATTTTATGAGATCGGCAGTTTGTTTATACAAAGCTCAACATCTGACAGCGGAGCTTAGGAGTTGCCCAGTATGACCCTGAGTTGTGTGTGGGATAGGGGGTTTCAGAATGGATGACTACAGCAATTGATATTAATCTGTTGAGAGGAAGGGTTATATTCAGGCACACAATTGTGTTTTTGTTTTCAGCCTTTATACAAATACACTATAAATGCTGAGAGAAGAAAAACATACGAGTGGTAAAAAGCTTACAAAGACATGGACATTGCTTCATACTAATATCAAATACCATTTGGAAATGTATTCACAAAGGCAGTTAAATATTTAAGAGGACAAAGAGACAGTTGCCAAGTGGTTTTAATATTTTATTTCAGTTATGTTTATGTTGAAAGTGTAACTGATAAACAGCAGATACTTATAATTTTGAGGAAAACAAAAGAAAAATTTGTTGTAAAGTTGAATGACTATGTTGATTTTATAGAAAATTTATGGCTTTTAATCCCTATTACTATCATAGGACAAGAGATTCTTAACAAACATGATCTTTGGCAAATAATTTTGCCAGATATATTTCAACAAGAGAGAAAATAAAATGCATAGGATTTTCCTAATTAAGACATTTTTCTAATTTGAAATGCATACAGTTATGTGGGGGAAAATGAGAAAAAAGAAGAGTTCATTTTGAAAATTTGAAAGGTTTTATGGATTGGGATGATTTTTTCTTAGAAATCTTGTATTTTAAAAGAAAATTATATTTGTTTTTTAAAAAAATTTAATTCAATTTTTTTCACTTTCAGAAATATCAGAAATTTGAAAGAATGTGGACCTCAACAATTGATAAAAGAAAGTCTAAGAGAACAGGAGGAACCTATCGAAATAAATCACAGCATTTAGGAGATCCAATCAAGAGATTGGTAAAGCGCAATCTACATGGGTATTTGGAACTGAACCTTAGAGGCAGGAACCTGATGTCAGTGCCAACTGAAGTATTTAGTTATGCAGCAATTCAGAAACTGGTGCTAAGCAACAATGAGCTTGAGCATCTCCACCCAGCAATTTCGATGCTAACAGGTTTACAATGTTTACAACTTGAGCAAAATAAGCTCAGCAGTCTGCCATCAGAAATACATCAATGTCAACAGCTACGTTATTTTGATATGTCCAGCAATCGGCTGACTACAGTGCCTACTGTGCTACTCACACTCAGACGGCTAAAGATACTTAGTTTGGCAAATAATATGCTACAGCATTTACCCAAAAATTTGGGTTGTCTGGGTCATCTGAAAATACTTAATCTTCGAGGGAACAGGCTGAAGATTTTACCAAACTCTGCACAGAACCTCAACAAGCTGAAGGAGTTGGATCTGTCACAGAATCTCTTTGAGCAAATCCCACCTGCAATGAGTTTGATGGCTCGGCTCAAAATCTTTGATATGAGTGGAAATTCTCTCACATTTGTAGCACCTTGTCTGGACAACATGAAAAAACTGCAAGAGATGAATTTCTCACATAACATGTTAGAAATGGTATTCATGTCCACGTCGAAGTTGAAGAATGTAAAATACTTAAATTTAAGTTACAATCGTTTAGTAACCGTGCCCACTTTTCTGTTACAACTGCCGCAGCTAAAGATACTCCACCTCCAGGGAAACCAAATCACAGACTTTCCAGATGGTTTCAGTAATCTTGTACACCTAAATTTAGCAAACAACTACGTAAATGAATTCTCTGTTCACAAAATGAAAAATCTCCAATCTTTGAATGTGAATAAAAACTTGCTGAAAAACGTTCCACGTGGTCTGTGCTGTCTCAAGAAGTTGGAACACTTTAGCGCTAACAGCAATCAGATCGGCAACATTCCACAGGATATGAAAGATCTGAAAAGACTGCGTACATTGGACATTGGCAACAACAGGATAACGTGTCAGCCACAGTGGATTAGAGAACTCACCAATTTGGAATATTTCAACATCCAGGGTAACAACCTGAAGCAGCTGTACAAAGGTTCAACACCAAGTCCAAGTCAAAATAAAACCATGAATCTAACCAGCTATCAACAGCAACGTTTCAAAGAAAAACAGGTAATCAAAGGGGAAAACCCAAAGGAAACACAAATGCAATGTTATCCAAAATCAAAGCCATTCTACAATAACCAAGACGAAAGAAAAAGCTATTTATCTAAAGAGAGATTGCAAAGGAAATATCAAAAACAAAATGTACGCAGGTCCCTGCAAACAGTGCCAGACGGTAAACCCAAGGTTGTATTCCAAAGTAACGACGACATATACACCACATGGAACTTATCGCCTAGAGACAGTACATCAACATGGGTATACCCAGTGAAAAACACTTACATCACCTACAATTATGCTCTGTCAGAGAGAGAAGCCAAGGTGCATACAGAAAACACATTTCCTGGACCAGACATCAGAGCAAGTTATTTCAGTGATATCACCTACAGCTCTGATGATGAGAGAGTGGAAAGTCTGACTAGTGACGGTTCATCAGTGGACAGTGAACAGAGTTCTACGAATGTATATCAGTGCTTGGAATCGAATAAGGATTACATATGGTAAGTCATACACAGTAGAATTATTTTCATTTTGCATAATTTGGAATAAATGAAAAAAAAAAAAAAAAAAAAAGTTGGGGGGGGGGTCTCTACCAATTATGAGACAAATGAAAGCAGAAAACTTTATACTATTTAAAACTGTTTTATTAAATTCAACTACAAGGATATAATTCAAGGTTAGTGTTTTGCAATAGACAAAAATTTTTTTTTTCATATTTGTAACACTAAAATGAATACTCAGTTGAAATTTATACAAAGAAAAAAATGACATGTCTAACAGTATTTCTCCACTCAACCTCGTTAAGAAGTATTCAGTATTTGTTCCAAATTATCTGCATAAATTTATATGTCTATCACATGTAATGTTTTTGGTAGTTACCTCCTTTCTTCTTTATGAACATTGTCCAAACAATTACCTCAATACTAAATGAAGTGAGAAAAGTACACTGAATCCAAAGGAAGCTGCATATTGTGATCACTTTGGGACCAAGTTTTTCATTTTTAGATAATTGGTTAATAATATTAAGCAAAGGCTATAAAAATTGCAACCATCAACATTCATTGTTGTAAAGTCAATACAACATTTATTGAAGATTTTATGAATTTTCAATTCATTCTAAATAAAGTGTCTACGACCGACTGATTTTGATGTCTAACCATTTGATAACAATATCCACGATTATGATAAACGGCTTCCTCTGTAGTATCAATATGACAACCCTAATTATTTTGTTTATTGATGCAGCATTGGTCTGAAAAGTGGGGTGGAGAACAGGTCTGTTAGGTCATTCAACAGAAACTGTCATGTGACCATGACTTTTGGTAGCATGCAGTCTTGGGGGTGATCAATTATGAAATCGGAAAAAAGGTGATCAATGAAAAAGTTACTTCTCTTGCCTTTTGATGGGCAGTGATCACTAAAAAAGGTCCGAATTTAAAAAAAAAAAAAAAAAAAAAGTGACAGATTAATTTAACACAAACTTACAAAATTGAACCCCCCCCCAAGAACTCTTATAGGGGAAGAATTTTCACCACCAAAAAAATACAAAATAGTAAGCATAAAAAATAGATGTTCAAATTTCCAGCCCTCTAGCTTCATTGGCAATTTTTTTGGTCCAGCTGGCAGACTATGTTGACTGTTTTAGCGACAGTCTTGGTAGACTGTTTCTAAAAAGACTGGCATTACTTTAAAACCTAAAAAGATTTCAGATCTGATTTTAGTGATCCAGTAATAGCACATCACAAATCATTCAGGTTTCAACTAAAACATTATCGTCCTTCTAAATTAAATACATTTTTTTTTTTTATCTGACTGTAGTTTGAGTGCATACCCAAAATTGAAGGCCAAAGATGAAATGTACAACTGCAGCTGCCCAAAGCATTCCCAGAGGAAAATGGCAAAAGAATTGGTCAAAGTGATCAAGGAAACCTTTAGTATATCATGCAAGGGAGGAAGATTTGTATCCTCACTAAATCCAAACATCTGCCTCTACATCCCAAGCTACAACCTAGATCATCCACTACAACTAACTGTGAAGGTTAGTGAAACCAAATGGCTAATCAAAACCACAATGATAGCTTTACAGATTTTATCACTTGATGATTGACTTTTTTTTTTTTTTTTAGAAAGTTTGGTAAAATTTGAAAAAAATTGGTTATAAATTTAGGAAAAAAAGTGTTTAAAAAAATTAAAAGTTATGCTGATTTTAAAAAGATTAGCATCTTCAAAAAAAAAAAGACCATTTAGCATTGTTTGATTAAATCTGTTTGGAGTAAGCTTTCATTTAACCCATAACTATTTATCTTCTTTGTGGATCAGTTTGTTGAACTTTCTGTTCAAACTGCAGCAGAAACATGGATTTCAAGTAAGGGAAAAAAGTTCCCAATTTTTTTTCTAATAGTGTTGGGTTTGTTAGTTGAGAGGTTAGAAGGAAACAAACTTTATTAGAAAATAATTCTTTTTTTACTAGGTAGACAGTTCTTCCCACTGAAGTTGAAAACGATGAAAATTATACATGCATCAAGTGGAAAAAAAGAAAAAGACAAAAAAAGGAGCTTGTTTCTTGAAATTCCATACATTGAAAGTCTTTTAATAGAATTTTTAACAATCATAGAATAATATAATTTTCTAGTATTACTTCAACAATTTGATCGAAGGAATATCTTTAGGCTTAAAGTTTCATATTTGCATGAAAATAGTATCTTCCAGTCTAATTTGCAAGCCGATATAAAAAGTTATGTATTGTCTATAACCTTGAGAAGAGTCTGGCACAGCAACTCTTCTTTTTCATCTTTGTTGTAGTCAATGTTTCATCAGATTCATTTTTTGCTTCAACCCACCAGAAGGAGAGACCCTTTACTTAGAGATATTACATTTTATGCCTGAAGAGGATTGTAGAGTTGAATCCTCCGAAACGTTGTGACTACATTGTAGATGAAAAGAGTTCAAATTGTCTTGGAAAAAAATAAAATATTGTATGCAAAAGTTATAATCTAACAGAAACTTGTGTTTTCCAATCTTTCAGGTTGTCAACATCAGCGAGGAAGCAGTCCATGTAGCTCAGCAAAGAGATCCATCACTGGGCAACGTCTTATCATTAAGCGTGGCTGTAATGCTGACTCCAAATACAGATGTGCCTTTTGAAGCACCACTGCACATTAGTTTACCAGCTCCACGTACGGTTGATGAAAATGCGAGTGGCTGCTTACATGTGCTCACAGCAAAAGACGACAACAGCTGCACTCCATTCTTTAGGAAATATTCACTTAGAAACGGGTGCATTTCATTGAAAACCTATCATTTATCAGGGTAAGCATGACCTTTCAGAATCTTTTATATCTTTCCAAAGTTGAAAAGTTGTCTTCATTTTGTCTTAGGTTAGATTATTGATAATGAGCATCTTTAAGGGGTGGGGGTGGGGTCATAGAAAGTTCATTTGCACCCCCTGGAAAAGTAGTACAACTAATTTAATCTACTCATTTAAAATAATTAAGTAACAGGAGTAATAAACTCAAAAAGACACCTCAGAAGAATAAAGATTCCAGAATTTGTTAATTATTTTTTTTATTACTTTACTAAACAAAAGAACAAATCATGATCATCCGATGACATTTTATAGACCATAACTTGAAAGCAGCAAATTATCAAAAAGAAACTGGATTCTTCTTGGATCTTCAATCTCATCTTTGACTTTGTTCATGAACTGCATTTTATTTTTGTTGATTTTATCTCTATGAGCATTCATCATACAGAAATGAATATATCCTTTTTGTGCTCCCCCAGAAAAGTGGCAGCAAATGCCCATGATATTTTATCAAAGAATTAGATGTACTGACAAGGGCAAGATTTGAGAATTTACGATACCATCAAATGCAGGAACCAACATTATGAAAATTCTCCTGAATCTCGAAGGTTTTGCCGATTCAAATTTGATTTTTTTTTTTTTTGTAAGGAATCTATTACTGCTTCTCCAGTCATGTGAGAACTGAGGGAGAAAGCAAGAAACAAAAGCTTGTGTAAAATTGTAACTCCCTTTACTTTGATAGAAATTGATCAAACTTGAAATTCTATTTGGTTTTATAGTTTCTCTATCTGATGAATGTTCCAAGTAAGTGCAGTAGTAAAAAGTACAAACATCTAAGAGTTAATAGAGATGCAGATCTGGTGATTTAATATTGTGTATCCTATTGGCTTTCTGAAACATTTTTTTTCCTAATGCAAATATACAGGTGTAATTCTAAGTTCTTTTCCCCACTTCCCATTTATTTCAGCAAAGTGGCAGTGATTACTAAATCAAAATGCCATTACAAAGCCTGCAAATCAACAGAGACTTTATTAATGCAGTTTCTACATTAAGGAGATGAGACGGAGAAAAACATCTTTTATTTCTACAAAGCGAATAGGACAAGACTGACTGCCTCAAAGTCAAACACCACTCTTAACAAGGTAAATTAGGTACATGAACAAGGTAAATGTAAAATAAAACATTCATCAAATATCTATATAGAAAGCACATAGCACTGAAACTAAAAAATATTGTTCTGTGTAGTTTCAAGGAATACATGAATATACCATAGAGCAGGTATGTTGAATTTGTGATTTGCTATCAACCATTTGATCAACAACCTCTGCTCAGTAAGTCTCCGTTAATGACAAAAAATACTCATAAGGAATTTAGAATAAAACATTTATATAAAATTCATGTATTTTTTGTATTTTTGTTCCAGATATTTTAATGTGCAGTCAAACTAAACATGAGAAAATGAGAATTTTTAGCAAAGAGTTCTTAATGTTTAAAACCAGTCTTATTACATCTTATTTCAAAGTGAGATTTGATTCCACGACTTGACTTCAAAACTTCATGAGTGATTTAATGATACATTTGTTGATGCCCAATAGAAAGAGTAAGTCATCACAAGAATCATAGACTATTCTTCATTTCTACCTGATTATTTATGTTAACCCATTGTACCAGACACTATATCCTTGAAAAGCAACTCTTTGTGTTCTAGTCATTTTCTTTCATGTATTCCCATAGCATTATGAATATTCACATGCCAGACTTGAATTACAATAGACTGAATATCAAAATAATATATTTTTCTAAAGAAAAAGAAATCATTCAATTAATATTTTACTGGAAATGAATTAAACCGAGTGTATATTTGTGTTTAGGGAGAGAAGACGAAGAGACATCTATTCATAATAATTAGTACAAATACATGTGGCAAAAATTTCCCAAATATGACAAATAAAAATATAAGATGAAACCTTGGATATGACACATCAAACCGACTATATCACAACTGATAAATGTAGATAATAGAAGTCCTGAAAATACGAGAACGGTTATTAGACAGAAAAGATAAAATATTGTCACCGTTCATTTTTTCTCTCTCTTTTTTTAACAAATGGCCACTGTTGCAGAATATGGTGTTTTTAGGATCAGACACTGAATAAACCTGACCCTAACCTAGTAAAAAAAATCACATTTCATTCTGCAGCTGGAATGGCAGCCATGCAGAAACAGGAAAGGTAATGATCACCAAAATCTTTTCGAGACAAATATAACAAAAGAGAACTTACCATTGGTGAAAAGAAATGGGATTTCCAAAGGTTCCACCCCTTTTATCTCTGGTATCCCTTGTGATGTAATTGTGCACTCTAAAATGTATTCCTGCCCATCTTTACCTGGTGAGTTCTCTTGCAGACAAACATTCTAAAAAGCAAGAAGATAAACACATCTGTATTAACTCCATAGAACATTAGCACAATACAATGCTTACATCTGTATCTGGCCTCATGCCAGACCAAATTGAACTTGGCAAATATCTATGTTATAAATTGACTCAGATGAAAGTAATTACAGAGGATGCTGTTGATTATACACATTGGTAATGTTGAACTAAATTAGTCACAAACTCCATTTAAATTCAATTACAAATTTTAAAATATTCATATCAATAATATCAATTTTTTATCATGTTGAGTTGTTAATAACAATGAATTTATCACATTGTAAATTGTTACAATTTTTATATCTTTTTTTAAAAAAGTTGTCAGCTGGTTATAGATCAATCTGGGACATCTGTGGCTTCATCTGGAGAAATAAATAGGGAAATGAGAAAAGTGGGGAGAAAAGGTGTGAATTCATTTAATTGAAATTTTATATTCACCTATTTGAAGGGGGGGGAAAAAAAAAAAAAAGATTGTATGGTTTTCTATAATCACAAAATTGTAACCTCCCATATTTCATTGAAAAACAATTAATAGAACAGATGTTTACCTGTAGTGTGGCTTGGCCATTGCACAGAGGGACCACAAGCTGTCGGGTGTCACCAACAAATGCAGGCACTTCAACTACTCCAGGTGGCGCCCTCATCATGATGGTAACAGAACCATCACATCTTGGCCCCACTGGGTTGTCATATTGGTCCTATAATGTTTGAATATAATCCAGTCATTTAGAGAGAGAGAAGGAGTGTGAAGAAAGTGAGAGAGAGAGCAAGAACACTTATCACAAAGATGCAGTCACCAATTCTGGAGGTAAAGAAAAAAAATGTTAGTAAATATACAAGGTGCTACCATAATATTCCAGTAATCAGAACAGTGGGAGCAATCCAGACGCCATCCAGCCCTTTGCAGTGAGTTTGAGCCAGCAGCACCCTTTGTGCATCAGTGAGCCAATGGCTATGTGCATGAATGAGCAAGGTGCTGAGATACTTTTGTTTCTGTGTTTTGTCAGTTTTTACAATGGCTGATCTCATTGAGCAAAGAAGCCACATCTAATTCTCCTCCAAGATCAACAAGACCACTGAAGAAACTGACAGATTTCTTCAGGAAGCCTTTAGTGACAATGCTATGTCTCAAAGCAGAATTCTTCTTTGGTACAAGCATTTCAAGGGAGGATAAATATTTGTTGAAAACAATGACCTTTCTGGACCACAATCAATGAGCACAAAACCAAGAAACAGAAAGATTGTGTCAGGTTATCCTTGCAGATCATACACAAACAGTTCGTGATGTAATAGAACTGTCGCACTAGAGCATTCAACGCATTTTGTTTGACAAGTTGGGTAGGAGACCCATTGCTGCAAAATTTATGCAGAGACCAATCATTTGTTGTCTGTCAGTTCTTACTTGCAATAACAGTAGTCAACCGACTTTGCTCCTAGCAACAACATAGCCCCATCCCACGACTGAAAGGGTGTTGTTTTAACTTGATTGAGAAGATCCAGAAAGAATCACAAGAGGTGCTCAAGACCATCACACTCAAAGCCTTTCAGGGATGCTTTGTTGGGGCAGGGGGGTGTTATTGCTGGGACCAATGTATACATGGCCAAGGGGACTACTTCAAAGGTGACATTGAGAACTACGAGCTGGGGTAGGTTATTCTACTGCAATGTTCGAATTACCGGAATGTTTGGATACCACCTTGTAGTTTTAGGTAGGTTTGCCCATCTTGCTTCAGCAAAATAATCAGTTCGGTCTACATCACTATCATCTAATTTTGGTAAGGGACTGAAGTGGTATTCATGTTCAGATTAAGCCTGTCGATGAGACAGATGAGTGACACCAATTCAAAGTGAGTCTTTATCCCCCTCCAAAGTAATGATTAAGAAGACCCCTAGAAAATTAATTTAAAACTAGGTGGCTTTATACCTAAATCAGTGGAATGAAAGTCATTCCCAATATAAGATCAATAAAAAATTTGTAAAATTAGACAAAAATAAGGAAGACAAGACTGATTTTTACAAAACAAGATAGATAAAAGTGATTTATCTCAATCTCGTACAGCAAAAGCTTTTCAGTTTTTCATAATTAAATAACCATTGATCCAAATTTGATGTCAGGAATTTTTTTGAAAAGTAGAAAATCAACCAAGTCATTTCATAACTGGCAAAGGCTAAATGTTTACAGAATTGGTTTAATGTAATTGAAAGATATTGTATGTTAGAAAGCAAAGAGATTTGCTACCATAAGCAACTCTATAATAACTATCCCTTAAAAGAAGCTAAATAAAATACTAAATAAATTTTTTTAGTACTTCATTCAATTTAAGACCAATAAGTCCATTTAAATACCTTCCATGATGGCAAAATAAATAATACTTACCCTTATCTCCATACGAAGAAGTTTTATTAGGCATCGACTGGTGTTATGTTTTGAGTTGCTCACTGTGGGTGTACCCAAGTGTTCAAGAGGCACCAGCTTTGAAGGCGTGCTGGGAAGGACAGTTACAGATATCTGCAATACACAAGAGATATTTACACATTTGAGAAACAGATTTTACTAGTTCAGAGAGCACGGCACTTCAAACACTTGCACAAAGTCGGCATCAACCTTTTCAGCGATGGCTTCATTGAAAACTTTTTTCAGGTTTCAGCAGCCCCCCCCCCCGCCAAACAGTGATACAAAATTAACGGACAAATTTATTTATAAGTCTATAGCCCTCTTCAAGTCTGTCATAGTCTCCTAACATATCTTGGGCCCCACTGGGTAGTCATAAATGATCCCTGTGGTGAATGGCTGGTCTACTCTCAAATGTGGACTTTTCTTAAAGAACCAATATCTCTATCAAATGAGCTACGCTATTTTTGGGTTATACTATGGAAAGAAAAAAAAAAAAAAAAAAAAAAATTGGCAGAGGGAATAAATTCAAAGAAAAAAAAAAAAAGAAAAAAAAGTTATACTTATAATCAGATTATTCATTTTTTTTCTTTAATTATGTTAGATTTTCAAAATTCATAACTTGAAAAATGAAAGCATTTATTCCATAGAAAAATTGGGATCAGTATTATTGAAAAAGACCTTAAAAAAAAAAAAAAATAAACAAAAAAAACCAAAAAAAAAAAACAGAATATATTGGATAATTTGGATAAATAACTTACCACATCACTATCTACATTGTATTTTCCATCAAAATATACAAACATAATACTGTACTTGGTTGCTGTCTCTGGACTCATTTTGTGGCTGTAATACAAATACAAATGGAATTAGAGTGACAGAAAAATATTACAAGCAGAAGAAGTGAAGCATTTCAGAGTACATTGTATCAGTGCTTGGATGTGTCCATCTTGAGCAGGCATTTAACTCCATCACCCCCTACCCCTTCTAAAATCGTTGAGTAACTAGTGAGCAGGGGTGCGATTGTACAGAGAGCACAATTGACACATCTATATTATACCTTCTATCATTTGTGTTTTCAATCACACAATTATTGCACTGAAAATAAAAACAATAATGTCTAGAAAGCTTTAAACACTAAACATTAGAAAACTTTTTCAAAAGATTTAGTGTTTATATTATATTGTGTATGCTACGTATTTACTTCTAATTCTTATATGAATTAGAAAAATTCTTCACTGGAATATTTTCAGTTGGAACGAGTGTTATGTATCAACTATAGTAAGAGAATACATGGCTTTTTGAGATTGGATGAAATAGACCAACTGTTTAAAAAAAAAAAAAAAAAAAAAAAAGGCCATGCATAAATTCTATTGTACTCATGCTCAATAGTCCACCAACGTACTACTTGGGAAAAAGTCATTTTCTTTAATGGAACTTTCACAAAACATGCAGCAATAGCAACAACAATAATAGCCATATCAGTCAGACATATAGTATTAGTAGCAACTATCAACCCTCTCTCCTTACCCTTCCATTACTCAACACCTTCCTCCCCTATACTAATATGGCTGACAGTGAAGTTCAAGAGTTTACAACTTAACAAAATTACCTGAACAAAAAATATCAATTTACAAAAATTGGTTAAGTGTGACCAATATCCATAAAAAGATAAAACTTACCTGAATGTAAATATACCTTTATGGCTGTCGTCCATATTGTCGGGATTGTATGATATAGCCTACAATAGATAAAAATGACAAAATGAGGATTGTATGATATGGCCTACAATAGATAAAAATGACAAAATGAGGTTTCAATTTGAATTCATTTCAAGGAGCAGAAAGAGAGTGTTCAGGCTAGACACTTGAATATGGTTTTAAATTTTAATGAAACAAGTTCAATTTTTTTTTCTTTTAGAAAAAAAAAAAAAAAAAAAAGAAAAAATCAGATTCAAATATATTTCAATTTTCCATATTAGAATTATAAAAGCTCTCAGCCAGGCACGGCTTTTCGTTTCTATGTATTTTTCAAATTTGGAATACAAAAGTGTCAACTTTTGTCTCCACCTGAATGAAGTTAATTTTTTAAAACACAAAGGGTTACAATGAAAATGGAGATGGAGATAAATGAAGAAAAGTAACCAAACAAAGTTGTGCTAAAATGGGCTGTTGTTACCTTTCTAGTTTCAAAATGGCAGCCACACAAGCTGCAGAGTTACTGATAAGGTTGTTGTCATTGTCATCCGCATCTTTGACTTTAAATTTAACATCAGCATCTGCTGCTTTACAGCTAGAGTGGTGGCCATTTTGACATGGGAAGATCACATTCAAATTTCTAAAAATTGATCGATACTTACTTTTGAAGGAGGAGTTGTCTGATGGCTGGAGTCATTATGCCATTGTTTCATGGTAAGATGAGATGGTTGAGCTAATGCTAAGGGGTTGCCATCCTCAGCCAATACCTTGACTGTATAAACTGGAAAACACAGAAAAATGCATGAATACAAATATCACCAGAGTTTCTCACAATATAAGTTATCAAATCTGGTTATTGATTTATATTAGAAGAATATCATTGTTGTTAATAACTGCCCAGTTATTTGGCAGGTTTATCTCCAATAATAGATAAGGAGGAAAGATTTTTTATAAACCAATTCAACATATTATATCTTACTGCTACCATGATAGCAAACAAGTTTGAATCCTAACTCACACCCAGGATACTCCTCCCCCTTTCTCTCCTTCAACAGCTAAACTGTTTTATACTTTTTTTCCTCACTTCACTATGTGGAATCTGGTGAAGAATAGTATTTCGCTACAATTTTTCTGCATTGCAAAACTGCATCTTGAAGATGCTGATGCAGTTTTGGAGAAATGCATCAAGCCTATCTTTGTGATAATAGAAACTTTTGAGATGTAATATACCTTTTCTTAAATCTATCACTTTCACATTGTCAAATTATTACCACCAATATCTTCAAAGCAATCCAGCCATCACAATCAATAAATGAACCTCCATAGAGTCAAAATTTGTAGTCATGTTAACAAAATTCGATCGAAGAATAAATATGGTCACAATAGATATCATTTATGGCATCACTTTTTTTTCCACTTGAAAACATCTAAAACAGAGTAATGAAGCATCCAAATTCTGGTGAATCTTGATGTTATCAATAAACCCTTCAAAATAAAGTGAAAAAAAAAAAAAAAAAGTAAAAAAAATCTCAGAAGGGGTTCAGTGGAGTACTGATGCCAATTGTCAAGTCTTTAGACAAAACAGTATGTCCAAAAGCACTGGAACACATTAACAAATAAAAAGGGATAGAATGCTTTGCTACCTTTGGTGGCTATGACTGTTCAATTATTACAATATCAGCTAATGTCTAGAAATAATAAATATTCTAGAATGAGAATGCCACAAGTTGTAAAATACTTTACCAAGGGAGAACTAAAAATTCTGATAGTTATAAGTACTTCACCATCAAAGCATCATCTCAGTTAATTATGGAAACTAATTAACTCAACTTCAATGGAGATTATATATATATATATATATACATACACACACATATTCCTTGAAAAGCTAGGAGATAAACTCTGAAAAATTTAAAAAGGAAAAAAAAAAAAGCCTACCAGGTAACTCTGAACCAGCTTCAACCACTATAGTTTTTTCACAGTCAACATCTAGCCGAAGAGGCTTGGTAGGGTCAGGCTGGATATTGATTTGGATTTTGGGTCCTGTAATTACTTTATTGACCCCCAACAGAGCTTTTACAGTTAATTCATACAATCCCCTGCAAAAGAATTGAATGATATTCAAGTTAAATCAATGAGTAAATTTAAATACATAGAAAAAAATAATATCTAAACAGTTTCCTTTAGAAATATCAAAAGATCAATGGTTCTAGTTACTGCCTTCATTTTGGATAGAAGGAGAAAGAAATAGAAAAAACTTATTAAAGTTATTCAATTTAGTGACTTCAATTCCATTTTAATCCTTCATTTGGACAAACAACATTTCAAAAATAATACTTCAACCTTTTAGTGTTTGTTGTTGGACAGACTTTCTCCCCAGATTCACCAAACCATCATGGTGTTGCAGAGCTATCTCTCCATGAGATGTTATGCATAATGAAAAGCAAATTACACTAGCATACACAACATAAAAGATATTGAAAATATATGAAAATGATTTGAAATCTTCAAAAACATTAAGTCAAAATGAGGTTTTCATAAAATTGTTCTTACTTTGGTCCATTGATACAAAAACTGCCGAAGTTTACTTTTCCTTCAGCATCAGTCTTCATAGGGGTAGGTGAAGGCACAATCTGGAAGGAAAATCAACAGTAGGAAATAATTTATCAAAAACAATTTCAGTTTTAAAAACAAGCAATCGTAAAAACAACTCAAATGTTATTGTAACATTTGATAAATTTAAATATCAAAAATAAGCATAATTTTAATTTTACTTGATGCATTATAGTAATCTTTTCCATTAAAATTCAGTTTGATTTGAAAAAAAAAACCCCCAAAAAACCAGCAGATATGAGATTTTCTTGAAGATTGATAAATTGCAAAATATAAACAAGCTTACATGGATAATGAGGAGATGAAAAAAATAAAGGGAAAAGGAATTCTGAATCATTTGGAAAGTAATTCACTAGAGACACCTGTGAGTAGATATATATTTGTTACATCAATCGATACGAGTCTCAGAACAAACGGAGAAGACAGAAGTTGATTTGGAATCAAGCAAAATCAAAAAGTGAAATGATGTAACACTTCAACAGAAAACATTCAAAACAATCCAAACAGGAATTAATATTTTTTCAACAAATGAAATGAAGACATTTGGATTGGGGGGGGGGGGTTTAGATTTTACTTTGATTACAGAAATTTTCAATCAAATTAATTTTCATCTTGTACTTATTTTTGTGAAAATAATTGAAATTTTGCCAATAAAGCAGTTTCACCAATTCAGCGTAACACTTCTTTAATATATAAAGGTTGTAATTATCCGACTACACACAGGTACATGAGCGTAAACAAAAAAAGTTTTCCAAGGGAGACATCGGGCAATTAACCCGACCCTGCCTGTTCAAGTGTAAACGGAGACGGACCTCTGAAACTGGACGTATTTATACCACCCTGGCCGTGAATGAAAGGGAAGAACTGAAACCTATACTCAAATAGGAGTGATCTAAATATATAAACAAACCTCAAAATATTCTTACAAATGATTTTAAAGAAAGAAAGGAAAATGTAACTTGTGAAACAGGAGAATCAGAGATCGAGCTTACCTTTATTTTCTGATCTCTACCCAGCAGTATTTTGACATCTTTTTCTTTACACTGGTTACCAGCATCATCACACAACATCACAACCAGGTTCTGGTTTGTCTTCCCCCCATCATACATGACAATAGGCTGTGTAATGAAGAAAAGAGATACATGGTAGTTCAGACATTCAGCTCTGTAAGGAATTCACAAAAGAATTCCATGGAGTTTTTTTTTTTGAGCAAAACAAATTCAAAAATAGCATCTCAAGGATACATTGTGTTAACATTAAAATAATATGTTTGGATATATGAGAGAAACTAAGAACAGGTCTGATTAGTCCCTCAATAGAAACTGTCACATGACCGTCTTATGGCAGCATTAAAAATTGGGAAAAAGTGATTAATGGATAAGTTACTTCCCACCTTCTGTTGGGTAGTGATCACTGAATTTTCCAAGAACAAAAATGAATGCTGCTTGACACAAACTAAGGGATCAATTTGGCATAAACTTACATTGAAAATTGGAACCCCAACCCAATCCACTAAAAAGCCAATTTTGGGAGGAGGTCAAAAAACAACAAAAACAAAATGTTTTCTAGATACAATAAAGAGTAAATGTTTAAACTTTCAGCCCCCTTACTCCATTGGTGTGGCCTGTATACATCATACGTATATAGTCAGCCAGCAGCACCAACTTGAAAACTGAAGAAACCTATGTACAGTGTTGCAGCTCAAAAATCACTCTACCTTGTTCAAATTGAACTAAAACCAGATATATATTTCCATTTATAGTCGAACTAAGGAATTTACAATAAAAATGGTAAAAAAGACATATTCTTCCACAAACTTAAGAGCAGATAGCTCTTAAAAAACTTATATTAAAGTATTTGAATATTACATTAACAGATAGCCATTTTTAGCTGGGAAGCTTTCAAGTTCATCTGATGTTTGCATGTTGTATATAAACAGATTGGCTTCAAGCCCACCTCTCAATCAGATGTAAAATCTTTCCTTCTCAGCTTCAAAATTGAAGCTAATGTTTAATTGCAAACAATTTCATCTTCTAAATGCATGGAAGATGTTTTGATTGTATTTGTTTATAATTGATGCAACTACATTCTCTCATCAACGTCATTGAATGTTCGTCTTGAGAAAAATGACTTTTCTTGCTTATTCATTCCAATGGTAACCCAATTCAATTTCCACAAGGAAATATTCTACGGAAAATAAATCTTTACAAGACCAAATGAACTGTTAAGGAATATCAGACCAACATAGAGCCTTAACAGATAGTTTTAGTTGATGGTTTCTAATAATACACTCTTTATGGTCAAATATTAGAACAGTTTGGAAATTTTGGGGATTTCATTCAGGATGAATATGTCATGCTTGATGTAGGTGTCTGTGTAGAGCATTTTCTATCTGAGAATTCAGAGAAGTTATCATACAGAAAAGGGATGGAGAATTCAGAGAAGTTATCATACAGAAAAGGGATGGAGAATTCAGAGAAGTTATCATACAGAAAAGGGATGGAGAATTCAGAGAAGTTATCATACAGAAAAGGGATGGAGAATTCAGAGAAGTTATCATACAGAAAAGGGATGGAGAATTCAGAGAAGTTATCATACAGAAAAGGGATGGAGAATTCAGAGAAGTTATCATACAGAAAAGGGATTGAGAATTCAGAGAAGTTATCATACAGAAAAGGGATGGAGAATTCAGAGAAGTTATCATACAGAAAAGGGATTGAGAATTCAGAGAAGTTATCATACAGAAAAGGGATGGAGAATTCAGAGAAGTTATCATACAGAAAAGGGATTGAGAATTCAGAAAAGTTATCATATAGAAAAGGGATTGAGAATGCATATTGGTAAGCAAGTAACAGGCTAACTACAATCACTGATCATTACAAACACCATTTTGAATGGAGCCTTGAGCCAATTTTGGAATGTTAAGAATATCGTGATATAAAGTGGAAATATTCTGTCGGGGATTTAAATCAATGCAATGTATAAAGAATCAAGTCAAGCGAATCGGTAAAATGGTGGTGGTGGTGGTGGTGGGGGCAATGTTTCTTCACCCACCTGGTTCTGGTTGAAGCAGAGATTTTATCCTTATTAGTATAGTAAAATGCTATGTCATCCGAAGTCCCAATTGGCCAACGTTAATCATGGGTGTCCTGCTTTCAGCAAGAATGTCAGAGTGCTTAGTGTGGAGGTAGTTTGAGACACTCCAACCTCTCAACTATGCTGAAGGCTAACAAATGCAAGTGTTCTATACGTTTTGAAATCAACATGACTGCTTATGATCCTAAACCAAGGCGATTCATAGTAATAGGAACAAAATTACAAAACAAGCGTGAAAAATCTATTTTTATCAAGAAGAAAGATAGTAGAAAAATAAGAGATTAACTTGATATGATTATATGGATTAATACCAACTGTAATACTGTCACAGCCTTCGAAAAATATAAACTAGAAATTGCGTAGTGAAAAGCAACAGAATTTTTTCATCAATTTGCCATAGAGAGAGGGTAGTAGAAATCAAAGAAAGGTTAAGAAATTTTTGAGACAAATTACCTCCTCCAAATCCCAATTGGGGATCTTTAGCTGAACAGGTGGTCCTGACACTACTTCCACTCGTACATAGTCCTTCAGCTGTCTCCATTGTATGACCAGCTCTTTAGAACCTGTCTTTCCATCGTCAAACATCACACCTTTCATACAGAAGGCACACATCTGCAACAAGATTCAATATGATGTAAACACACAAAATCTCTATAAGACAAAATAATAAAACATTTGACACTGTTATTGAAAGCATTTGTTTCTTTGACATACTTCCCAAAATATCAACCCTTTGAACCCTTAGCATCAGAGCTCCTGAGGGGAAAAGCTCAAATTTTGCATGATTTTACTACCTCATTGGATGTCAGAAAACCAAAAACAAATGACGCAAAATATACAGGAATGTTCCTTACCTTTTTAGTGATAAATAAAAGGTGATGAATACATGTATCAGTATGCGGATATAAAACTTTTATTTTTTGACTACTGACATGTTTGTGTCTAATTCATTTCATTTTAACAGTTGGTGTGCTCCGTAAGTTAAATATATTTCTCTGTGTTTTCATGCAATAAAATTCGAGAACTACTTACCGGTCTAAATCTAGATCGGCATTCAAACCCTCACTAATAGATTCTAGATAAATATCTGGCTTAGAGTGAATGATAAAATATTCTTCAGCCCAAAATATCATGCTCACTGATTCATAAGGTAATGCTTTCAGAAGAGTCAAATTTACACTGTTTTTTTTTTTTAGATATATCAAATATTTAACTGACAAATAAACAAAGATGATTACAAACTGAAAACTAGATAACCCTTCATCACAAGACAGAGTTCAAAGTATCAGTCCATTCTGATACTTGGAAATTTTTCATACCAACAGATCAACATGCAAATAGTTTCAGTACCTTTTATTCACATCAAAGCAGAATATCAAGGGTGAAAAAAAAAAAGAAAAAAAGAAGTAAAACATCCTGTCTGTTAAGAGACAAATCTCAAACGGCAGGTGATGAGTCCTAGATTCTGTTACATGCATGAGCTGGGTGATCCTTGCAAGTCTCCAGTCTGGTTGGGACCAGGACCACAAATTTTTATGACCACCCCCTTGGCAGGATGCAAGTTCATGGAAAGGATACCTCCAACCTAATCACACAGCTTCAAGTGTACTCAATTAGCTGCTGAGCGCAGAGGGAAATTTGTTCTAATAGTTTTCTTCACTGTTTGCTCATACATAGCAAGAGTATAAAAGAATTAATCATTTGAAATGCTTAGCTTAAAAGAGTAACAAAGATGAAAAAACATTAGAATCATATCCTGGAGAAGATGGAGGAGTAGAGCAGAAAGTGACCATCAACCAATTTAGTTATATCATCTTGTTATGCAGAGTCTATATTGTAGATCTGTTTCATTGAAAGTTCTGGATGTAAACTAAAACTCTTACAGAATACGAGAGTAAGACTTACCTGCCCAGGGTACTTTTGAATATTGCTTTTAATCAAGCCACCAGCACTAATTTCAAGGTCATTTAAGGCTGAGGGATCAAGCTTTAAAAAATAAAAAATACATTTTATTAAATTTATATTCATAATTTGGGGTAATTTTTCAACACAGACACACAAAAATACTTTTCTTCAACGTAATTATTTTTTGTATAAATGAGCTTAGATTTGAATTATAGATTATCAAAGATTACACAATCAAAAAGATGAAAATGGGCTCAAAAAAGTTAGGCCAAAGTGGTGCACATACAATAGCGGGGTTCAGTGATTAAGACAAAGAAATCATTCCCTTTGAATGATTTTTCATTATTTTTGAGGGCAGACATACACAAAAATGATCCCTTACAAAATTTTGATTTTGGAATTTCTCTTGAATTTAATTTTTATTTAAATATTTATACTTTTATTGAAAAGTCTCAAAAAGGTAATTTATTTGCAATAAGTGACAGAAGTTAAAAATTTTTCATTTTTATTTGATATACACTTTAATCTTTCTTTCCTGTTGTTTTCTAACCTTGTCTTGTGTAATCAAACGTTTGTTTTTGGTCAGCCTTGGTTTGTGATGCATGCCTCTTTCAGGTCAATTCATACACATTTTACAGTGAATTATAGTTTTTAAAAAATTGTGTTTCGTAAGGGATCATTTTTATGTTTGTCCAGTTTCAATAATTGAAAAAAATAATTCAAGGGAAATAGCCTTTGTTTTAATCTTTCGATGCCAATTTTGTATGCGTACTGAATATTCTGTCATCTTTTTGGAAAGAAAAACATTTTTGTCTGCAATTCTCAGAGGAAAAGAACTGAATCCAGACACACAAGAGATTGTTCAAAGGATGAAATCACAAGAAAAGCAATAGCAACAACTTGAGAATAAAAAGAAACCAAACCAACACACCTCTGCTTGTATTTCATTACCACTTTTGTCTTTAATGCTGATTTGGATTTCTGAGGTCAATGGTTCATTTATTCGGATGGTGCTGGTTCCTTTCACCTTACACTTCAGCTGGGAAGGCTCTCCAGGCCTAGCCCTTGAAGAACGGAAAAAAAAAAATTATAATTATATAAATATATATTTTTTTTGAAAATAAATCAAAGTAAGCATTGTATAAATACAGCCAATACACGGAATGAATACAAAATATAAGAGTTAGAATAAGAAGTAGGATGTTACAACCTACCGAAAAAAAAAATATCAGCAAAAGAAATCAGTTCAAAATTTATCTTGGGTTTAATACAAGAGTATATACATTTCGTCGGTGCACGATGGTAAATTTGGTCAAGTGTGAAGAAAGTAAGTTTTCTAGTGAGGAGTACTTTAAGGATATATATTAAGTTTTCTTCAAAGGAAGTGAATATAAAAGAATTGCTATAGTTCCTAATGACTTTGCCAGTTATGCAAAACTACAATATCATGAATTATCAATTCTCTTATAAATACAATTGACTGCATTTCAAATATGGCAGAAAGAAAAAGTGAACTTACTTGACAGTAAAGTTAAAGTGGGTGTCAGAACCATCCAGGATACTAACATGACAGTATTTCTGATCTGTGGTTGATGTCGGCACTTTAATATCAGGTAATTTTTTTTGCATAAGCAATTCCTTACTTAATTTGGGGGTCCAATTCACCTGCAAGAAAAAGAAAATCATTAAAATGGAAGAATGAAAAGTCATGCAACAATATAATGATCCTGTATGTCTAAGAGGATGTCAACAACTTGGTGCTTGAAGCCCTTTTAGAGAAAGATCTTTCTAGCCTGCCTTCATGACCACCCAAATAAGGGGTTTAAATCGAATTCAAATTTAAAAATAAAAGAACAAAAAAAACAAAAAAAAAACAGACTAGTATTTATGATATTAAAAACGTAAATAAAATGCCTAAAAATGTTGGTGTTGATTAGATTTTGGGTTCTTTTGGGCATTTTCTGGGCATTATAAGGCAACATAAAAGTGTAAATGAAGGAAATTAGACTAAAAAGCATTGTCTGAACAAGTGCATTAGGGACCAATACTAACATTTATTTATCATTTTACAAATACAAAAATCAAGAAGGAATAACAGCGAATGCAAACTCACGACTCGCTTTTAAAAAATTCCTCACGATATATGAAAATAAAAATTACCTTTACTTTTGAGCATATCTTTTCATCAACTAAAATCTCTCGACCAGCCTCATCCAAAAGATTAAAAGCTAAAAAACATAAATATTAGTCATTTTATTTAGAGAGAGGAATATGCATAAGATTCACAATTATGCACGTTGAAAAAAATACAAAATAAAAAGGCTATTTAATTTCATTTTCTTATTTTGAAGCCATTGAAACATCAATCTATTTTATTGATGGGCAAACAGCAGCCAAGTACTTTGTAGGTCATGATATACCTTACACAAGATATAGAACAACCGACCATAGACAAGTCAAGTGTAGAATAAATGCATCTTGTGATTGCTTCATAACATTTTGCAGAGAGACTTCTACCTCTCTGGGTGATATTCAGAGATTACATTATAAAACATTGATTAATAGCAAAATTGTAAAAAAAAAAAAAAAGAAAAGAAGAAGAAGAAGAAGAAAAGAACCTTACCAAGACCCTCAATGAATTCTCCTGCTATTCCAACCACTTCCTGAGAATTTCTAATATTCACCACTTTTTCTACCCCGTCCATGATATAGGAGAGCTCAATGCTAGCAGTCTTCCCACTTGGAATGACATTGATTTTACGCTCCACTGGTTTCACATCTTTGAAGTTCTACAGAAAGCATCCGTGAAGATAAAAAAGCTGATAGAAGGCTTTCATGGTTTGAAATAAAAATACAATGTCTAATCAGCATTTCAGTACAATATACATGAGGATTACAAATTCTTTCGGTAAGAAAATTCTAACCTAAACAAAAAAACAAAAAACCCACAAAAAAACCCCAAAAAACAAAAAAAAAACAACCCTGATTCAAAGCCAGCACTAACAGAGACACCAGTACATAAGAATATGCAAATACCACCGTGTCCAATGTGCTGGAATTATGAATAGGGGATTGTCTACCAAAGGTTTATACAAACATTTACAGAGCTTGAATGAGTTGCAGTGGATAGTAGTCCTCTAAATAATAAACTATTTGTCTTACAGTTATATATATATATATATATATATATATATATATATATTCACAAACAAAAGGGGTTGGGGAAAACACTGACAGTTTGGTGCAAGAAGACACTTTAGAAGCCGTCAACACACTTGTTGGTATCCAATCACAGTGCACTTGTTTGACCATCGCCTTTTATTGACAAACAACAAATACAGCAGGAGAATGACTTGTATGCAGACAACTACAGACCCAAATGACAAGCTAAGTGTTAAGAGTCCTGGATGCGCTATGGAGGCTTCTCGTTAAAAAAAACAGCCACCAAGAGCCTTTTGCTGGTGGTCCACATTCGCATCTCTATCACTAAGTCTGGCCACCCCCTTGGATATAAGTTGATGGATGCAATATATCCAACAAAATGTATCAAGTTGCCAATAAAGAAAAATAGTTGAAATATTTGGATCCATTTGAGAATTGCGATTGAATACTAGATGTTTACCACTCACAAATTATATCGTAAAATGTTAATTAAAATAGATGGAATTTCAATATGGTTTCATTCCTAATTGCCACTTTGATTAAGCCGAAAGATGTCAGCAAAATAAGTTTGATTAAAAAAAAATACCATTTTTCCTCATTGTTAACTTGATACATGTATATTACTTCAGAAATATTTGTTCACTTTAACTTTAATCACAAAATCATTAGTTTATTTCAACTAACGTACTTGATAACAATTAAAAAAGAAAAAAAAATTAAGAAAAAAATCATAGCAAGTAAATTTCACTGAAAAGTAAGAACCTACCTGGAGTTCTATTCTAGCCACAATTTCTTGATTACATTTCACTTTCTTCATACAAAGAGCATCTCCAGTTAGAGTACCCATTCCACTGCTGGAGCAGTCAAGGAAATAGGTTGGTAGGCCAGACATACCAGAGAACTAGGAAGCAAAATGACAACAAATATAATTCAAGAATTAAACACAAAGTCTACATTAAAAAAGATTAAAAAATTCTAAAATTAGCACAATAAATCTAACAGAATATTCAATCAATCATGAAAAGATAAAATCATTTAAAAAGTGATGGATGATAAAGATTTGGTTTAGGTGAGCAGTTCATTTTGAAACTATGATTCAATAGCCACTAATTGTAAACATACCTTTAGCTGATTTGAGATACAATTACCAAGATCTTTTAAATTACAAAAAGATTCATCAAAAAGAAAAAAAATTTTTTTTACTGGAATGAGAATATATCAAATTATTTGGCTATTGTTAGGCAGAAGTCCAATGCTGTTTTCAGTAATTTACGTACCTCCTGAACTTCTCATGAAAAAGTGATGCTATGAGAAAAGTTGATAGGTACTCTATGAGAATTATTTTTGTTGCTGAGAAATAATCCATTCGAAAAAGATACAAAATGGAGAATTTGAATATAAAAAAAGAAAAAGAATGAGAAGAAAAAAACTTTTTATGGCATGAATAAAAAGATAAAATGTTTGTGAAACTTATTTTTATTTTATTGAATAATTTTATTTAATTTTGACCTTCTCGGCATATCATACCTCTCAATAAATTGTATATCCTGTCAAGTTGTTATTATGGATGAATCTGCCGGATACCCCTGACTCAAGCCTATGAGCAATAGTAGTGATATGGATTTCACAGACTGAACCATGGCACCCAGCCCGTGTGTCTGACCAATATCCCCAAATCCGATTACGGACAGAGGGCCACGATTCCTAGAGCATGAAAGCTCACATGGCACACAAACAGCAAATATAACGTGTGCTGTGGTTGATCCATGTCCCCAGGTCAGATTAAGGTCACTGGTCTATGATTTCTGGGGCATCAGAATGCAGTAATGTTTGTATATGAAATGCGCTTGTCAATGAACGCTCACGTTTATGGACTCTCTAAAAAGCGGCTGCCTGTGTTTATAGTTTTTATATTTTTTTTTTCAAATAAATTAAAGTATTTGATGTCAAATTTCAAGAAATGAAAATACACAAAATTTCCATGGATATAATAGATTTGTTTAAATTTTCAATTCTAAAAGATTCTTTTAGCCAGATAGAAATCAAATTTCAAGGAAACTGAACTTCAACAAAATTTAATGAGAAAAAAAGGAAAACAAAAAACCAAAAACCAAAACAATAATATTACTTACTTTGCAAGTAACTAACAATTTATTTTCAAGGGTTACATTGCCCGCCATATCAAGAACTTCAACATTAAACATGGGAGATAGGCCATTTTCTAAATCCAAGTCCCTCTCAGGCTTCACAGAAAGGTGATGTGGAGGACCTAAGACAGAAATTCAGTAATTACTAAGTGAGAAATGTGTAGAGAGTTTTCACAAATTATTTAAAAAACAAAAAATCAAAACAAAATAAAACAAACGAACAAGAAAGAAATGCTGTAATCATCTATATACAGGTAGTCCCCTCTGACATGAAAATTGAGGAAAAAAAACAACAAAAAAAAACAACAAATTAGCCAGCTATAGCATTACAGTTACATTGTAAATAGAACCCTCTCATGGAACTTCTCTAAAAACAAATTTCCAGATGGCTCTCTGATTGAAAGCACTTAGAATTGAAAAAAATCTTCTTCTTAGAACTGCGTGTATAGAGGAAAGAGAAAGAAAGAAATCTTAACCCTTAAGAAAGATAGAATTTTGGCAGGAAAACCGAAAAAAAAGCACAAAAAAAACAAACAAAAAGAAAAAGAAAACAAAAACTTGTACACAAAAAAAAGATTCATTTGCTATAATCAAATAACAGTCAATCATCAATTACAGCCACAGCACATTGAGGTCAAGCCAATAACCTATAAGTAAAATTTGAGTCTTGATTTTGAAATGTCCCATTTTACTTGAATAATAATGAAAATTTGTTTTTGTTCCTTTAGACAATCATTTGAGCTTTTTCTTTTCAGTAAATCCAAGAAAAAAACTCAAAAATAAATTTTTCAAATTTCAATTAATAACATTTCTAAGTGTCGATCTCTGAAAGAAGACCATAGTTGAATAAAAAAAAAAATTTAAATTTACTTTAAATCGACACATGCTAAAGTCCATTTTTTGACATATGAATTGCTTTTCATCATGGCAACAAGTAAAGACTCTTTACTCTTGATTGCATTGTTGACACGATGCTGTAGAATGATAGTCCAAGTTGTGATTAAACAGGCAACTAAAATCGAGTAAGTAAAAATACTTGAAATTGATAATAAAAATATAATCATAATTACAGTATCATCATTAAATCATTTTCTATGCATAGAAGGTACTTTATACTAAGAAACATTTCACAACCTGATGCTAGATGCATGTTGTACGCGACTGTAAAATGTAAATGGTGACCTGGATTATAATCTTTGCTATGAAAGATTTCTCAGTGTCAAATTTCAGCTTCATAGTTGTAGCCTTCAATTGCTCAAATTGGTTATAAATGACCTTTTGTGGTCAACTTCACATAGCCCATATTCTCTGCTGTGAAAAGATGTGCCCTTATGCCAAACTTCAGCCACAGCCTCTGAAGTGAAAGTTAGGGTCAAGTTTACATTATAATTACGTTGTAAAGAGTACCTTGCTCTAAATCTTTTGAAAAATTATACAGCCTATATCCTCGCCAAGATGTACTGTCATGCAGAATTTCAGCTTCATACATGCAAAATTGTGGCCTATAAAATGGAACAAAGACAGACATTGAGTTTTATGTGCAGGCAGTCCCCTGGGTTATGAACAATTTCCTAGGTCTGTTTGTAAGTCGGGAACAGTCGCGTACAACATGCATCTAGCATCAGGTTGTGAAATATTTCTTAGTATATAGTACCTTCTATGCATAGAAAATCATTTAATGATGATACTGTAATTATGATCATATTTTTATTATCAATTTCAAGTATTTTTACTTACTCGATTTTAGTTGCCTGTTTAATCACAACTTTGACTATCATTCTAGGTCACCATTTATAATTTTTACTAAGACATTTTGGCCTAAATTCAACGAAAGAAAAAAAAAAAAAAAAAAAAAAAAAAGGGTGAAAATTGAAGGAAAAAAGGGGGGGCATCTTCATGGTGACATTCATCTTTGAAAAGACTCGACAGATAAATTACAATAAAATGAATAATTATTCCAGTATTTTTAGGTGATTCATACACATAAAAATATATATATATATATATATATATATATATATATTTAGAAATATTTTTATAGCATCAAAATATTAGCAGAGATTCCAAACATTGCTCAGGGAAAATGTTCTTCAATACATTCCTGCACAACACAAAGCCAAAAAATGTTTCTATTAAGTGTAAACATGTGAATTTTGGACGATTGATATATATATGCATGCTTTTCATATCAGGTCCCCATGTACCTCAGGAAGGCTGGCACTAACTCCCAGGCAGACCATGTACAAATATGTGTTCAAATCCAATATTCAATATTTCAAGAGGGAGCTTCCGATTTACAATGAATACTAATGTCACACACAGGAGTGTATTTGAATGATCAACTAAAACAAACATTTGCATGCAGGTCTGCCCTCAAGAGTGTGCAAACCCAACCACATGTTAATTTTCTCTTTCAATAGAAAATTTTCATTACCTCATCTATTAATGAATTTATATATGAAAAGGATCCATTGTGAAAAAAGTTGTGGAAATAATCTCAAGTCAATCAACCTTCATTTGATTTTATAAAACCTGTACTGTACTGATTCAACCAAATTCTTGATAGAAATTAGTCAAAAAACCTATTTCAAAAGAAGATAATCGACTAAAAGGTTTACCTGGAAGTAAACGAATCTTCAAAGTTTGCTTTTCCTCCAATTCCTCAACTTTTACAGTCAGGCTGAAATTCTAGAACAGGCAAAAAAAAGTAAAAAAAAAAAAAAAGAAGTGGTGAAACTGAAAGGACAGAATTCAAATAAGTTGTTTTTTTAAAGTTAAGAATGAACAGGCCCCTCTTTCAACGCTTGAATGCATTAAAAAAAAGAAAAAAAAGAAAGAAAAATGTTATTATCAGAGGGAATGACTCCTAATCGAAATTATCCCCCCCTTTGACAATTGAGCAAATTTCTCTTTCTTTTTCTATTCATGAATTAAAGAGTTAGAAAAATACAATTCTTCTACATAATGGTGCAACAGGAATGGAATTTGATATCGCTAGATCCAAACTGAGGACAAATTGAATTCTTTTCAAAAAGTCTATTTACAACAAATAGTAGGCATGTGTGCGTGCACAATGACTTGTATGCCACAAATGCAATATACATTGCAAGTAGTACTGACAGATTTTCATTTCTGAACTGATCATATGTCATAAAAGGTATCGGGAAATAAAGATGAATTTGAACTATATTTGAAAGCCATGAAACCCATTTCAGGATTCTGACAAGAATTGCTGAGTGATAGTGGTTTCATACAGCCTCCCACTAGGGTCATATATATCTGGCAATTACTCATCAAATACGCTTTTCCTTCACTATACATAGAAAAACACTATAAAATCCTTTGGCTAGCTGAAATAGCATGGAGTAATTGCCATTAACTTATACAGGGAATTTTTTTTTTAGTGTTCCCAGACCTAAAATATTGTGATGATGGCATGTCTAGCCAATGTTGTCAGAGGTTGGGGTAGTGGAAGGTAAGCTGAAAACGGAGTGTAGGAGAGAGAGAGAGGATGAAGCTGCATACGGCTTCTATAATGGCTCACTGCAAATCAAACACTTGGCCAAAAGTGGCATAGAGCAATGTCTTGAAGAGTGGGTAAGTGGCGGGGGGATCTGCATTGAATCAAAGAATTGAAAATCCCAAAGTGTTTCAAAACTCCATTCCTTAACTAAAGTAGGAATAAACTAATTTTCAGTCCTTTATAATCATCCTTATAAAGAAGGAAGGACTAATTATAAAACACATTACCTTTCCAGTGGTGCAGTTGACAACTCCTTGGGCACAGATTCCTTTCACAAGCAAATGGTTGCCTCTTATTTGAAGATTTTCATAAGTGATATCCAACCCACTGCAAAATATACAAGAAAAGATTGAGGTTGTATTAGAAAATATCAAAAGATGTTTCATGATGGTTGGATTTTAATCCAATATAACAAGTGAGAGCACGTATCCTATTCTTTATAAACATAACCGTGCAAGTTCAGATTATCAAAACAACATCAAGAGGATACAAAATAGTAAATTTGTTCAATATGGAAAAATAAGATCTGTGAGTGCAAAGCTGGATGACCAATATACAGGTTGTGCCACAGATTTGTCCCTTTTGTACCAGATTTCCAGTTGTAAGGGAAGCAACTTTGTATTTAATTCATGTGTATAAATGCAAGGAAAATTTTATATTTCCATTATTTTCCTTACAACTGGAAAGGGGGGTACAAAAAAGAGACTAATTGAGATCGGATGCTGGAGTTCTATTGCCAATTATCATTGATGATCTGGGTTTAGTCAGGTATACTGAGGTTGCTCAGCATAAATGACTAAACCTGGATTATTCATAGGAAGAAAGATATCAAGAGGCTCTAAGATCAGACAAAGGCTGCATCAGCTTGGATCTAACACTTCGACAGATAACTAACAAAGCCTATTGGTATCATGAGGTACTGATGGGGCCCCCAAAACAGGGTTATCACCTGAATATGACTGTTAGAGGTACTATTGTTGATTTTGCGGCAGTAGTTGTATGAATTTATTATTTTGAGTTACACTGATCTATCAGTAAACGTTTGTTACTATTGCCTTCACACATACTGGCATAATATAATTTAAAAATTTCTCTCACCAGTCGTGCAATTTGTGATTTGAGCAAGGAAAGTCAACTAATCCAGAAGTCTGGCTGGATCATAGGTAACATCAGAATTAACCCTTAGATGTTCCTCCAGGAACAATGATATTGATAGCTATGACAATGAAAAGATGCATTTGAGAGAAGAAAAAAAAATGATAATATTCTGTTAGAATACTTCCCATACCATAGCCAATCTAATTCTGACAAAGAAAACAAAAACAAAAATACAACCCTTCCTGTACCGGGAATTACATTAAAAATCAGAGAGAGACCAGGTGTGTCAAATGTAAACAACAGCAGAGAAAGTGTCTCTGCATACCATTAAGGAAAAAAAAGAAAGAAAGAAAAGAAAATCATTCATTTTCAATCTACATTTTATCTCAGCTGTCAGGGAGGATGACACCAGTACAATTGAGAAAGAAGAAGAGGCTAAATTAGTGTAGTATTTTAGCTATTTATGACTAACATCTTTTGGGTGCGTTTTGGCCATTTTTATCTCAAACTATTACAAAAATATTTTTTGAGTTGCCAACCCTGATTCCAGTACAAAGAGGAGATGGGAGAGACAAGTTTATTGAAAGTATACGTCATATACATAAATACTACAATTAATGTATTGTATAATAGCCAAAGTGATAGCCTTATGAAACCACTCAGAGATTGGTCAAAAACTCATTAGATAAAAAATATTTGTTTGAAATTTTTCAAGCATATTCATTGCATGATGAGCTTTGTTTGGTAGAATATTCAAATTGTAATTGGTATCATCAGTAAATATGTATGCATAAATGGAATCAAAAATTAAGTAGTTATTAAGCATATCTATTTAACTTTACAATAATAAATAGCATGATGAGTTTGCTCATGTACACAATCCATGCAAAAAAAACAAAACAAACAAAAAACAAAACTTCATGGATACATTTGAATATCTACTGAAGGTGTTTCAGTGGAAAAGTCAATTGTTTCAAAGGATGGATAGATTATATTTTTATCAGCAAGATCGCTACCTCAAAGTGGAAAAGTTAATTGATATGAACAGAGGTGAGGAAAAAAAAGACAAAAGACAAACAAAAAGAAGGTAAAAAAAATTTTTTTTTAAAAATCAAAAAAAAAAAATCACACTATTATTTATATAATACGAGTAAGACAGAAATTTGTATAATGGCTTTACCTAGCCTCCAGAACCGGCTTGCAGTTCATATTAGGTTCAGTAATGTGATTGAATTCATCTTGAAACTCTAGTGGAATTTGGAAGGGCACACCCACTCGAAATGGGCCATCCAACAAACCAACAGTAAACTTTTTGGGTTCAGCTTCTACAAATATAGAAAAAAGCAAATCATTTTAATGGCATTTGATTAATTTACCAAAAGTACAGCACAAAAATAGAATGAAAAAATAAATTGCTATATTAGAAGTAATGTAATGAAATTTTCTGAGATTATTCTCAATGCATCACTTCCAGGTCCAGAGATATAAAACCATGAAAAATTTGTTTGTGTAGGATTATAAGAACATTTTTTTTAGTTGATTTTCTTTATCATTTAAAAAAAAAAAAAAAGAAAAAAAATATAAATAACCCCCCACCCATAAAGGAACTCAATTTGAGTTGAATCCCTATTCTTGCCGATTTTCGCCCAGATTTGGTGATTAACTGATTCATCAGGATAAAAGCATTGCAAATGAAGACATCCATCAAGAACCATTTCAATGCCTTTCTGCAGATGCTGTAGGTAGAATGGAGTTTGGTCTGCTCTGCCTACATCATTTTGATGTGAAGTGTGTAGAGTTACAAGACCCTTGGGTATGCAACATTTGCAACACAAACATCATTCCGTTTCAGCTGTACCTTGTTTACTTCAAGCTGATTTGCATTAGTTGCATGAAATGCGATGTGCGTAAGCAATCATGCTTATAGACAGGATCAGAGACGAATAAGTTAGATATTCAAAAATAATGCAATGAAAATGATATCAGAAATATCTGAAGTTAGTCCAAAAAGTATCAAACCAGTTGTGTGTCTGGATGTAACTTGGCAATCCATCAGAGGGGAGCATGCAGCGCATGCTCGAACAGGCACTCGACCGTAGGGTTACTCAGTAAGCAGCAAGACACCACTGAGTGAGCTTGTTAACTATGTGACTCCAAATTCACAATAACAGTGGAAGTTTTTGTTTTTTGCAAAACCCCATCACCCTGATCTATCAATAGCCCTCCATACAGTCTTGATTTGGCTCCATGTGACTCCTGACCACTCCCAAAAAGATTTCAGACCATGAATGAGATCAAGGTCTCAAGGAGTACTTTGACGTGTCACTGCCCTAGGTAGGCTATTTTTTCTTCAATATTGAATGGCTAGCTATTTTCCAGACTGACTCCGCAAAGGGTTGGTAATACCCTAAAAGAAATATTACAAAATTATTACACAGCACGAGCATTAATTACATCTAAACTCAATTTTATAGAAAGTTTTGTGGACTTTCATCCTCATCTTGGTTCATTTTTTGAAAACCATGTTTTGGCCTTACAGCCCTACAGCCGTTTCCAGGGGATAAATGGGTGTATTTTTTTTTTTGTTGACATGAGTGAACGCCCCTAGTTTCAAGCAAATAAAATGCTAATAGCGGCTAGTACAATTGACCCAGTCCAATGATGCTTTCTGCACCTTGAGGCATCAACTCCGGACAACCACGGGTTTTCAACACTAATTACAGCTAACAACTAGGGAGGAGGGACAAAACAAAACACAAAAACAGAACCACACCAGATGATAGATAACGGAATGCAAACATTTCCATGCAATTGATAAGACAGGTGGTTTCCCACTCTAGTGATAAAAATATACACTTATTCATTACCCGAAGATGTCTGCAGGGTACAATGGCCGAAACATTGTGTTAAGACAAAAAAAAAAAAAAAAAAAAAAAAATGATGAGGGTAAAAGTCTACAGAGAAATTTATATAATTACATTCCCTCACCACAAAAATTTAGACAGAAATCAAAAATAGAATCTTACCAGTAACGAAGAATTTGATGCAGTGAGAAGGTAAATCCTTGCCAGCAAAAGTTGTGGCACCACTTTCATTGAGGACAACTTGCAGTTCAAGAGAATGGTGGCCCAGGTTTTTAATATTCTCTGGAAGGGAAATATATTGCAAAAATTATATCATTTTTAATAGATTTCCCAGTAAAAAATGAACAGCACTAGTTACCTTTGTTGGACCCAAATTTGACACATTCCAAAATAGTTTTCTATGAAATCAAAACTATGTATTTATTTTGTCTAAATAAAAAGAATAAAAAAAAAAAAAAAAAAAATGATAATATTAATGAAGATAAAAATAACTTCAAACCTTCAGTTTTGTTGAAAACTGCACAACTTTTGAGCACCATTTTTATTATCGATAGAAAGAATATGTTGATAATTCATGAAACAAAAACTGAAGTCGATATATAAATTTGAATAAATCAAATTGTTTATATCTGTAGAAAGAATTAATCAATGATGAAGATTGCATAGGTGATGACCACCCAGTGTGACAAGGAAGAAAGGAAGAAAAAAAAAGAAAAAAAAGAAAGAAAAAGAAGACCTTTTTGGAACGAGTAAAATTGGTGTCCAATAAAAAGTAAAAAGTAACAAACACCAAATAAATAAAAGAAAATGAATTTTAAAAATAGTAGGCATAATTGATTATTTTTTTTATTCATCTATTGCTTAGATTGGGGAAAAATGATCTTTCTATAAGCTTTAGAAAAAATTTTAAACCAGCTTTATCAGTTTAATACTAGAAGAAACTACTGATTATTGAATATTTTAAAAGGATTTTAATATTCTAATATTTGAACGTTATCTGTTTTAATACTTAATGTATTATGCTACGGGAATTGACTTTATTATTCTAAGCCTGAATATCAAACATTTTCTTTGTAACTCACCCATTTTCCTGAACCAATATGGCCAGTTCTTGCCATGCTGGCTGATATGAGATACAATGACTTCATCACCATTAGAAGCTGAAAACAGTATCAACACGGCAATGGTGAAAATCAAATTGGAAATAGATGGAAAAAATAAAATAAAAAAGGTAAAAGGTTTGTTACTGGTTCACAAACTAAAATATCTAAGAAGTAACAAATAATGCCGTCCAGTAATAAATGGAAGCAGAAAACTAGACCATTCTAATTGTATTGTAGTAAATTCAATTATAAAGGATAAAATTTAGTTTTAGGGATTAGGGTTAATTTAAGGGACGGTGTTACAAGTAACAAAAAAAAAACAAACAAAAAAAAAACAACAAAAAACAAACAAAACAAAAAAAACCCCAAAAACAACTAAACGTATTTCACATTTATAAAATTAAGAAGATACACTTGCAACTAATAATAAAAAATACATAGAACAACCCTGAAAGAAATCCTAAAATCCAATCATTTATAATTAGATCTAATAAAATACAGTTTTAAATGGCCAAGTTTTCTGCATTCATTTATTGCTTACTACATCAGTAGCATCAGCAACTGACGCATAAATCAGCATTATTTGTGACCTCCTTTTTTTAGTTTGCAAACCAGGAATGAACCTTTACTGAAAATAAAATAAAAAACAACCAATTTGCTTTTACTATATCTAATGAAATATACCAGGATGAAATTTAATTTTTAGCAACTATCCACATCTATAATTTTAGTCTCCATCAAATTTCAAACAGTCCATTTTCGAGTTTTCTTTTGGTCAAATAAAGCATAGAAAAATAAAAGTAAACAAAATGGTGAGAATAGTTAAGAAAACCATCGACCTATCTAGAGCAGGATCCAAAATCTCTGACAATATACTGTGGCAGATTTTGCAGTCTTTCTTGCAAACAAAATCAATTAAAGATTAATAACTATTGGAGATTATCCTTGCTTGTCTGGGGCTGAGAGAAACCCAAGCTACGAAATGGCCAACTTTAGCAATATAACTACTTTTGTTTTTAGGAAGCATTAAAACCAAAACAAAACTTAATTTTATTAAAACTTGGATATTTGATCAATATGTTGTTTAGACCCATGAGCACTACTTAATTTTTTTATTCTAATCAGAATAAACTAGATTGTTTTTTTCTTTGATTGAAAATAGATTTTTTTTTCCAATATACTATCATTTTAATCAACTTTTGAGGTGCATCTAGATATATCCTACGTTCTTATTTCTCTTGCATAATGACAAAATAGAATGAAATTACATAATTACATTATTGTAAACCAATTCTACTTTGACAGAAAATAATATTGCTTTTTCGTAAAAGGAACAACTGTTTGGACTCATTTATTTAAAAGTGAATCTTTTGTAAAAGAAAGGAAAAGAAAAAAGAAAGGAAAAGAAAAAAGAAAGGAAAAGAAAAAAGAAAGGAAAAGAAAAAAGAAAGGAAAAGAAAAAAGAAAGGAAAAGAAAAAAGAAAGGAAAAGAAAAAAGAAAGGAAAAGAAAAAAGAAAGGAAAAGAAAAAAGAAAGGAAAAGAAAAAAGAAAGGAAAAGAAAAAAGAAAGGAAAAGAAAAAAGAAAGGAAAAGAAAAAAGAAAGGAAAAGAAAAAAGAAAGGAAAAGAAAAAAGAAAGGAAAAGAAAAAAGAAAGGAAAAGAAAAAAGAAAGGAAAAGAAAAAAGAAAGGAAAAGAAAAAAGAAAGGAAAAGAAAAAAGAAAGGAAAAGAAAAAAGAAAGGAAAAGAAAAAAGAAAGGAAAAGAAAAAAGAAAGGAAAAGAAAAAAGAAAGGAAAAGAAAAAAGAAAGGAAAAGAAAAAAGAAAGGAAAAGAAAAAAGAAAGGAAAAGAAAAAAGAAAGGAAAAGAAAAAAGAAAGGAAAAGAAAAAAGAAAGGAAAGGAAAAAAGAAAGGAAAGGAAAAAAGAAAGGAAAGGAAAAAAGAAAGGAAAGGAAAAAAGAAAGGAAAGGAAAAAAGAAAGGAAAGGAAAAAAGGAAGGAAAAGAAAAAAGGAAAAGGAAAAGAAAAAAGGAAAAGAAAATAGGAAAAGGAAAAGAAAAAAGGAAAAGGAAAAGAAAAAAGGAAAAGGAAAAGAAAATAAGAAAAGGAAAAAAGAAAATAAGAAAAGGAAAAAAGAAAATCATCATAACCACGCTCATAAAGGTGAACAGAAGTAACCCTATTGCTGAAATGAAACAGAGGTAGCTATTTTTTTTTTTTTTATAGCTAATGTTTTTCAGTCCCAGATAAGCAGAGAATAACCACTATTCTGAAATATATCATTAAAAATTGATCAGACGAATTAATAATTTAAAAGATTTACATCTATTCAAATAATCTTTTCAATTGGCTGATACCAAAAGAGGTTTATCAGCTTTTCAATGAAGTTTATTGACTACCCAAGTATGCAAGATTGTTGCTTTTGAAAAATCTAACATTGGACTGGAGGCTAGAAATTGTTAAGTTAACGTAGCATGTGGTGCAGTGACTGATGCACAGGATCTGCCATCCCACAATTTCATTTAAGGCAATATTAATACCACTAGACTCAGTTTCTGCTTCCCTGCATAAGTAGGGGGCGGGCACAGAATGTGGCACAATTCCAAGTGGCAGAGAACATGTTAAAAACTGTCGCTAAAAGGGGGCAAACTTCAGATCGAAGCAAAATGTCTCACACAAGAATCAGCCATCAAAAAATGGTAATAATAATATGGAATTATTTCATTTATAACTATCTTAATCCAAGCAATATTAGTGATATGCATGGAGAGACTATATTAGAATATCAAAGAAAATGGTGAATATTTGTTTTGTTATCAAAACACCGAAGCCCCACAAAACAGTCAAGTAGGCTACAGATTCTTCTTTCTTTTCTCGTCTGAGTCTCTGGGTGCTCCTGGTAACATTTTGGGGGCTACAATCTTGAAAATTTCAAAGAGCACACCACTGGGCACCATCTAAAATTAAATTTTGGTTTTATATAAAAGTGCTTTTTTGGGGTCTCTACGGATATTTTGGACCAATAATGCCCAAATCTTGTGCTGGTTTTTTTTCAAGATAGAAGATTCATTTTTTTTTTTTAAAAAGATAATCTTAGATAAATTTTTGAGACTTAATTCTAGTACGTGTGCGGGCTAAGGTGATTCGTTCAAGTGAGGTAAGGATGTATGATAGATTAATTTCAAATTGCAAAATAAAGGTTAAGAATCAACAGTAAAACTTACAGTGCCAGATAATTTTTAGCTCCACCAGAAGTTTCTTATGTGCAGGGGCCGTACCAGGCAATTGTTTGATGGTTTCTCCTTTCTTATTGATGATTTCCACCTTGATGTCACCTGAGGAAAAAAATCCAAGAAAAATTAAGCATTTTCACAAGAATTCACTTTCTTGTCCATGATGAGGGAAAAGGTTAAATAGAATATTAGTCTAATTATAGCAAAAATAACAACTTCAAACTAATCTGAAGTATCATAACACTTTAAGAAAATATTTAAGACCTAGTTAGCCTGTGTCAAAATATTTAGCCCCATATCAACACATACAATAATGAATTAGCAATGTGCAGAAATCTTCTGTCCTGCTAAGGGACAAAACGGACAAAGTGAAAAGAATTTCGATAATACAGCTGATGTAGTAAATTAGAATTCATTCATGTTCTAATCACATACATAAATCTCTTATTTACGTACATAAAATACAATGTGTATGTCCATATATGCTTTCATTTTTGATGGCTCAGGTGAACAAGTATAACTATAAAATGTCACATGATCCAATGAAACACACACACCTTGACATTCTGATAGAATACCATGTTTTCATTAGTTGCGAAAAGTTTTGTTGCATACGAAAATTTTATGATAAGTAAAAGAAAGGTGAGGTTAGTCATTCAATGGAGACTGATGTCACCAACATTTTTTGGCAGCATGCCTTGTTTGAGGAGATCAATTCAAAAATTGGAAAAAACTTGATCAATGAATAAATAACTTCAAGCTTTTTGTTGAGTGGTGAACACTAAAGGAGTCTGTATTTAAAAACAAACAAAACACAAGCGCGCACACACACACACACACAACCCATTTTGGAAGGAAATTCAAAATATAGCCAGAATCATAAAAAAAAAAAAAAAAAAAAAAAAAAATGAATTAACCTACACTAACGGTTTCTAATAGGAAACATTAAATACCTATAGTTTTCCCCGCAGGTCTACGCTCGCCATCAGTGACTTCATTATTATCAGGCCACGATACCACCAGCTGATCAGGCAACCTAAAATGAGAGAATTTGAAAGTTATCAAATGAACTTAGAACAAGAATAACACAATGTAGTCTTTGAAAAGAAAAAGTAAATCTGAACTTACTTGGCTTCTTCTTCTTCAATTGCTTTCTTTACTTGTTGTGGTGTACAAGCTCGATCCAGCTTAAACAATGGCTGAACTTTTACCTCATTGTACAAGCATCGTGGTTCCTGAAGGAAACAGAGTTAGAGTTAGAAAAAAAAAAAAAAGCCCCAAAACAAAAGAATAATTAAAAGTAGTTAATTTATGCACTAAAATTATAGACTGAATACAAAATGATCTTGTTTGAAAACAAGATATAAATATGGCTAGTTAAAAAGATCAACACATCCAAGGAGAGTTACCAGAAGTATCTAAGTATTATAACAATGATATTCATTTTGCAGAGTCCAAATTGGAAAAAACAAAAAAACTAGCAATTGAAATAAACTCTCATGGAATGATTTGAAATAAAAAACACGGATAGGCAGAAATATCTAGCTCAGAGCCTTTAGTGTTCTCACTCTGTACCAGGTCTGATTTTTATTTATAAAAGCAAGCCTGCAAATGTCCTAATGTGCACTAGCTGATCCATAATTATGTAAAAATCCCTTCTTAATATCCTCTAAATAAACTACAAAGCCAGCTTCTCATGGTGCAAATTTTCATCTTCCTTTTTATTGGCATGCTTCAATTTATCAATTTCTACAAAGAAATATTTCTGAGGATTCATCTTTGAAAGAAAAAAAACGAAACAAAAACAAAAATGTTAAGATACAACATATACCTCACTTGTCAGTATCGACTGAAATTCTAAAAAAAAAAAAAAATATTAGAATGTGAACCTTGGCCCGAAGGGACAAGGCTGAAAAATGGTGAATATAACCAACCAAGATGAATACAACAGAACAAAAAAAAAAAGTTATTTCCTCATCTCAGAAATTCAAACAGTACCACCCTCCTATCCTCTTTTATAACAAAGTCTATTTTACGAGAAAAAACTCTTACATCTAAAAAAGAAAAAGCCTAATGGGAAAATGTAGTTGCATTAAGAAATTAGAAAAAAAAAAAAAAATCTTGTCAGAATATGGTGGAAATGCTGTGCCACCAACTAACCATCCATAATATTATTAGTTCATTCTTTGTTTTGCTGAATAGTTTCAAAAAGTAGGCTCTTTTGAGTCAGTGAAGGTGACCAATCAGAAGCTGCTATTGCCTCTCCTCTAGTCCAATCAGTAATCACTTTGAATGACCAATCATGTTTGGCTTCAGCGTAAATCAACTAATCAGAAGGTAGCAGGAATAGCAATAAAATCTGCATCCCTGGGATTCGTAGAGAGTTAGTTGTTCCATGAATACCTTATTTTGCATTGGAATTGTGAACATACTTGAGATTATATTTTTTTGCTGTGTAATAGAAAAGAAAAAAAAATACCCTTATATGCCGGACAATAAGACTTTTTTAAATTGAATGTGTCTTCTGGAGCTACATACACGGTAATAACCAGTGGAAGTGAAAGCTTACCTGTATAAGTTGAATATCTCCTCCAGTAGCATAGACCTCACCTTCATGATCTCCATAAAGTAGGAAACACTTGATAGTGCCAAGGATAGTAGGAAGAGTGCGGCTGATACGGACCTAGAAATTCAAGATCATCAGCATTTAACAATCTACAGTCAATGATGTTGAATATGGGATAAAAATGAAATCTAAGGCAGTAAAAAGAAAAACATTTCATCCTCCATAAACGTTGGGATAATAAACTTATGAACATAACTAAGTGATTTGACCTAACACCAAATTGTTACTGATTTTCAGTAATTTAATACAAGAGGTTAAGGTTATTTTCTGGTTTCTAAGAGCCATGTCAAGTTACGACTTATATTTGAGACTGCTAAACTGAAATATACTATTGAACAGGTCTGGTTGGTCACTCAATAGAAACTGTCATGTGCCCAACATCCTTTGGCAGCATGCCATGTTGGGTGGCGATCACTAAAAAAAAAGTTTAAATTTTCAAAATCAAGAGCAAACCAGAAACAAACTAAAAAGGATCAATTTAGCACAACTCACACTATAAATTGAGTCATGGGGTGGTGAGTGTAACCCACCCCCCCAAAAAACAAAAAGAAACACGCTATTTCAACTCTTAAGGAATAAATACCTAAATTTCCAACTCTCTAGCCCTGTTAGAGCGGTCTGTATGCACAATAGTCAGCGTCACTTGAAAATTAAAAGAAACCTATGGTGACAGTCTTGGTTGACATTTCCTAATTAAAGAGGGACCTTGTTCAAGGTTGGTTTTTTTTTCCATACTTCATGAATATTTTTTTTCTCTTTTGGAGTTGATGACTTGCTATTCTAATATTGTTGTCTAAAAAGACACTTGAAAACCGAAAAAATAAATTTGCTCAGTCATGTAGTCTTATTTTCATGAACTGAAGAACTAATGGATTTGAAAATAAGAATTGTAACCATAGCTGTCGCAGCTAAAGCTAATGGGAGAAATTTTTGATCCCATTCAGGTTGAATCATCATCGGATAAGAGACTAACTTTATGAAAAATACAGATGTCCTCGAGTTGTTGGAGCTCATGGAATTCAACCACATTATAACCGAGTTCTGATAAATTTAGCTATACATGAACTACATTAATATTTTGGGGTCCACCACCAGCCCACGTTTTAATGCAAATAGCAATATAATTGAGGTCTGTAGTCATATTTTCTCAATATATATAGTTCAGGTTATATAAATAATCTAACAAAAAAAAAAAAAAAAAAATCCTTGAGTTAGAAAACTTGGGAAGATGAAATTTATTGCATAAGTAAATGCTTACATAAACTTATCCTTAAAATCTTTCAAGAGACTAAACTTACCAGCTGCCCTTTCCTGAATATTTTTCCGTCCCATTCCACTTGTTCATAAACGGACCATGGAGTCTGTCGATGTTTTGGTAAATCTGGTCGAAGTGCATGACCTTTAAATACTGAAAAGTGAATTTGTTTGTCAAATTTTTCATGACATTCTTTCAGCCAATTGACAAACTCCTTGTCAATACCAGTTCGTTTTTCCTGTAAAAGAAAAGAAAAAAAATATACAAAAATTAGAATGAGATTACCTGATAAATCTAGTAAGTATAAAATACTTGATTAAAACTGAAAATATATTGAGAATCTCTAGAAGTGCACTACTTCTTATCTCAGCCAGTGATTCAAGCGAGGTAATTCCATTATTTGACTTGATTTTTCATCTTATTTTTCTGCCTTTTCCTTGAGTTTGAAATACAAGTATTTTCACAAGAAATCCCCAGGTATACAAAAACGGAGAAATTGTTAAGTCATAATAAGATTAAATAAAAAAATAAAAAAAAAATTGAAAAAAAATGATCAAACAGGTTAAATCAATGGTATGAATCAATGTTTTTGAGGAAGCAATCAATAGGAATACTATTACCGGATGATAAATGAAAATTTTGAGGATGCAAATGCACTTAGAGGGAGAACAAATATGACGTTCAATTCCATTTACAACTTAATCATTTTCTATTAATTTAAACCTTACCTTGGAAAGTGTTCCAACAGATGCAAATTATCTATATTTATCACCGGTATTAAAAAATTAAAATGATAATTGCTGGTTAAATTCAAGATCTTCCTGTGGGTGTATAATTGTCAAAAACTCTAGAATTGGTTTTGGAGCTGACTGGGATGCAGGCTCTCATTTTGGAGCAGTTCGCAGAACATTAGAGGATATTTTAGCAGGTTTAAGGCAGCAATATTGGAGCATGTTGAAAATTCAATACTACAGAGGAAGCCATTTATAATCACAGATAATGTTATCAAAATCAGTCGGTCTGAAACACTTTATTCAAAGTGATAACAATGATGGCTTCCTCTGTATATCAGCTGGTTGTTATCTAGTAGACACTGTCGCAAAGTGATCACAATAAGCAGCTTCCTCTGTATTTTGCATTTAGAACCCCCCCCCCACAAAAAAAAAAAACTGTCTTATCGAAACTAAGAAAAGAGAGTGAAGAGTAAGAGATATAAGAGTTGCTCCCCCAAGGGTGAACTTACATGGCCATTGATGATCCGACAAAAAACAGTACTTTTTTCCTTCAACTTCATTTCAAGATCAATAAATGTTAACTTGTTGGTACTGACTTGGAATTTATCATTTGTCCACAGCACACCAGATACCCTGAAGAGAATAAATGAAAATCAAGATAATCTTGAGATTATACAGAATCAAAGAAAAACACAATAAAAGAAAAACAGGTCTCGTTAGTCACTCAATAGAAACTGTCAGGCAACAAATATCTTCTAGCAGCATGCCGTGTTGGGAGTGATCAATTGGAAAAATAGGTGATCAATGAACAAGTTACTTTTCCGGATTCACAAAAAAGGCAGCTGGGCACTAAATAAGGACCAACTTTGCATAAATATACATAGCATAAATGACCCATATCCCTAAAAACGAAGGGGAGGGGGTTAAAAGAAAAGAGCAACGTTTTTTTTTTTCTGGTATAAATTTTCAGCCTTCTATCTTTATTGGTGTGGTTTGTACATGTGATACCCAGCCAGCCAAACTTGAATAGAGAAACCTTTGCTGACAGTTCTCTATTATGAGAAGTCAAGAAAGGAAAGAATAAAAATAGCCAATATTACAATCTTTAAACTCACCGATTATAGCAATCTGTAGGGACTGTTTTTGACTTTTTAGGGGCACTACACCAATCAAATCTGGAAAGAAGAATCAAAAATTAATTTATGAGATCTCATTTTGAAGTCCTCATATTTGGTTCAATTTTAAAAATAAATGCCACAACCTAATTGCATAATTGAAGTGGCAAAGACACTGCTGTAACGAACCTAAGAAATATGTAGAAATGAAATTTTAATTCTGAATATCTTCAAAAACAAAATATCAATTCTTTATGAATAGTAATACTTCACTTAGGCACAATAAAAACATAAAAAGCAGAAGGAAAATGTTTAAAAGATTACCCCACCCAAAAAACACCATGGGTCCGATTAGTCACTCAATAGAAACCATAACATAACCAATGTCTTGACAGAATGCCATGTTGAAGGTGATCAATTAAAAAAATTGGAAGAAAATGGATGATTTTTGAATGAAATAAAAACAAGTGCAAACACTTACAAGGCATGAACTAAGGACTAATTTAGTATAAACTCAGGTTGCAAATTAAACCCCCACTAAAAATCTGGAGGGGGTGTAGTAGACACAATAAAGAGTAAATGTTTGAATTTTCATCCCTCTACATTGGTGTGACTTATATGTATAATACATGCATAAACATCCGGCTAGACCCACTTTAGGCAACCCCTTGTAAGAATAATATGACACAAATGATTAGGATGCAATGGCCCTAGTACCAATTCTTTCACACTTACTCTTCAATCAATGTGTACGGGATAAGTCTTCCATTCCAATAACATTCAAAAACAGGACGTCTTCCCCGTGCTGGTCGATCATTGATTGCATAGTCATGGTCATCTTCCGGTTCAGCATCTGAAGAGAAAAGAAAAATTTTGCGTTACACAAGTACAGAATTGCCCCACCACACACATTTTCAAGAGTTTTATCAAAATGGCACTATATTTCATGTGAAATTAGCCTGACTTTTTACATATATAAACATCAGTAACTCATTTATTCAATGATACACTTCAAGAAGAAAAAAAAAGTTAGTCTTCTTGTGAGGAAATTATATTTCAGATGAAGAGAAGCACAAAACTTTACCTGAGTAAGAAGTTCCTAGGAAATTCAGAAAATTTCAAAGAGCAACTAATACATCAATATTCAGCACTGAATTGAGTGCATTGACACAAAAGGAGACTAGGATAAATGATTAAAGTTTGTATTGAAAAATAAATGCTTTTTTTTTCCACATCATTAGGCTAGACCAGTAGTTGCGAAACTTGAAAACCCCTTTTATTAAAGAAAAATAATGGTGGACCCCTATTTTTAGCATTCACTTTTTAGACAGTAAATAATGAACTACAATGATAAGCATTTTTCAATTGAAATGTACTACATTTATTCGAATTCTTATAAATGGCAGAGGTCTGTTGCATAGAATGACTTTGACAGTGGGTTTATTATAAATTTTCAAATTCATGATATCAATTTTAATTTTTATCTGCAGACCCCCAACCATCATCTAATAAACACCCATGGGTCCACAGATGTTTCTTGACTGGGTAAAACTAACTGATGTACCTTTGTAAATACAATAAAACTCATACTTACAGCGAGGGTCGACAAATTCAGATGGGAATGTTTCATGATCATAAAGAAATGGATGATATCTGAGGACACCCTCAACAACACCGGCTCCTTCTACCTTGGCTTTGAAATCAAACACAGAACCAGCTGTTTTGACAAACTGACTCTGCAAATCATCATCAATGTCCCGCAAATTGAGGCTTTTACCCATAGTCATCCCTTTGAATAGCCTTATCTATAAATAAAAATTGATAAGATGGACCGAGATAAAAAGAACTATAAACATAAGAATGATTTATAGTTAACTGCTTAGGGAAGGGAATATGGGATTTAAAACGATAATATTGGAAGACTTGTTGAAAACAAGTGATTATTTCTTTTCAACGTTCCATTCTTATGAAAACTTTGTCAAGAAATGAGAAAGAAAACTCTCATTCCCTGTGTCTAAGTACATTGTGATTGGTGGGAAAGTAAGGAGCGGTGGGTGGATATATGTTTTGATAGTTGTGTGTTATGACCTATTCCAGATGTGTGGGTAGGTGGTAGTGTTCATATCAAATTGTAAACATCTTCAGAATAATTAGATGTTTAAATACACAGGCTTTGATGTTCTTTAGAATAAGGATTATTCATTAGAAGCATGCTTAAGATTGAAAAATCATTTCCAAAGACAAAATAATCTATTCAATTATTTATGAAATAAATTCAAATAAAATAACTTGGAAATTGTGAGTTTATTAGTGGGCGTAGCACATCTGGGGCGGGGAAGTGGCACATGACAGAATAGGTTGGGTAAATATAAGCCCAAATGGTCAGAAGGAGAATTGCTAGACGTCTACCTTGATTGGATTTCATGGTTTTTCGTACATAGGTATTCATACATCTGACTCCATCAGTTCCTATGATGTGCCTTGATGTGAATTTTAGAGATAATCATTCAGATTTTAATACAACTACATACATAAAGCAAAGTTATTATTCAGAAGGTAAAGGCTTGTTGATAAATATTCAACATCTGAAATTGAATTATGAACTCAAGTAAACAACTCACATTAATGTTGATGTGTCTGAAGGGACTAGCTGGCCGCATAACCCTGGTCTGATCCTGGGCAGGTGGATCTTGATTACCATTAGGGCCATGGAGATAATAATGGTAGATATGGCTGGAAAGAAAACATTTGCTTAGTTTGCGGGGGGATTTATTTTTTATTTTTTCTTAATGTAAAGCAGCTTTTTGCAATTTCTAATCACCATCTTTAATCATGTTTTTCAATGTTCAGGTCTTGCATGACAATCGCAAGAACATTTCATATCAATGAAATTTAGACCAGAGGTTCCCAACCTTTCCAAAGTCATTCCCAACTTTTGTCAATAAGATTATTAGTTTGCCCCTCTTTGAATGTTGCAACCATTCACTAAGATTTTATTGAGGTTGATGAAACCAATTAAACAACAAGATCAAACAGTATAACTAAATTCAAATAATTTTACTAAATAAAACTGGTGAGTAAAAGTCAGGCCTTTGTTAGACTCCATCTTACATCACACATCCTAACTACAACTCATTTTTACTGGATAGCCTTATTTCCCCTTTGGGGAAGACCCCCCCCCCCCATTGAGAACCACTGATTCAGACGGTTCAAACTCACAAAGCTAACAAAGTGTATGTACATTTTATACAACCCACGGCTATTTCGCTTTTCCCTGTAAATTTGTAGGTGTTGTTATTTCATCATTATTCATTTCAAATTGAAGTTCATTTTTTTTTTTTTTTTTGGATATTTAATAAAAGAAAAAAAAAGTTACATGCAAATGCGGGTTTAGCTAAACCCGAAAAAAATATTACGCACCCCCCCAACTTAGTTTGTACAGTAATCCAATATTCTAATAGCAAAATCATGTGTTACAGAAGTGTATTAGCGTAAACCCTAACGTACCAATCTCTGACACGACCCGAGAGAATTTTACAATGTAAAATTTTACACAAAATCCTTTTCACAAGATTGGATTATTGGTTATATAAATTTACTTACGCAAGCTGACGTCCCCAGTCCTTCAGGTGGTATTTCAAATATGGAATGTGATCAAAATTGATACCATGGATGGCTACAACTGTAAAGCTCTCACGATTTTCTTCTTCAGAAATTATTTTTCTCAAAATTTCATCTTCTGGAGGCACATGACTGAAATCTCCTGGCTGTGAAGGGGGAAAAAAAAAAAAAAAAAATTGACAATTTTACAAAATATACATCACACCAAAGAGAAAGACAAATGTATACATTAAACAGAAAATTCAAGAAATTTATGCTGGATACTAGATAATCCAGTGACCTACTGGGTCACTAATAAGTGTGAGTGTGAATGCAGTCCTCAATATAAATTACAAATTACCTAGTTTTCTTAGCCATTCTCCAAGTTCAAACACATTTTAGAGGTACCTTAATTTAGTACCTCAGGCCACAATGCACATTTCAGTTATTTAGAGGTCACATACAAATGAATGAAATCATTTAGATAAGAGCATCGATAAATCTGCACAGTACATAATTTGATAGACTGTTGATACGAGTTTCTACCATAGACACCTAAACGTAACTAACGGCAGAACGTCCTTTGCTCATAACAAACTCTAAAACAAAAGACCCAAAATGAATTTTTCCAGAGTATTTCATCAGATGTTGACTGGCTGTCAAACAAGTTTTCCTAGAGAAGAAAAACTTGATGCCTACAGGAAAGATGCGAGGGTAATTGGAAAGAAATTCTTGAGTAATGAGCCATAAACAAGTCTGGTCAGCGAGTCAATAGAAACTGGCATACAACCAAAGTCTTTGAACAGCATAGCCTGTTGGGGATGATCAATGAATAAGTTACTTCTCTTGCCTTTTTTGGGCAGTCATCACTTGAAAGTCTGAAGTTTAAAAAAAGAAACACAAATGCCACTGGACACCAAGGAACTGATTTGGCATGAACTCACACAGCAAATTGGTCCCAAGAACCCTTGACTAAAATCCTATTTAGGAAGGAATTTTTTTTGGGAAAAAAAAAAAAAAAAAAGAAAAGAAAAATTGTTTCTAGACATGAGTAAATGTATAAGTTTTCAGCCCTCTAGCTCCATTGGTGCAGCCTGTACATGTGATACATATTCAGAGGGGAGTTGGTTATCAGTTTGGTTGTTTCATCTTGAATACACAAAATGAAAATTGCATTATATCGATGAACAAAGAAATCATAGTCTCACTTCTATAACACTTGTTAGAGTAAAGTGAATGGAATCTTATAATCTAAAATAATTTTATAAATGAAATATATATATATATATATATATATATATATATATATATATATATATATATATATATATATATATATATATATATAATCTCCCTCCATAAACTTTAATACAAATAAGACCTTTTGTCTAAGTGATTTTTTCAGAATTCTTTAAGTCTTGGATATGAAAATGAGATCCCTATGATCTCAATTGTAGAACTCATGTTTTGGATACATTCACCGATTTTCATGCAGAGGCCTCAGCATTATTCATTTCAGTTTTCAAATTTGCAGCCTGTAAATGTTATAAAAGCAATCCATACTTGAGGAAGCAATCCAATTACAAAAATACGAATACACGTGTTAAAAATTACCTTTCTGTTCCGGATAAAACCACTGTAGATAGATTCATTGTTTTTCTCTTTCTTCTCAAAGTCATCTTTCGATATAGTCAATTCATGGATATCTTTTGAACCCAAAGGCCTAGTTATCATCTGAAAAGTAAATGAAAAGAAAAAACTGTCATAATGGAAGTCTTATTGTTGTATGTCATGTTATTAAGCTAGACTGAAAGTCAACCCAGAGATGCTCTATTTAAACAAGAGTTCTCTCCCTTGTACTTTTATAATAGTGAAATGAATTTATTCTATATGAAAATACATCATTGATATCACATTTCATTCCTATAAACAAACTTACAAACTGAAACAGACTCATTAATGAAACTTGCCCTAAGCCAGGCTAGTTGAAACAATTTAAAAAATAATCTTAAGCAACATCTGATACATAAAAAGAGTGGGAGCGAATGCTTCAAGGGAAATAGTGAGGTGTTAGATATGTCATGTAGTCAGTCAATGAAAGCTTTAGCAGCAATAGATGTGCACATCTAAAAAAAATGAAAATATTTTTCTTAAAAAACTGATGTAAGTGAAATAATCATTTAGAAGAGGAACTAGGAGCTATTTAAAGACAAGCACAAATCTTACTTTTGTAGAATTTCCAATGTAAAAGATGGCCTGTTTGCCACCAACACCAAAGTATGAGATATCACTGTTCAGGGACCTGGGAGGTTCATATCTCACGGTGGGTGGTTCATTTCTTTGATCGCCTGAGTTACTGTAAATGGAAAAAACAAATCCTCATCAATTTCAACAAACAATTATAAAAGAAACAACAGAACACTATGAAAAAGAGAAAACAAAATCGTAATGCAACATTTACAATAAAATTTGATATTTGCTTATACTACTGATACAAATGTGTCACATACTGCTGAACTTCCCATCAACAACAATAAACCTAAAAAATCCTACCAGCTTTAATCTAGAGAACTGTTATAGGTAGGAAGATGACTGAATCAGATCTAAAGGATAAGCCTAAAAAGTTGGCCACATATTTTTAAAAACAGGTATTTAAAATACTTACCGTCTTCTGTCATTCCGGATGAATTTAGACAATCTGTAGATAGCCCAATTATTTAGCTGCCGTGGGGTCATACCTTTGCCATTGTCAATGGCATAGATACAATTTCTGTTTGGATTTCCTTCATCAAAATGCTATAAAGAAGAGTAAAAAAAACCCATCAATTTTTCAACAACACAAAATAACCAGCTCATTATTTCAGAAATGAAATAATGCTGGTATTAATTATTTGGATTGTCATCATTATCTTCATTATTTACAGGGTGTTCCATAAATTTGTCCCTTTCCCAGTAGTAAAGGACAATAATGTAAGTATAAACTGTATTGGGAGTCATTTCCCCAGCACTTGTTCACATGAAACCTGCTTCATTTGGAAAAAAAATTATTTTGTGATAAAAAAGTTGAATACAGAGTAACTTCCCTGAAAACAAGAAACCTGGTATATAAAAAAAAAATTAAAAAAAAAGGAAAAAAAAAAAAAAAGGACAATTCTATGGGTCACCCTGTATTTTATTTGATCCGTTTTACTCAATTATTGTTAAAGAGCAGGATATATGTATCAACTGAACATACCAGTCAAACAGATTTATGAATTTACTGAATCCTTTTGATTAGGTCAAATGAAAAACTTTGAGGAGTGCTCAAACTTGGCAAATGACCCCCCACACCACCTGATTTGACAGAAACCGACCCAGAAGCTAGAGTTCACTTTTCTGCTTTCTCATGAATGCTACTCACCATTTTTGGACAGATTAGGGACGAGAGATCAAATAAGTGGATATTTTAAACGCAAGTTGGTAAACTGGGGAAGGGGGTTAGAGATGTTTTTATGTATTGTGAACCAAAGCAAATAAAAAAAATGAAATGATGATCGTACAAGGCTATGGAAACAATGTTTTTTTCCCCCCATTTCTTTGATATTTTTACTTACAGGTGTATCTATGTCTACATAAGCTTCCATGTACTCTCAATCTACGAGAACCTTGAAATTCCTTTTCAGAGGACAACATATTGTCAATAATGATAAGGCAGGGATATGTAGTATTGAAATATCTTCAACTATTTGTTTGAGGCCACTGCAAAAATGAGATTTTGTTCCATTCTTTTCTGAATTACATTGTTCATAACCAAGGGTAGATGAGAAAAAGAAAGAAGTTTAGTATGCAAGATCACGTATTCAATGAAGTCATTGGGTTGGATTTTGCCTGTGGGATATAATTTGCTGATTCCTATTTTAGAGAAATACAAACCAACTAAGGCATGGTGGAGGCAAAGGGACTAAAGCACAACCTTGAATGGACTTCTGTCCATGGGAAATTGATAAATATTTCATGGGATTGTATTGTTGTTAAGTTGTTACTAGTTAATGTTATGATTGCAGCAGATATCTATTATCAGTACAGAACACTGCTGTGAAGGCAATTAGCCCGATTTATAGTCAATGTGTGGTGTTCAATCATGAGAATGTGCAACCTCCTACTCCAAAAGAAATTGAAAACCTCTGCAGGAAATCCATACCATTCTTACTCTCTAGAACTTGCTCTATTTGTTTACTACCCATTCTTATGTTTATAGAACCATCTGGAAAGTCTAGTTTCAAAATAAATTGGAGAGTTGGAAACTACCCTCTCTACATTCCTCACAAAAACAGTATAATGAAGTTTGTGGATTGTTGGAAAGGAGTTATTAATAATGATGGAACCCATATAGATGAATAGACCCCAATTCTTCAATTCATTAAAAATTTTCTGTTTGATAGAATACAAAAAAATTCAAATGATCAAAGGGAGATCATTTCAGTCAAAAGTTATTTCCCTTGAATTTGACTTTCTATTTCACATGAATTCAAAAGTTAAGCATGAATTTTTTTTTACCACAAATTCAGACATTACATGTGTATATAAGTCAGGTGTGACACATGAAAGATATCAAATTAAAAACAAAGACACAACTTACAAGTCTGATTTCAATACTCCTCTCCCCTGAATTGTTAGCAGTTGCAGTTAAGGCATTATCAATCAACTCTGCAAATGCATAGGCTGCAAAAGAAAGAAAGACATACAACAGACTGGAGAATAGTACTTTCAAATCAAATTTTTGACAAATATTTGTTTAGTTTGGTATAATAAATGCAATGAGTGACAAACAGAAAAGTCAGGTCTCTTTAGCAGGACATAATTATTTGAATACGGTATATCATGTTGAAAATGATTAACAAGTAATACAAAGAAATAGGCACTGTTGTACAGAAATAACTTATGTGAACATCTGAAAACTCAACACTTTTGGAAAATATATAGTAATTCAGAGTTTTGGACAAAAACTGATACACATCTAAATGTGGAAGGTGAGAAAAGAAAGAAAAGTAACTTACGCAAAGGATTTTGTCCCTCTGAGGCATAATATTCATACATACCACCTTTGACAATAGTGTCATAATGTGGTAAAAAATTAACTCTTTGTTGGGCAGGCGCACATAACTCTTGCATAAGAGTGTTGAGAATATACAGAGTTTCTCCTTTCTCAACACCATCTGAAAAATAAAAGAATATTTAAAGAATTGTAAACAGAATGAATGCTAGACAAAGAAAAATCCAATTGGCAGGATTACGAGTACTTTATTTCCTACAGTAGATATTAATGAAATTGTCAACAGACATCAAATTTAAAGCTGCACAACAAGACTGAACCATATACCTGACAGTATGAAGAGGTTTAGTTTATTTAGTCATTTTTTGATGGAGTAAAAAAGTAAATTGATTTTGTAGTTTGAAAATTGAATACGTGAACTTAAGCAAATATTTGTCAATAAGTGGACAAAAAAGTTTCAAAGTACCAACTGTTACTGATGGTACCAGATCCCCCCCCCCTTAATTCAAGATTTTTTCAAATGCTCCTCATTTCTGGGCAATGTGGGACTTGGGTTTGCTTATAGAGCTATTTTGTAGGTGGGTGAGGCTGATATGCAGTAAAATACAGTATTATGAAACATTTGTTAGCTAGTTAAAACTTGATGCAACAAATATAGTTTTTAATACCAATCATTGGATGAAATATTTTTTTATCATTAATTTATTATCATCAAGCCTTCATTCTACTCTGAAGTTGTGATAGGAAGCAACTAAAAATTAAAATAAAAGTAAAAACTTGTCAAAAACAATCTTGTTTTTAGAAAAAGTTATTCGAAGCTGTAAGAATTAATGTTTTTTCAAATGACTCCCTCAGTTTTGCAAAACTAATCACAATTACAAAAACATTTTGTACTTTTTATCCATTTAAAAATTTTTATGACTACTTTCTACCTTCATCTGTTATTTACTCATAGCTGCAGGGATATCAAACAAAAGTTGCAATAAAAACAATTGATACATGAAGATGAATGTAAAAAGTTGTCATGAAAATTTAAAATAATGACACTATTTATCCAATAAAAAGGTTTACAACTCAACATTTCAATAGATTTAATAGAGAAACCTACGCCATTCTGAATTTTCACAGAGAATTTCTACATAAGTCAATAAGAAAAAAATTCTCCATGAAAATGATATGGTCAAACAACCAAATGAATGAAGCTTTTTGAGTTTAGATGAATAATGAAAAAATTATTCATACAGTAAAGATTTCAAAACTTACCCCAGGTTTCATCATCACAAATTTCATCTCTGTTTGTTGTTGCAATAACAAAATCACCATTGCCAGCTTTTAGTTCCTGAATAGTGAATCAGAAAACTTGGTAAGTAATAAAGAAAAAAGAGAAAGAAAAGCAAAAAAGCCGTTTCTTTGAAAAATTTAAAGCTAGGTAGTGTCATTAAAATATGCAGATTCTGAACATTGGAGGCGAGGCCATGTGCTGAAACTCTGCTCTTATCTGAGCAGTCACACCATCTACCAATGTTTTAATAAGTAATATTTTTCATTTACATTATTGGAAAGAGAGAGAGAGAAAAAAAAACCAAAAAAAAACCTCCATTAGCTAACTGTTTTTTTTTTTTTTTTTTTTAACCTTCATTTCCATTATGTAATAAAGAAACAAACAAAGATAATACTTTTCCATCACCTGCTTTATTTGTTACAAAATTTGACACTCTTACATGCTTGGACCCAATGAGGCTAATATGCTGTTACAAAATTCCATATTGGAAGATTCGTATTTTGTATATACACTGAGAGGCTTCTATAACTACCATGATACACGAGTCCCGTGAATCTGTTTTAAAAACTCAGTGGCAGGCACCGTCTAAATCAATAAGAGTTTGCATCGGACTGGCGCTTATTGCTAAATTCCAGTGTTAAGAATGATCATGTATTGAGCGAATCAACCTTTAACATAGAAGGTTGGGAGTTTGATCCTCATTTGGAACTTATCTTTATCCCAATCAGTACTGTTAATTCATTTTCTCACAGCTTAAAAGAACACAGCCACAGTTGCATTATAGAAAGAAAGAAAAAAAAAAACAAAAACAAAACAAATAAGATTAAGGCAAATAGTAGCAAAAAAAAAAAAAAAAAAAAAAAATCATTAATGATTAACAATATACTTAATCTGAAAAAATAAAGATGAAATCAGTTTTCAACCATGTCCAAAATGATTTTGAAAAAAAAGCTTCTTTTCTTTATATAGTTTCAACTCATAGATTCATAGACCACTTGTTATTGACAGTGGATCGCTTTGAGCAATAGAAATAAGAATAATGGAACTCTGAATTGGATAAAATCATTTTCTTTTTTTTTTCCCCCTCATTTCACCAAATGGTTAAAGGGGGGTAATTTTGAGGTGTTATTTCCCTTGATAATATACAATATCAATATTATTTTTATGAATTTAAGAGTTAATAGGAATTTACTATTTTGGAACCTAATTTATGCAAGAAATACTCCAAATTAGAAATCAAGTAGAACAATTCGTTTAACTTTAATATGACATTTCATGATCACAAATAAAATTCAGTTCCCTCTTTGGATCTTTTGGATCCATCTAACATATAAATTTATTGATTAGATCCAAAGGCATGACTCACTTTGTTCCAAAAGGACAAAAATTCAAATCCTGTTCAATCAGATAAAAGTTAGTACTGTGAAAACTTGTAGAATTATGACAATCCTTATTTTGTTCTGATGCAAGAGACATCAAATTTATGAAAAGCATGGTTTGAAGATAATCTGCCAAAAACTGACTCAATTGCATTCAAAATGTATTTGCTTGAACAGCCAGAACCTCAAAACAAAAGAATGTTCAAATTAACCTAAAAAACAAAGTTTTTCTTATTTCTATTTTGAGAAGTTTGATAAAGCATAAATGAAAATTTATATTCTGAAGTTACTGAGAGTAATTTAATAAATTTCCATAACACAAAATGAGATAAACATCATATATATATACACACGCACGTGAGTGTAACACTCTTCAATGAGCACGTAGACACTACACTTTGATACAAGGCACAAGTGCCAATCCATATGTAAATAATTCCGTTTATGGGTATTATGTTAGTATCTATCATAAGCCTTGACATTTTTGGCAGTTACATACTTGCTTATATAGACAGAGCAGTGTAGTCATAAAATGATACATTTTTTCAAAATCTTTGCCACTTAGACCTAGGGAAGTAGTGTTTCATATGGAATTATATCCAGATTCCACACGAATATGACAAACTGAACAAGTGATTGGATGGAATCGGTCTCGATTGCCTCTGTGAAAATCAACACTTCAAGACTGATGATATTTCAGTTTGAAGTATGAAATACTGAGTAAATGTTTACTTACTGTATTTGGTGGGATATAAGACCATCCCCTCTTATTTTAGAATGGAATAATGAGAATAAAACAAAACATTCCCCTGATTCCCTCTCATTCATCAGTCATTTTTTTTTTTTTTTAACTTCTTGTTGAGTTCTGGCCATTGTGGGTCTGGACAACCTTTCGAACCATTTAGGATGGTTAGGTTAACACAGTCAAATAAAAAAAAAAAAAAGAAGGATTTGTAGTCTTCATTATGCAACAATTTTGATTAAAGCTGATCAATGCTACTCAGCAACCTTTATAATTATTTCTAACTCAAGATTTTCAAGAATAAAGCATAAAATTTATGCAAAAAATATTAGCACCTCACATCTCGAACCAAACAAGCTCAGTATCTTAATGATTTCAGTTTTTATAACTGTTATATTTTCACACCAGATTGTGTTAACAGAGTTGGGCATAAGTGTAAAAAGACTTAGGGTTGAAAGTAAGAGTTGACCAGATAAAATTGAAAATCATTTGTTCCTTTTCAAATTTTCTATACAGATGCAATGAGGACTAAAGCTAACAGTCACAAGCTGAACCAAGACAGAGATAAAAATTGAATTTCTCTTCACTTTTCAAGTAGACCAACTCATTCATTATAAACTATGTAGCAATGCTCTTCCAGCTCTGGAATGGAGCACTGATGGATGGACAATTGTGCATAAAGTGAATATATTGCTTAAATTTGGTCCTACTGACTGTGCATTTCTGCATAGGGCAGAGGTATAATGCCAGCCTCTTGGTCTGAAGCAAAGGTTTCGATCCTACCGGATGGCTATTGGATAGTCTATAGTCACACTGAAGAGTTGTAATACAACAGAACAGCTGTCTGTGGATGACACAATTATTGATTATATACACACACACACATTCTTGAACAGAATCAGGATCACACAAAATGTAGTGTCTGCATGCTCACTGAAGAGCTTTGCACACATGTATAAATATATCCCCAACATAACAAGCACCCGTACAGTCTAATACTACTACCCAACTCCTAGGCGCCCATGTCAACCTATTACTGCAAGGATATCCTTGAACAGACCAATACAGACATGAAACCAGCTCCCAACTCATCATGATGACCTATAAGGAATCCTCTTTCTTGATTTACATTTTTGCTTCCCAAGCAAAACATCAGATGCTAATTTTGTTTTCTATGGAAACCTTTTAAGCACTGAAAGCTACACTCATGCTACTGAAGAAGGGAACCCCTCCTGGAACATGTAGAGCATATTAATTTATTAATTCGTTAATAGATTAATTAAACAATGAATAAAGTCTCCGCATACTCTTACTCCTGAGTCAGTCACATTCCCTTCTGTTTACACACACACACACACGTAATGTGTTATTTTTATAAAAGTACTATACATTTAAGAAAAACAGTACAAAGGAAATAATTCATCACAGATACATAAAACAAAACATAGTAAAACCAACAAATTTTTCCCATTGACTGTTACCTCTTATTGATCTTCACTCTCTCACCCACACATTTTATCAGACCATGTCAGGTGGAGATGAAAGTTCCAGTTTTATGATCTTGTAGAGCTCCCTGACCCAATGAACATTCTTCATTTTGATCTTCTAAAGAACACATCAAAACCAGTTGAGGCTATAAACACAATTTCTTTTAATAAAAAGAATCATTGAGGCTAGAAACAATATATCTTGAATAAAATATCAAAATATTATTAAATATGTAATAACTTCCAACAAGTGTGGCTTTTCTTTACTTTTCTGAATTATATTGACTGACGGAAAATATGATTGCAACATCCTGAATACGTATTTCAATTTACTCAAGATTAAACACAGGTAATATAGCTGGATTATAGTAAATGATCATGAACACAGATCAATATGCGCACAGGTTACAAAATTGAGGGTGTATCAACAGTACTCAGTCCCTAAATGAATATACTGTATATCCTCCATGGGCATTAATATAGGCCTGTACTCTAATGCTCAGACAAAGACAGTGCACTGGTACAAGTTTTATTATGTCACAAGATAGCCAAGAAATTCATCAGAATATTTACTACACCCAAACATGCATTTACTGTACCCAGGTCAAAATTGGCAGTGTCCTTTAGGGTGTTGCAGTTTTATTTTTTGTCAATATATAAATTATATATATAAATAATGCAAAAGAGAAACCCTGATTATCCACATGATACAAAAAGACCACAAATCAATAATCTTTGAAATTAGGGGGTTGACAGAGAGTGATAAATATGACAACTTGATGCAGAATATATTTTGCTCTATAGGCATAATGAATAGAATCCAGTTATGAAACCACTACCCTATATCATTCAGGAATTTCATGCTTGAAAAAAAAAAAAAAAAAAAAAAAAAAATGAATAAATAAACAAATAAAAAATAAACAATTTATGGAACAATTGTGGACAACAGCATTACTAGAATCTGGTAAGTATTGTGGAGAGTTCAGTCATTTGATTCCAGTGCAGGCCACCTGTCATCACTGTTGTTAAAACCCAACAACCTAGAGTATTATAATAATAATATTGATAGACAATTTCCACATGATGCTAGGTATCTTTATTTTCTTGAAAACTCAAATGACCATAAATAAATAGGATTACAAAATAACAAAAGCAGTTTGAGCAGAGAATGAGAATTTTACTTTATATTTTTAAAGAACAGTAAAGAATGACTGATGAACAAAAGAGGGAGTAGAGAAACTATAAAAAGAAAGAAAGCTTAATAGTAACTTCTGAAATAGAAACCAGTAACTTGACAAGATGGTGTCAGCTGTTGTGATTGCTATGAGTAGATGTGCCCCTTGAGACAAAAAAAATTTAGATGACATGCGAGAAACATTCAGGGTGCTTTAAAAAATCTTTAATATGATGACATTGGGCATAAAACATATTGGCAATTGGACCTTCCCCTTTTCAAAATGGCCATCACACCAGCTGTAGGGTGGCAGGCTCTGAGGGCAAATTCAAAGGAACAGTTATCTTGAAACACAAGAGACAACAACAATAACCAATATATTTTATGATTGAAGCATCAGTAAACGAGACATTTGTAAACTGGAGACAGATGTCAAGACATGGGAATTCGTTGTATACATCCAAATCACGGACTTGACATTTGTTTTAATCACATTAATAAGTGAGAAAAACAAAAAACAAACAAATTAGTTTTTTTTCCTTTACATCAGCTTAAGTTCTAAATAATACTGATTATTATTTATTTATTTCAAACATTTCATTTTCCGATCAAATGCTATTTACTCACTATTGGAGAGTAATCAGTGAAAAAGTTGATAAAAAGAATTAATAAAATGAAGGTAAAAAATAGTAAAAGAAAAAAAAAAAAAAAGAGAAAAAATTATGCTCAATCATCAAAATCTTTAGAAAACAAAAGAATCTGAGCAGCTACACCATGTAGGTTTTATTTGACTTGAATCTTATATACCAATTAAGTAACATAAACAATTTTCACTTCGAAAAGGAAAGAAAAAGCCTTATGTCACTCAGAATGTTGTAAACAGATCACTGAAGCAAAGGCTTGCTAGTTATGAATAATAACTATTCAGCAGCAAGTAGTTAAGAATGACTATTTCAATGTACTCAGTAATTGGATTACAAATGGTGGTGACAGATGATCAGCAAAAACCTCATCAGCAAAGTCCAACAACAGCAAAGCATTATAAGATACCAAGAAGTTCATAAAGGGACATAATCTACAATAACATCTGAAAAAAAAAATTACGATTAAAGATAAGTATGGAAGTTTGATGCTTACACGATAATAATTTAAGGAAACCAATCAATATTCGTACGGGAGCGTATATTAGGACCGGACAATCATTATTATTATAGACATTTTAAATATTATTTTTCCCTCTTCGCCGTATAAAAATAATCTGACTAAGGAATGCATTAAATTCAAAAATGTTGATCTAATAACCATGCAGGAACTAACTGCAATAAAGCATTGAGCAAAAACGAAACAAAATAATCTCAACAAGTTAATCAGTAAAATGATAAAACCGTAAATATATTCGTTAGGTTAATTAGGAAGAAAATGGTGGAGTGACGGGCTGGTCAATGTCTACCAAGATAAAACATCTGACAAAAACATTGAAAGAGAGGCGGGGGTCCTATTTGAGAGCGGTCGAACAGGGTGTAAACAAGATGTTCTTTCACTGCCGCTCGGTCACATGGCAGTAGTAACAATCGAGGAGATTTTTTTTCTAAATTCGTCTCATACACATAATAAGCAAATAATATAGATTATTTGAGACCACCACATATATATATATATAGTTGAATTAAAACTGATTAATGATTTTAACAAAGAAAGTAACAGCTCATCAAACTTTTAAAAGTTGAGTATCATTTTGAAGTGTTTTGTTCAAGATTATGAAAGTAAGAAAAAAAAAAAATTTCTAAAACTGATCAGTAAAGTTTCTTTGAATCAAAGAATCAAAAATTTCCACTCAAACCATTTATTTAGAATATATATTTGGTTTTCATTAAACAATGTCTACTTTTTTTTTTCAAGATCACAGAGTACGGATACCTATTATATATGTGTTGAAACAATTGTTGCTTGATTTTACGAAGAATACCTGAAGAAAATGAAAGCATATGATGTCACTAAATTCATCAAAAAAGACTTCACCCTCTTCCCAATCATCGATTCTATCACTTTTTTTTTAGGTTGTGAAAGTATAAATATTTTTAACTTACGGTTTTTCTATACATTAGCGGAATAGACTATCGAATCACTAAAAATATTTAATTCTTCAACTCTCATAATTAGAAACAACTGGAATGATATCAAAACACGCGCACGAAATAATATTAATTAGGTGAAAAAAGGAGAAGAAAAGAAAGTTAACAATATTTCATGAATTAGTCGCCAATCTTGTAGAAATAACACGTAGGGGAAGTGAAACTAAAGGATTCGTGATTAATTTTAAAGTTTGGCAGGAATTTGTTTTGAATTAAGTCAATAAGACTGCATTTTAAAACATACATTTTAAAAACTGAAAAAAAAAAAAGAGAAAATTATTGAGCTTTGTTTTAAAATAATGTTCAGTAATTCTTGCATTTTTTGCTAGAGGAAGGTTAATATAACAACAAAAACTCCCAACCGAAAACAAATTATGAATGGATCCATTACATGAGAAAAATGTCACGTACGTTCATTTATACATTTAGGAAAGTAATGTTTGGAAGGATAATGATAATACTAACGATGATCTAAACATGTACACTTGAACTATATATTATTCATATTGTCGTGCCTCCTACAATCAGAAAACGATTAACTTTCATTGTGAACGAGTAGTTGTAGTATTATTGAACCATTTGTATCGTACGACAACAAAAACAAGCATAATGTTTAGTTGTAGCATTTGGTCCACCATTAAAAACATAAATATACACATATGTACTATATTAGAAACACGCACCGCCCAACAAAGATATTAATAAATAATAAAACTGTAACAATAGCGGTACTTTTTAGTCTTAAAGGGTACGGGAATAAATGAGATGTGACCCATATTTCAGGGTACGGAAGATCGTAGAGCAGAAGAGGTTACGGTTCTGGAACTGTGTATATAAACTGTCGACAGTTTAGTTTGTACAATTTTCACGAGAGAAGAAACGCAAATAAAAAAGTTATCGGTTTGGGTGTTGATACTGATGCCATCATATTGCAATCCTAACTGAACAAGTCTTATGAAGTTTTTTTCACAGGTATATGTATATAATAAACTATAAAGCACGTGTAAACATCCCCAAGAAACTCCAAAAAAACAAAACATTCCGATTCAAAACATTCCAAGGATTTAAATACATTCAAAACAAATAAACATATTTCCAATCAGACATCTCTACGTCGTTCCACCGATTAAAAGAATTCAACTTGGGACTTCTAAGTTCAGGCTTCCGTATTATGAAAATGGGTCACATCGTGCTTTTAGAGTTCGATAAATACATGTATGTATATCTCAGCTAGCTAGAGAATAATAATACAGCAACTAAAGCAATACACCAAATTCACCTCAAAGCAATAAGTGATCTGTGTTAGCATATAAGACAGGAAAAATTTTTTTTTCCTTCCCTAATTATTATTTCACTAAAAGATAATAAAAGACAATTAGTTTAATACAGAAATTGAATTATTAAAAGAAAAAAACCGTACATAATCGTGCTAGCCCATTTTCTCACATAAACACTAACAAAAGAAAAGTATTCAATTCGTTCGCTGATCGAAGTGCAAATTCGATCAGACTTAAATTTAGCACCGAAAACAAAAGACTAAAAAAAATGCTCAGCAAACACAAGAGATATGAAAAAATATGGATTTACGCACGTATTTCAGAAGGGATAATTTGGGCAAACGATTATTATTATTATTTTCCACCTACTGTCGGTGTCCGAAGAAAAAAAAAAGGGTACCTCAGTCACACTCATGTATTAGAGGGGGACATTGGGAGAAATTATTGTATTGGTTTAATCATGGGGAGACAGTATGTTAAAAATTGACAAAAGTCTTTGGAAAATGAAAGACAGTCAATAAAGCGCACTCACAAGTGTTGAAAACAAAAAGATAAAAGCGATGAGACATTAAAAAATGAAATAAAATGCTTAAATATTGAAAGAAAATAGATAGGTAGACATTAAAAGAGGGAGGGGGAATAATGGAAATAGGCGACAAGACAGAGAGGGAGGGGATAGAGAGAAGAAAGCTTTTGGATAAAAAGCAAAAAGGACAGTCATGGTAGCGTGAACAAATCGATTGATTCAAGGGTTGACAAGGGATATTTCTTCAAACCCTGTGGAAATAATGATAAAAGTTTGGGCGAAACATCACAAAACAAGGTGTTAAAAATGTTTCGAGTCGGACAAAAACAAGGAGGGGAAGGAGGAGGAGAAAGCTAAAAAGGGAAAAAAAGAAGGCCCCCCCTCCTCCCTTCAATCTTCTCCATATAAACTAAGCAACACAGAAAAAAATAACACATTTACAAACAATAAGGTTTTTTTGCGTCGGACAACACTTACTTGGCGCACTTTATTTTTGAAATCATTGAAGGTGAAGAGTCCACCAGTTTGCAATTTGATTTCAGGTGCGGCTGCATCCCGTCTGTCGAAAATATAGACAAAAGCATCTTCGTCGTCGATTGAGGCATTCAGAGACGAAGCCATGACACTTACCGCGTTAGAGAAAAGCGGATGTAGATGGCGCTATATGGCCGCTGCTGCTATTTCTCAACGACAGGGAAGGGTAAACTGCCTCGCCAGGTGCTATTTTTTTTATAAGTGAAATGAAAATGACCAATAAAAAAAACACATATTGTTCTAAAATTCGAATTTCAAATACTTAATCCTCCTCTCTCAAAAAATATTAGTACAACCGTAAGGGTACTTCTTTCTCGATTATTTGAAATGAAAAATTTACTGTCCCAAGTGAAGCTTTCATAGTTTAGCGTCCTTGGGTAACTTGTCTCAGTGGCGCTTTACTTCGATTCGATCACAATAATGGACAACGATTCTGAGCCCATTTTGCTTTTAATAATCTGATCCTGGTTCCATATGTAAAATTGAAATAAAATTTGCTCTTATGAATTAACTCCTGGGAGTTGTCAATGTATGTTGACAATAGTTTTCAGTTTTTAATGGGGATACCTGTCTTTTTTATTGTCTTCCACTTGGCTTCTTTTTTAAGTTTTATTTTCCACACGAGGCATGTTGTCCCCGACATTAAACTACCTGGCAGGCCCTCCTCTCGTACCTTTTATTTTTTTTTACTTCATAGCTTAGGTTATTTCCCTTTTGTTCACTAACTTAACGTTGTTCTTTTTACTTATTTCTTGTTTTCTTTATTTTAACCCTTTTATTTTATTTCACTTGAGAAAACCCAACTTAGGCATCCCTACTTTGAAAAAAAAATTCTTTTCGTCTTTTCATATCCCCATTTAAGGATTGTATAGTTGCACGAATTTAGTTTGATAAAAAAAGGACAATTAAACTACGAACAACTTTGATAATTTCTAATTATTCAATGTTAATAATATGAATATACTAAACTAATACAGTCTGAATTTATTATAGTAAAGTAAAACTTATCAACAAAAAAAAAAAGAAGAAAGAATGAAGTAATCGATCAGTATTACAACGCAATACTTATTTACCACGCAGAAAAAGTAATTAATTCTATTCTATCAAGAAATGATAATTTGTGAGTTTTTTGGTCTAATGGTTTTCGAATGAAAAACGTCCTGTAAATTGGAACATAAATATATTTAATTCTCCTATATTATTTTTTGACACCTACAGTCGGTATAACCATATGTTTTAGGAATCAGTCACTTATGCAATTTGATTTAAAAACTTAAATAACCCGCGTTACTATCAGATAGGCCGAAACAGCCACTCCTACGAGTAGCGAACGACTGTAAAAATAAAACCATGAATCAGAATTGAAAAATTAAACACCCCTTACTCCTATATCCTCATCATCAACTCATTAACCCTATGCCGCAGAAACATGTGAACGTGGATTGATTGATCAAAGATATCTATTGCAAATTAAACCCAATAGTTTGTATACAAGAGAAAGTATCGATTTAAATTTTCATCTGAAATAATGAATTAGTAAAATGAAGATATATAATTTTGTGCTCACTGTACTGAAATGACCTGAGCTTACACAGGGGAACTACGTGTAGAAGAGCAGGCTTAGAAGTAATAGAGCCTAAGAAATATCCCTGAACAGCGTGACCCAGAAAATAATCCGGTTGTTAAGCCCTCGGATTGTATATAATTAGGATGTCGCCCTAAAAATAATAGTAGTACATCATTATAAGTAATATAGGAGAGAATCTAGTATTTATCAGTTGAAATTTAATAGAGAAAAATTACGCAGTGTTTCATTTTCTTATTTACCTAAACAGTATATAGTTTTTAATATGCGAATTAATGAAAGTTGTGAGAAAATGACCGGCTCTGGAATATTCAGCACAAACCTAATTGATTAAAAGTGAATCAAATTGTTTTAATTTTTTCTTATATATATCAGGTACGGACGCTAATCTATAAAATCTTATTTCCGTTTCTACTTTCGTAAGTGAATGAGAATTTGAAATAGTTGTGAAAGCGGCGGACGTAGTATTTGCATTCTGCCGAAAATAAGTTTACCAGGTCTCAGGCAATGATGCTCTCTGTTGACTGACGACAACCGATATTGCCTCTTGGCTAATTTTGTCGTTCTCTTAAAATAACTTGATTTTCTACATATTCATTTGGTATTGAAGAGATAACATGCGTGTGCGCACTTAGACACACACTCAGACTCATACATGCACACAAATTTATAAATACGTACGTATATATTAATATAAACATAAATAGGTACATACATATATGTATGTATGTATATATATATATATATATATATATATATATATATATATATATATATATATATATATATATAGGTATATATATATATATATATACACACACACACACACACATATATATATATATATATATATATATATATATATATATATATATATATATATATATATATATCAGTCTACAAAGCTTTACTGCTTCAAACAATGGATTTATAAAAAGCTTTTTGGAGAAATTATGTCTTCAATGTCAATTATTTCCCAATATCTGTTAATGTAATTTATATGACACACATACACCTACACACACGATACGTTTTGTAAAAAAACGTTTTCCCCGGTGTCGATGACCCCCGGCCTGAAGAACGCTCCTAAATTCTGACTTGCAACAGTCAACCGACATTTTGTATTTTAATAAAAAGAATTTTTTTTCCCTTTCCGCTTCAGTTTAGAAACGTTCCAATCTGCATAATGTACATAAAAACGTAGTTTTATTCTGAATCTTACAAGTATAAGGACTTATAGAATTGGGATACGTTATGGAGTAAGAAATACGTTGGAAAGTTAATGTCCAATTCTAAATAGGAACCCAAATAAATATTTTTAATTGAGTAAGTTTGAGAAAAGTGGTGCTTCTTCCACGATGTTAGGAACGATTGAAGTCTACACAAAGCGAATATCATAAGTTATACTTGGAGGAGTCCAGTATGTTCGATTCAATTCTACTGGCTGTCTAAAACTGAATATCATGTACGATTCAAGCCTACATAATGCCTAAAAGCAAATACTATGTAGGTTTACTTGAAGTCCAAAAAATACAATTCAAATCAACATAATGTCAAAAAGTGAATATTATGGTGTTTTATTTGATGGAATCCAATTTGTACGATTCAAGTCTACATGATGAGCAAAGCGAATATTATGTACTTTTTACTTAAAAGAATCAATTAATTACGACTTAAGTCTACATGATGTCTAAAAACGAATATCATGTAGTTTTATGTAGACCAGTATATATGATTCGAAAATACATAATATCTTGAAAGTCCCTATGTGTACGATTCAATTGTACAGACTGTCTAAAAGCCAATATTGTGTAGGTTCACCTGGAGCATCCCAGAAAGCATCCTTAAAAGAGTCTATAGTAAGTATGATTCAAGAATACGTAATGTCTGAAACGAATATTATCTAGTTTTACTCGAAGGAGTCCAATATGTACGAATATTTCCGTGTATTTCAAGTGTACATATTTATCTTTAGAGTTGAAATACTTAATGAAAGAAATCTGCTTCGAAATGCATTGCCGATTCTAAATTGGAACCCAACGTACTGTTCAAGTCTACGTTGGACACAAATTCAATACTGAATATCATCTTGTGTTACATGAAGTATTCCAATATACTTGATTGGCTTCCCTACTTCTCATCAATACAGCTTTACTTTTTCACTTTGGAATGAAAAAAAAAAAACAAGCTAGAAATTTGAACCGTGGCCAGACACAATGCCACATGTCATATTGATATAACAACTGAAATATATATCCATCTTATAGTATCTGGATGCTGTTTTTTCGATGAGAACAGTGTTCCCCAGAGATCCATGCAACATCCTCCTCTTGCGATCCCAGGCTTCTTTAATCCCCCCCCCCATTTTAAATTGTCATCTAGTAATGTATTTGCCTTTATAGTTTTGCAGTGGTAATTATTGAAACAATTTATGAAACGAAATTGCTTTATTAATTGCAATCAAATGAAAAAAAAATATTCATTTCAAAGGATCATAGAACTTACATTTTTATTAAATGCCCAAAATACGCTGCTAGGAGGGACAAAAGCACTTTATTAAATGTCACCAAAAGAAAAAAGAGGGTTACAACAAAATCCTCACAACAGGAAACTTCCATTTGCTTGATACTTATTCTGGTCTGCGTGCTGAGAAACTAAACTAGTAAACCAGGGAACAAACCCGGTCAGTTTTGCTCAAAGGTCACCTCATACTCAAATGTTGAGACGTCCTCGTTTTTTAGTCAACATATTCATAACAGCACTAAAGGCACATTCAACCAAATATGTTGTTGAGAAGGGCAAAAACACTTGCTGGGCTTCAGTATTTGCTATACTTTGTAACGACTTGGGGATTCAGTCACATGAAGTGCTATTTGTCATCATTTTGCATGTCAATTTCAATTAGTTTGTCGATCTGATCAGACTCCATTTTAGCCAGACAGTCATTATTTTTCCATTTAAAAAAAAATGGTTGAGCAATCCAAGAAGGGATGTCCATCTGCTTCGGAACAATAAATCTGTAGCCCAAGTCATCATGAAGGTTGGAAAGATGTTCTGAGATTATTTGTAAGACATTTTGTGATGGATCACATTTACGGATATGTATGAAATGAGGGCGGTTATTTCTCAAGACCTGGGCTTTCAAAAGGAAACCTGTTTGCTGATAAAACCAAACATTTTGGTTTGGTAATCCACGAGAGTCTTCTGTTCACCTTGCAGTTTTTTTGTTTTTTTATTAACCAAAAGATATCAGCAAAATACGAAATCAAGGCGTTGGTTTCACTGGATTTCATTAAGTGAAAGTCCACACGATCTCTACAAAAGTCTCTACCAAAGTATCATATAGAACAATAAACCTTTCCAGATTGGCATCTTTTGGTATTCATTGCACCTAAGTATGGAGGAGCAGTCTCACATAATTTCCCCTTACAGATTTCTTTGATCAGTCTTTCAGTTTTTGGATGAGATCTTATCAGAATTACCACTTTTACTACATGGTTCATCAATTCATGCTGCGAAGGACTAAACCTAACACACGCCAAATTCTCTATGGGGACGAACAGTCATCATAACGGGATTGTCATAATTCAGGAGTTTCAGCACTCTCTTATGTTGTCCCATCATTGTTGGTGCACTATCTGCAACAGTGGATAAAATGTTACCCGTTGGCATATCATTGTCTGTCGAGTATTTCCTTATCACGTTATAGATTTCTTGCGCAGTGGCGGTGGTTTTCAAAGACTCGCAAAATAACATTTCATTCATTAATTTTGATTTATGCTGGAACTTCCACTATCGTGGACTGTTGTTCTATCGAGGGTTAGAGGAGATATGGTATTCTGAAAAATCACAGGTAATTGTGTCTTAGCACCACCTTCAAATCATCATGATGTCATTGCTGATATGTAAGGCAGCAAGTTACTGGTCGGGTTTTTTGTTGTTTTGCATTCGGCAACTCTCTATCGTAAGTGAGGGCTCGAGATTCCTTAGCGATAAGGAAAATGAGTTCCTAACTAGCTTAGAGTTCTAGTTCATTCTTGCCGGTCCATGATTTTAACATTTCAGTGAGTGATTTCTGTTGTGTCTTCCTGTTTGGACTTTGAGACGTTTGAAATACTCAAATGATTTCTCTGTATATTCTGGATGTACATTTTCGAGGTTTTCTATCAATTTTGCCGGTCTCATGGAACCATTACAGGGGGGAAGTTCAAGATAATAAACAAAATTGTTCAGTTTCATTTGCTGCACATGGTATGAACGTAAGTCTTAAATATTCAACCAGATATTGGTGAACTTTCTTGTTAGCGTCCGAATATGAATATATATATATATATATATATATATATATATATATATATATATATATATATATATATATATATATATATATATATATATATATATATATATTATCATTTTGAATGGAGAATTTTTTATCGAACTTCTTTACAGAAGAGTGACAACAAGGTAAGCCTTATCTGAGTTATTTCCCTTCGATAAGTACATAATTTATCTTTCTATGATATACACGTACAGATAAATAGAGTGCACCTGATTCTCAATTCACCATTAACTAAAATTCCTCCCTAATTTCTCCTTAGGCTACACAACTTAGATTTTAAATTCGGATCCTGGGGGCTAAGCACCTCCCGTTTGGGAATCACTGGATTAGAATCGATCAAGGACGTGTAGATAAATTGGAGTTTACTTGGAAAATTAAGATTAATAATCTGAAAACCCGTTCTACGGGTTGGGTTATGACTAGATGTCCAATAATAATGGTTAGACAAGACGATAAAGATTCGATTCAGCTTACTTGATGAATACAAAGAGAGGGTCCAGTTTAGCATTACGCTTACATTGTAAATCGAACCATAAGCTATGAAAAACTTTTAGAAATTAGGAATTTTCAAAAATTAATGTGCTAAAAACATGCTCCGGAGTCTCATAAGAAACAACAGAAAAATCGATTGCCATAGCTCTGGCTAGCATTGGGTTATGCGATGACAGATAGAGAGACATTTGACGAATGATTTCAAGATGTAGCATTATCCAACTAACTGTAGGAGTGAGAAAGGAGAATTATATTGTAAACTATCGATAATTTTATTGACAGGTTTGGTTAATAAACAAACTTTCACGTGACCAACGTCTTTTGGTAGCATGCTGTTTTGGGTGATCAATTAAAAAATTGGAAAATGGGATAACCAATGAATAAGTTACTTCTCTCGCCTTTTGTTGGACAGTAATCAATGAAAAGAAAGTCTGAATTTTCAAAAAACGAGAGTGATTGCAGCCAGACAAAAACAAAGGGAACAATTCTGCGTAAACTTGGAAACTAAGCCCTTCGCCTTGAAAACCTTTTTTTTTTTCTCAAGACATAATGAAGAATAAATGTTCAAATTATAAATTCTCTTCCCCTTATGGTGCGATGTACACATAAATGAATACATACATAGCCAGTCAGCCAGTCAACCAGCCGGACCAACTTAAAAACAGGAGAAACCTATTTGATGACTGTTTTGGTCAACGGTTCCAATAACTATCAGAAAGTGATGCAGCGAGTAAGTGCTGGTGAATGAATAGAAACCAGTGTCCTTTTCGTTGTACGAGGTGCTACCGAAAAGTTCTGGGATTTAGGGTAGGTAGAACCAGCCACGCCCTTAAGGTGACAGTGTGCCAACGGGCGTGTGCATGAGTGGGCTTGCTGAACAACCCTATATTTTTATATATACCTGTGTTGGTGCCTTTGTTTATGTGCTTGTGTGTTTAGCGCTCCTGGCCATACCGTTTTGTCCATTGACTTGAAAATTGGCATCAGTATCCCACTAGACTTCATATTTTTGTAACGTCTTGTATTGGTGGTTTGGCGGTTTTATAATGGTGGATCTCACGATGTAAAGAAGCTGCATCAAGATCTGCTCCAAGATCAACCACGACGGCAACAATGACTCGCCTGTTGCTTCAGGAAGACTTTCGTGTGAATGCCATGTCAAGCGTTTCAAGGAAGGACGAACGTCCATCGAAGATGATGACCGTCATGGAATACCGTCGACGAGCACTCCACTACAGGACGTCAAAAGAGTGTACCAGGCGATCCTTGTAGATCGAAGACGAGTTATCCATGATGTTCGTGATGTCGTAGGACTGTCGTGCGGGAACGTTCGACACATTGCAGCCAAGTTTTTTTTACCGAGACTGCTGAGTTGTCCGATAGTCCCTGGCTTCCAATATCACAGTAATCATTCTCAACCCACCCTGTTCGTCCGACCTGGACCCTGTTTCTTCTCCCAGTTGCCCAAGCTGAAAATCCCAAATGAAAAGGGTGTCATTTTGAGTCGATTGAGGAAATCCAGAGAGAATTGCATCGTGCTCAAGACCATCACGCTTGAAGCCTTCCAGGGATGCATGAAATCTTTGAAAAACGCAGGGACCGCTGTTCACAAGCCTTGTGAGACTACTTCTAAGGCAACAGTGGGAACTAAGGACTAGCGTAAGATGTTTCCTTACAATGTGCGAATTCGTAGAACTTTTGGGGTAGCACCTCGTAATTCAGTTTTTATGCGAATCTCGGTGAAGTGAACCGCAATAGTTTATCAATATTTTGATCAGTTGCTGAACGTATTGTTTTCCTTTTATGCACTTGAAAATGCTTGAATAGTATAAGATTAGCTATTGCTTTATCATTTCCTTTGTATCACATATAAGCATCAGTATAGGTATAGATTTATGTTTGAAGGTGAGAATCAAAAGTTTGAAACAAATACCAAAAATTCATTGAATTTCTTGATGAAAACTCGAAAAAAAGAGAACATGCAGAAAAGATTTCGGTCGGGTTAAAGAGATACTGGATGTGAGTACAGACTTCTTTCGTTATCCGCAGGTGTTGAGGGTCCAAGAAAGCCAAGATCAAGTTATAACAAGCTGCAATCAATTTAGCTATTTTGGTGCTAGATGTAGCAATTTTGGTGCTAGGTCTAGCTATTTTGGAGCTAGATTATTTCTTGGGGGGGGGGTCACCATCCACCTGCGTAATAACACTAACCGTACTAGAGCCACGTGACAACGGAGGAGGTCTGAATTTAGTAGTCAGCATGTGTTTGAGTGGAATGAGCTCTCAGGTTTTGAGGGCGGAGCTAGACGCCTTCTTTGTTTTGTTTTTTTTGTTTTTTTTTTTTTTTTTTTTCACTTCTGGCGCTTTTGGAAACCAACAGATTAAAGAAAAATACAGCCTTAGGTAAGGTGTACAGAGGTTGCTCATTGTCAAAGTTATGTTGCTGAGATGTTCACCTCACATAGGTCAATCTTCGGAGCGGACATTCGATCGTCAGTCTCCACATGGCTTTGATAGTATGTATTGTCACACAATGTACAGAACTTATGGCGTTGAGTAGGAAGCTACAATGTGTGTCAACTGTAGTAGTTAAGAGGAGTATCGTCCCCTTCAGACGATATCTAACAAGATCTCTCGCGATTCACCTGACTTCTTCATGCTTTTCCCATGAGCTTTATATTGGTTATTCTAGAGTTAGATCCTGACAACCGATAGGAGAAACACTTATGTAATGTATCCAGAAACCCTGTCAAACTAAGCGACGATATCATTTGTTCTTTTTTGTGCATCAGAATATTTCTCCCGTTACAGGTATTTTTTCATGTGTACATTGAGTAAATAATCGTTTTTTTTGTTTTTTTTTACTGGTAGTGTTGTTTAAGAAGAAACATATCAAAGAACATATTCATCCGGTTTGATTATATTTTAAGTTATTTTCTCCTGGGGAACACTGGGTATCCCTGCTAGTATCTCAATAAATCTTTGCAGTTATGGCTTGATTGGCTGATTCTATCATCGTTGAATCACTGCACGCAAAAATGGCAGTAAACTCGTTCCAGCGATAAATGATTGTTCAATAAGATCGATAATATGTTTCCATGGCGAGCATACTATCATTTGCCGGGGATGAATTTGTGTAATAGCAAGCAAGATACCATAACCAAACAAAGCTTCTTCTTTTCTCAGTACCGTATATATATATATATATATATATATATATATATATAATCTGCGTTTCCCCTCCAAAAGAATTTAGCTACAAAATCCAGGTGCGTATTATCTTGGGAAACATAATTGTTGTACATATTTGTTTACGTAATTGTAAAATCCAGGGGCGTATTATCTATGGAAACATAATTCTTATACATATTTGTATACGTAATTGTAAAATTCAGGTGCGCACTATCAATGGAAACATAATTCTTATATCTATTTGTATACGTAATAGTAAAATTTAGGTGCGTATCATCTATGGAAACATAATTGTGGTACATATTTGTTTACAAAATTGTAAAATCTAGGTGCGTGTTATCTATGGAAACATAATTGTTATACATATTTGTTTACGTAGTTGTAAAATTCAGGTGCGTATTATCTATGGAAACATAATTGTACATATTTGTATACACAGGATAGTGCATTTTTCGTTCGAAATTGAAGCTCAATTGGGTGGGGTGCTGATAATCCATGATAGCGGATTGTACATGGCGAATTACGGTATATTTGAAAAATTGAAACAATGATCATCTATTCCCACGGCCATCAGAATTTGTCGTTTTGTCTCAGTTTATCAAATTATGGAAGCGGGAACTAGAGACGCCTGTCGTCTGCTGAGTGACAGAGAGTGAACTGAGTTACAGTTCAAGTAACCAGATGTTATTTTATTTATCTATTTATTTTTAGCTCAGAGGCAACGAGGGCACACGTACGAAAATCGACCCGCTAGGATTAGGCCATTATAATACAGGCGACACAGAAAACCGCCTTGTGCAACATCGCAGCACTCATTTAAAGAGGTGATTGATATAAAGCTCCTAAAATTCGATTATCATCTTCTCGCTTTGGAAATAAAAAAATGTTTGATATTTTTCTCATCCTGTTAATGGAGTGATTGACCTTTGATCCAGCTCTCAATAAATTTCAAAAGGAATGTGAACACAATTAGACTTAGAATTAGAAGTTCTCGTTCAAACCTCTTTTCATATTGTTGCATTTTGATGAATGGTAAAATGCAATGATAAGTCTCCATTATTACTCTTTCATACCACTTTAAATGCATTGATTGTGTAGCGTTAGTGAGTGTCTCAACATTCCTTTTGTAAAAAGTAAAGCATTCGTCTCTTAAAAGACAACACCCACAGAAGTATAGACACGCCCAATGACGAAGTCTTGTTGTGTTGTTTTTTTTTCTTTTTTTTTTTTTTTTGTATGCATCAACTCAGTGATCCTTACGTGTTTAAAGTCTGGTCGAGACCAGGGCGTAATTCTTATAAGTTTTTTTTTATGACCACTCCCTTGGTACGATGCTGGTTGGTGCAGACGTGATGAATATATTGTTATAATTGAGAAATATGAAATATTAACAGTAACTGAAAATCAACTCACACGATTCCACTTGTTCCACCATTCTTGAAATATTAGTTTCTACCCAAATAAATTTCCAGTTATTGTTAATATTTCATATTTCTTAAATATAACAGTATATTCATCACATCTATATCAACTAGCAAGAGAACTAAGTCGCCCCATCAGATTGTACCAACCATGTCCACTGGCGGTGTGGAGTCTTACACTTCTTCCGAACGTTTATATGATAATATGATAAAATTCATTAGTGCTTCAGATTTAAACAATCTATGCAAAGAAAGTTTGCGGATGGGATACCTCCACCCTGATCACACAGTCTAGAGTGTGTTCAATGAATAAATATAAACAATATACTAAAGTCTTTGTGGCACACGTAGATGCTAGTATACGAATGGGCTTAGGTTTGAAAGTTAGAATGGAAAGGTTGAAACAAATACCTAAACGTGTCGAATTTTTTGGCGAAAACTAGAATGCAACTAGAAACGTAGCCCTGTTGACATAAGTGTTTAGTTGTCAGACTTGAAGACTTGTTCAGATTTTCATGTCGAAAAAAAGTGGGAAGGAAGAGCAAAACTATACAGGGTAAAAATGAAGCCCTTGAGCAAGTTTACATTTTCAAACCATTTCTTTCAATTGATAGATTCCTGTTTCGGAGGTAACTTCAACGTTCGTTTTTTTTTTTTACTAATAAGATTTTCAAGAATTTTCGTAGTACTAGTCACAATTTGGATATCCAGATGGTTACTCATACAAGAGAGTGGTCCAACGATTCTGACAAAAGAGTTATTTCCCTTGAATGATTTTAAAAAAAAATTCGAGGCTAGACGTGCTCGAAGATAATCCCCCCACGAAAGACTTATGTTTTTTATTCCCCTCTGCCCTTCTGGGCATTCTTGTCCTTCCGGGAATAAGCGACATAACTGGATGTCAAATAAAGACATTTCCGTTTAATTTTTCCGAGGAAGTATAATAAATTGATATTATTTTTACGACTACTTTTAACCTCTAGATTCATTTTTTATTTACTTCATTTTTTTCTAACCGGTCTGAATAAAAATTTCTATGACAAAACGAACGCACTATTAGGTATCGGGTAGATTCTGCAATATGTGCCATTATGTTTCCGTGGGCATCTTCTCCGTATTGGGCAGATTTCAAAATAAAAATTTCACAAGGGATTATTTTCGTGTGTGTGTGACCTCGAAAATTAGCTTGAATAACTTCTTGTCTTAATCGTTGGATCCCACTCTGGTATGAATACCTCAAGATGTTATGAGTCACAGTTTAATAAAAACTCTGAAAATAAAGACGTAATTTTTAAATAAAAAGAAATTAAGCAACTATAACCGTTTTTGACAATAATATATTTTAATCAGGCTCCTAATTGTCCTGTACAGATTTTTTCTATCATATATGGAACAAAAGTTATAAAAAAATAAGATTTTACAGGACTTCATGATGACTTTGTACAGTAAAACAGAAATGGCTGAGTCCGATCTTAATCTGTTTCTCGTTTTCTGATTTTATAAACATTCAACAATGTGGTATTCTAATATCTCCATTCTTAAGCCAAAAAAAAAAACGTTAAATATTTGTTCTGTTGAGTGTAACATTGAAAATTAGACCATCTAAAAAATTGTTATCGTAAAAAGACCTAATTGAAGTCATGTAAACATTCTCTAACCAAACGATCAGTTAGTGCACTGGCCTTATCTATTTATTGTCAAACTCTTACTGAGTTTTGACTTTATTCTCCTCACCTAACAACAATGACATTTCCAGACTGTCGGTTTAGACTAAAGACTGAAAAATTCTAAATGATAGATAGAGTGAAGCGAAAAGAGGGAAGCAGATTCTATTCCTTAGACATCAATTAATAAAAGAAAGAAAGAAAGAAAGAAAGAAAGAAAGAAACTGTCGTATTTCCCTTCTAATTGTTCCAATATTTTCATGAAGATCTTTGAAACTGTTTGCACTGCTGAACTATCATGGCTACTCTCATATTTCACAATTTTTGAAACTTTCGAGCCAGGTCCTGATATTTGTCTATTTTCTCTCTCTCTCTGATTATTTCCTATAGGGTTATATCTGAATTTTTCTCCCTCACTCGCTACCTCTCTCTCTCTCTGATCATTTCTTATGGCTCTCTAACTTTTACTCTCTTCTCTCTCACACTCTTTGATTATTTCTTATGGCTTTATATCTGAAACAACCCCTCTCTCTCTATAGCCCCTTCTCTGATCATTTCTTATCGATTTTTTGGCCACTCTCATCCGCTTCCTTACATCTCTCTCCCTCTTTATCTCCATTTATTTCTTACCGATTTACATTTCTCTCTCTCCCCTCTCTCCTTCTATCCCCCTTTCTCCCTCTATCTCCTTCTCTCCCCTCTCTCTTTCTCATATTCTCTCTCTCTCCTTTTGTATTTCCAGATCACAGATTTCACCAAATGGTTTGCTGGAGTGGTGACCACTATTTTATAGATTTTCCTTTTCTTACCAAAAAAGGTAGGTTGCTTGGACTGGATAAGGAATAACCTGTCTCTACTTCCAAGATCAAAGTGATTATCAAACTACCGTCCAAGTCTGGAGTTGACTTCATGCACCAAATTTAGGGGAGCAGACTCTTCATTCTTTGTCTGTCCCATAAAGTTGAACCAAACGAATATGTAAAAATAACCCCCCCTTACCGTGATTTGAAATCACGAGCAACTGATTGGCGAGCGGCTCACTAACTGACTGAGTTAGATCTTTTCGTCAATACATTTATACTGAAAAGGAATTATTTATTATGTATTCAATAAAAAGGTTGCAGGAAACATCTTCTGTCGGAATAGAAGTTGAAGTGATATTTGAGCCTGCAGCAACCAGGCTTGTCAATATCACTATTATTCCAACTTTTTTCTTCAGCCCCATCCGGTGTATAATTCAAGAAAAGAGGCATTTCTTTTCCTGAGAAAAAGGTGAAAATTGTTGTGTTGACAAAAGTTGGGAAGAAGCGATTCGATTGTCTGAACAAAAGCTGGGGCTCATCTCTAAGTTATAGGCAATCATCGTTGCCTTCGTTATTATTGGATAAAATGATAAGTTCTTACGTCATATTGATAAAATTGTGATTGCTTCAAGTTCAAGCAAAAACACGTAAAAAGATATTCGCCCGAATGACCACATCTACTTTTTTATAGATTTTCCTTATCTCCCCTAAAACTATTAGGTATGGTGGCCTGGACTGGATAGGAAAATCCGTCTCTACTTCCAAAATCAAATTTATTGTCAAACATTCATGGTATTCTGACGTCTGCATTCTTGAAAAAAGAACGTGAACAAATGCTAAGGCCAAACTCCCTTGCTTCATTAAAATGCAAAAAAAACCTATATTGTGGAAAAAATCTAAATGGAGCCATGTTTGTTTTTTCTGATCCATCCCCAACAAATTTCTATGGCAGTGATGAAAATGGATTTAAACAAGGATTTCAGCCTCTAGTTTTGACAGCGACCAGTTCATTTGAATACTAAAAAATCTACTACACTTTATTTACAAAGGATTTCAAGCTTAAGAATATATGAACAATACAACTTTTTGAACGTAGTTTTAAATTTTAAGCTAAAGAAATCGAGAGAGTGTTTTGTTTAACTAGAGCTAAATTAAATACAGTACAAAATTGCATTTAAGGAGTACTGAAAAAATCGAACTCATTAAGTTTTCTTGGGAAATTAAGTTCTTTGTAAAGATACTTACTGTTTATAGTTTCAAGAAGGGTCATTAACATTCAAAGAGTTTTTTTGAATATTGAACTCCTCCTTGTTGCTTATGTTGTTAACACGATATTTCGGCCAATTCACGGTACGGCTTTCTTCAAGTGCACTATCAGAATGTGATTGTGATAAGCAGATTTTTCACGGAGGGTTGCCAATTTAGATATTTTTTTATTTTCATTTTTCGAATTTGCAAATCCAGTGATGCCGATATCTATATTTATTATTATTATTTTTTTTTCATTTGAATATGGAAATACAGTATTGCTGATTGGGTTATTTTTTTAGAAAATTTTTTAAAATTTTGGAGTTGATTTCCACATTCGAAAAAATGAAAAAAATAAAACTAGATTGGCAGCACTGCGATTGCCATTTCAAACATGATATATTCCATGAAAAAGATGCCTCCAAACACAAGTTCAAGGGGGAGGTTTCAGGGGGCCTGAGGCCTCAACTCGAGAAAAATTCTAAATAAAAATCCAAATAATCCCAAGTAGTCATAAATTACCCTTAAAAATATTTGGTTTTTCATCCAATATAAGTAAGATGTTTTCCATCTCATTACTTATATTTTTTTATTCATTGGTTCTGTGATAAATCTTTTTTTCTAACCTTGCTCTAATTATAGAGGTAAAAAGCAACGTCTCAAATGTGAGTGAAAAATGACAGATCGCATATCATTCTTGTTTTTGGCGTTTGGAAAAAGCCTTGCCGACTTATTTCCACATTGCACAAAGAGTAGACTTCATCTCTCGAGTTAACAATGTTAATGGCATTCAAAGAGATTTTGCATAAGTCAGGCAAGAGAGGAATTCAACCTGATGTGGCTTCTGCTACTCAACAGGGACAAGGTATTGGAGTCTAAGCCAAGAAGACGAAATGAAAGAAAAATATTTGAATCCTATTTTATAAACCTTGCTGCCATCGGAGAAAAGTCTTTTGCTTATCACAATCGCATTCGGATATTGTACCTGAAGGAGGCTGTACAGTAAATCGGCCGAAACGTCGTGTTAACAACACAAGCAACAAGAAGGTCAATCGTCCGTAAAACTCTTTGAATGTTAATGACCCTTCTTAAAACAACAGACAGTAAGTATCATAACAATGTTAATAACCTTTTAACAGGAAACCTTGGATTGTTTCTGATGTACAAAAAGCAAATAGTTATCATGGACGGCTGTGGTACAGTTCTGACTTAAAAGGGGATAATCAACCAAAAAGCCTTGGATTAGTTCACTTCACTCTTACTTCTACACTGACAAAAGATGACTACCGCAACTTTTGTATTGGATTTATGATAAATCAAAAAAAAAAAATTAATAAAATAAAATAAAAAATAACAAGCATTTTCGATGATATGTAAGACTTGTCAGTTTGGCTCAGTCGGTAAGAGAACTACCAACCGATCACATGGTCATGTTTTCAATCGATTGAGAAACGGTAATTTTATACATCTGTTTGGTTTAACGTGACGGTACAGACATACAGCGAAGAGTTTACTACCCTGAATTAGGTGAGAATTGTTCTTATTCATGTTTTTGGCTGATACGGTGGAAAAACTCTGATTTGGACTGGAGTTTGACAATACTACAACTTACGACGTTTTTTGATTTAACATGAAACGTACTCTATATAAATTCTTATTCATAAATTTAAAGAACAAACTCGACATTACAGTCAGTAATTGAACAACCGTAGTATCGAAATTTGGATAGAACCTTGTTGTTAATAATAAACCCGTCCAAATAAGACTGCCACAAGGTGAAAAAAAGCCTTTTCCAAATATATATATATATATATATATATATATAGATATATATATTATATATATATATATATGTGTTATATATATATATATATATATATATATATATATATATATATATAAATAAAAACACCTTTATAAGAGTACTGATGCCAATTTCCACGTCTGTGGGCATAACAGTATGACCGGGGGCGCTGAAACACTCAAACACAAGTACATAGAGAAAAAAGATGGTAGGACCCGTTGGCACTTTTGATAGCTACGGTTGTTCGATATCGAAACGCAGCGGAAGCTAACACACCTAACTAGCAGAAAGTTCTCAAACTCCCCGCCAAGACATTGATCCCCAACAACGTGTCACCATAAATGTTCCGATTTGGACTCCATCCGGCTCGAAACCTTTTATCTGCCTCTGTTTCACGAGAACATCGATGGCTCGAAGTAAACGGACTCGCTCAATGCCGAAGTTCAAACACACAGCCAATGCACTACAAAAAGAGGTAGGATGGAAAGAATGTAGAATGAAAGAATTCTAGAATGACTGATTCTTATTCTGGGTATGAATTCTATCTACATGATTCGCGTCTTTTTATCGAGAAAAATGGATCGGCAAGGCTAAATCTTCAGTTGTAAGAGTATGAAAAAGAGTATTTGGAATGTAAATAATTTGAAAGGTGAAGTTTGGAATAACGCATTTTTTTAATTTCTTGAACGTCCATTTTGAATGGGCTATTTTGAATGGCTAAAAGTGACTAGATATATCAAAATGTGGCTGAAATAGGGTACTCCATTTGAAGATAACAGTATATGTACCAAAATCCCGTACAAAGGCCCCCAAAGTGTAAATATACAACTAATTAACACCTTTTTCTTATCTTTAGCCACTCTTAGCTGTTCAAAATGGTCGTTCAAGAAATCCAAGAAAATGTTAAATGAGAATGGAATACCCCGATGTTACAATAAATAAATTTTAACTCTTGAATTTATAAATCGTTGGGAACCGACAGTAATTTACAATGGAACTCTTCAATGGATTATGTGCCTCCTAATTAATGATATTTTTTTTTCTCCTCAACTTTATCGCCATTTTCCAGTCATTTCAGACGTTTCGTTCTCAGTTCATCTTCAGGAAAATTTTTGTACTACGTCCAGGACTGGGTTGAAGCACAGGCTGGGACACTTAACGTTAACTTCGCATTAATGCTCTTAGGAAAGGTATGATTCCACTTCTTCCCTTAGCTATGGCTGGTGATTGAAATGAATTTGGGGAACTTGGTCTACGGTAAGACTATGTTTTGGCAACTAGGAATACGTCAATGTCTCCATTAGTAGACATTGAACATACCAAAAAATCAGGAAATAGAGAAGCATTTATTCTATCACCTTCTATGGTAAATAACAGTACAGTTGGGCCCTTTAGCCCTGTCAGCTGCAACATAGAATTGTTCTCAGTGTCACAGACCAGAGGGAAAATTGCTCCCTTTCACATCTGCACCCAGGGGCGACGGACGCCTCTCGCATCCCTTTTGCTACCCCTTTGCCTGCAAGGTAATTCATCTTGGATGTCGGGCGTGCATCCCTGTCCCGTAAAAAAAAAAATCCACGATTGCAGCGAACAAGGATTGGTGCTCTTTGGATCGTTCGAGAAATGGAGACCAAATCATGACGTAATGTGTCGTGCGACACGGGAAGCAACCGTGCTCTGCTCCTGCTGATAATTCAAGCCTGTGTGCTACGTGATATTGTCATGGGATTTTTTTTGTTGACTCATTGAGTTTTGTTGTTGCAGTTTCGCTGCGTTTGTCGATTCTGTTTTTTTTTTTCTTTTCATTATTCTTTCTTTTTCTCTCTTTTATTTTGGCTTCCCATCATTAAAAAAGAAAGAGAAAGAGAAAAAAGTGAAAAAAAAAAAAAAAACCCAAAAGAAACAAAACCAGCCATGAAGATGGAGACAATTTCTCTCTCTTCATTTTTCTTCCAGACGAAATGTTAGAATGATTATTTCGAGCAAAAACATGGACGGATTGTTAGTCGCTCGATAGAAACCGTCATGTGACCAATCTCTTTCGATGCCATGTCGTGTTTGGGGATGATCAATTAATGAGTTTTTCTGGGGCAGTGCTCAAATAAATTCTCAATTTTCAAAAAAAAAAACCCAAAAAACAAAAACAGGCAAGTATAAATTAAGGGATCAATTTAACATAAACCCACTCTGCAAATTGAACACCCAACTAAAAAAACTGCGGTGCGGAGGGGTTAAAAGTCATTTTTTTTTTCTTTTTACATAATAAGGCGTGAATTCAATTAATTTACGTCGGTGCGACCGATAGGCGTCAATGCGTAATAGATATATAGCCAGCCAGCCAGCCAGACAGACAGAGAGACCAACTTGAAGATTGAGAGAAATCTGCATTGACAGTTTTCGTGACAGCTTTGGTTGACGGTTTCTAATGATAGAAAAAAAACTGAAAATCTTGCACAAAACCTTTCGTATTAAATTGTCGTGTCGCGAATGAATAAGTAAATAAGATATGGAGATTGCAACATTTGGCTTCAAAAATGACAAGAGGTTGTCGTAGAAGTGTGTAAGACAAACCCCATAAGGACAAAAAAAACCCCAAAAAACGTGTAGGAACTAACCTATTTTGGACAAGCCTCCCGCTAAGACAAAACCTCTTCAGGGCAAAAACCCCTTATGGAAAATAATAGAATTGAACATTTAAAAATTCTGTATATTTCTTTTTTTTATGAAAAAAATATCTTATTATAATTCGGAGGATAAAAATTCTGCTGGTCTATTACATTTGTTCTATGCCTTCGCACAGTTCTTGAGGTGGTGATCTTTAATTTTTGGATGTCCCAAAATCTTAAGCTTTAAAAGTGTGCGATTCGAATAGGTAAACACTTATCCTTAAGAAGAATGAAGAAGGTAAAAAAACCTCATACTCTGACCGAGTACTTGATATTTTGTCATCTTTTAATCTAACCAAAGGTATTTTTTCCAACAAAGCACTTCCGCTGAGGATGGTTTATCTGCGTGAGTTTTGTTCCGGGGGAAGTTTTGACTTGGGTGGAAGGTTGTTTGAATCTCGTTGAAGAATAGTATTTATTGTCAAACTCCTTATGAGTTGACTTCATTTTTCTAACCTAACAACAATGACAGGCTCAGACTTCAGGGTTAGACTAAAAAGATGAAAGTTTAAAATGATTGATAGTGAGAGAAGGGAAAGAGAGAGAGGCAGCTTCTATTACTATGTAATCGACCAACAAAATGAAGAAAGGAAGAAAAAGAAAGAAAAGAGAAAATGGAAAACCGTGGATGTTAGATTAAATCATCTAGTGTCGCTAAACAGATTCTTTTAATTAGAATTTATAACCTTTTCTTTCTTTTAAAAAGATCTTTACTAGAATTCTTTCTTCTTTTTCTCTCTTCTCTACCCTTCTCAGCTCTAACGGTCCATAGCAGAAACTTCTCGACTCTCACTCCCCTCAATGAATAGGAAAAAACGTTTTTTGCTTTTTGAAAATTCAGCTCAGTGGCTAAAATTGCTGCGTTTGACCCTGAAGTATCCACTCTTTCCCCCATGCAAATATTTATTTACTATACTGAGCTTTGCTTGGTACGAGAGCTCAATATACCGTCACCTAGAGATAATCAAACTCACTACAGTATTAGCGATGGTTTAGCGAGACTCGCTGGTTTTCTTTTACCATCACTCTATAGTAGTTGCTTAAGTATTTACCCATGGACCATTTTTTCTTACAAGCTGAAAAATAACCAAAATGTTCTTCACACGAAAATTCATGCGTAAAGTTCGCTTTACATAACATTTTTCGCTTCCATGAAAAAAGGCGAAAAGCAAAAAATAACGGTCAGCATTTGTTTTGTAGAGTCGATTCAGAGGTAGTGTGCACTCTCTTCTTCTCTCTTTCCAATATCTGAATGTCCAGTACCTCCCGTCACCTTAACTTCCGACAACTCACTTAGCACACAATTATCACAGCATTTTGGTCTGGGAACGCTAAAAAAAATTCTCCGTGTGAATTATTGGCAATTGCTCCTCTACTTTGCACCATTTCGGCTTACGAAAGTTTTTTCTCCCATTGGAACGCTTCACTTTCAGATATAGCAGATGGGTGAACATGTATATTTAAAGTATGAATTATGATTAGCATGTCTCGCGAGTCAATGAGATTAGGCGAGACTCTCATCAAGTTCCCAAGAGGAGCAGACTTCTGCCGACCTCCTAGAAATGCCAACGCCATTAATAGGAATCTGCAACATTTTAATCTATCATCCACGCATATAATAATTAATAACATACAGATGTCTTCTGTCACGCCAATGAACGTGATTGATGTAGTAAAATAGATTAATGTAACTGATGTGGTAAAATAGAATTTCTTTCGTGTACTAATGACATGATAAGAATGCTGAATTCAAAGAACAAGAAAATAATAAAAAGAAAAACAAAAAACTTTTGATCAACAGAATGCAATTCTCCAACCTTACTGAAATGCCAATCTCCATTATCCATGTATATAAAATGCAATGTGTAAAGGAGGTTATTCTCCAAGCTAACTGCAATATAAATCTCTATTATCCACGTATATAAAATGCAATCTTTATGCATATCTTGAATGTATAAGTGTGTGTTTGTTTGTTATGCTATAAAAAAAGTACTTAAACATGGGTGCGTCCAAATTTTATATGCATATCCAATGGACCTGGGCAAATACTAAGTGCAAAGATTTCCGAGAAAAATATCGTGGTCTATTATACCAATTTAAATTACTTTCTGCCCACATATATATCTTCTTATTTTATAAGTTTATACATAATTTTTTAAGGGTACACTGCAAAGGCAATGTGCGTGCATATATATATATATATATATATATATATATATATATATATATATATATATATATATATATATAAATATATACAGTCTCGAAAGCTTTACAGCTTTAAACACTAAACATTAAAAAAAACTTTCCCATTTTTTGTGACGCTTCAGTCATTTATTCCTTAATATCTGTTAATGTAACTTATGTAATTTTCAGTGATTTTCCATGTTCCAAATATATTATGTTTTTATGGTAACATGAATAAATTTTCTCTTTTTGGGATCATTGTGATCATGTACCGTTTCGGGTATTTTAAAAACAAAACAGTCAAATTAACATGGCACCCAAACAGTGTTGATCAAGCATCAAACCCCTTTCAACTATGATTTTAATGCATAGCTTATGTCACATATACAGTTTGTTATCTTATATAGGGTATCATCATTACACACACACACACACACACATATATATATATAAATATATATATATATATATATATTTATATATATATATATATATATATATATATATATATTGATGAAAGTAACAATGAGGGAGGGTGAGGAGAAAAACTCAAGAGAAGAGATCTTATTTTTTTATTATTCCATGAGCATGTTCCGATACATTTTGACGGGTGCCAGCCATCTTTTTCAGAGAATAAACGAGATGAGAATTTGAAGTTAAAACAGTTATTTGGGCCTTTGCATTATTGGCGGCTGTCTAACTCAATGGCAAGAGCAATGATACGTTGAGGCGGTCGGAAGATCGATTCCTGCAGCAGCCCCACTTTCTTAGATTGTTTATTCTATTTCATGTTGTCTAGGCCAAGTGACACATCAACCATGCAATGACGGGAGATCATTTCAAATAAGAGGTTGTATAAAATAAAATGCAATTCATGATTATATATATATATATATATATATATATATATATATATATATATATATATATATATATAATATACATGAAATGTATGTGATATATATAGAAACTATATTTATATAATTTATATACATGATATATATATAATATATAATATATAATATATATATACATATAAAATTGTATATATAGTATTTGTATATATGATATGTATCAATAACGTCGTAAATAGGGATAAAAAATCGAATCATTCGCCTGAAGAAGCCCAAACAGGACAGAAACATAAATGTATGTGTAGCGGTTACTTTATTTCATTTAAACTCTACTCTAACTTCACTTAATGATGAATTCATCGAGCACTTTATGAAAAAAACCCATCACACATCGGATATCGTATTATACTGTATTACCGATTTGTCCTTTATAATATATATATAATATCTTTAATGTAAATATATTATGATATATATATATATATATATATATATATATATATATATATATATATAATACATAATATGATATATATATATAAATAATATATTATATATACGATATAACATATAATATATAATACATATGATATATATAATATAATGTATAATATACATAATATAATGTAGTATATAATATGCATAATGTATATAATATATATACGATATATAAAATATATGTATATATATATATAAAATATATAAAATACATAATATAATATACATACATATATATAAAAAATATATTCATATATATATATATATATATATATATATATAAATATATTCATATATATATATATAAATATATTCATATATATATATATATATATATATATATATATATATATATATATATATATATATATATATCCCAAGGATTCACTACAATTCTCTATCGTGTTTCGTGGAGCCAGAACTTTCTGAATTTGTGTAGCTCTCTTCATCTAATACTCTACCAGCCTCGGTTGCACATGTGATCTCTGGGGATCCATGTCGTGAATAGCGATGTCCGTTGGTTGTCTACCATTCTGGCGACATGGCCAGCCCATTGCAATTTGAGTTTTTTCAATGATATGTATATACTAGCCGAATGGCCTGTCCATGGCACGGGGATTCAGCCGGTATTTCCGTCATTTTTGATGATTAAATTAAAATTAATTCCCTTTCTTTCTCTCTCCATATTTTTGTTATAACAGATAGCATTTATAAATAGAAAAGAATAATATCAACCCTTATGGATACACTTATAAAGGATGGAGATTGTAACATCAGGCAAACGTCTTCTGAAGTGTGAATGGGTTGTTGTAGAATCACATTTTCCCCATGCAGATATTCATTTACTAAGCTAAATATGTGCTCAACTGGAACGGAAGTTCTACTTGAACAGAAGTTATATGAATATATATGGTTAGGTATCCAGTGACCTTCTAAAATTTCATCATTCCAATTCGATTTATTCACTTTATTATATATATATATATATATATATATATATATATATATATATATATATATATATATATATATATATATATATATGTGTGTGTGTGTGTGTGTGTGTGTGTGTGTGTGTTTTACTTTGGATAAAGTCAATGTAAAGATATATTTTTATTCTCTTCATTTCAAAATGTGGAAATAACACATACAAAAACTATATTCTCTCAGTCACGCTGGCATTGATTCAAATTGACTTTTCAAATAATGCCTTTTTAAATAGCAAAATTATAACCAACTTATTTATACGATACATATAATCAGAGCCGGCTTGCCGCGTTTTAGGTCCCCAAGCGCACATAAGATTTGGGTCTCGCTAGTGTTTCAAAATGTTATTTTTACGGCTATAAATCTTCTAGAAATAATGTCCAATCCTACCTTCTCTTCCTTTCCCCCCTCTCTGTCTCTGTCTCTCTCTGTCTCTCTCTCTCTCCATATATATATATGGGGGTATTTTTTTTTACCAATTTTGATTTTAGATAAATAAATTGAAATAACGAGGACAATCCATTTTTTAAAGTGATTATTGAATTTTTTAAATATTTAAATAAAATTCAATTCTTTTTGATATTTTATACTTGTAAATTTAAATCTAAATTTTCTAGTCTTTATTGTGCCAAATTCATAATACGGCCCTGCATGTAAAAGCCCTATTCCTTCCGTAATGCTTGTCTTAATTTTGTTATCGTCGACAATCTCTTTCTTTCTGATCAAATTTTGTGAACCTCCGTGTTCAATCATCCATTTTTTCCTTACCACCAGACATATTCAGCTTTCTAGTGTAGAAAATAAGTAAAACTAAATGATGGAGTAGCGGTAAAGTTTGTGGGCAGTGATTAGGAAAGCCGAAATTGCACCTACGCATTGTAGGGATCATTCAAACTCTGAACAAAAAAATTGCTAAAAAATACATTCCACCGATTTTCCCTCAAAATCTTTACAGAAAATATTCAAAAATGAAAAATCAGAAATATCCATGAATTTACGACCAATCGCAGGCCAGCATTTAGCAAGCATTTGGGAGCCTACCTATTTCACATGTAAGCAATGACAGACGAGATTCGTCAGATAGTTGCTGACTTGTCTGTCTGTCGGCATCAGTCGTCTGGTCCACATTACACACGCATTCACTAGCGCGTGCAAAGACTTTTGAAAATTCGGAGATATCACCAACTAGCAAGTAAGATGACATTCATATATATGCATACGCTTACGTAACACACATTTACTCAAACACACATCAATGAACTGTGAGTAACGTCTTCCCTCATTCAATCCTTTCTGATGTCTCAACACATATCCATACGCTTGCATATACACACAACAGGATACGTGTGCTCGTGACTAAAAGCAAATATATAATTGTAGCGCTCCCGATTCTTTTAGTTAGGAATCAGATACAAAACTCTTCTTTTAGCTAGATATCGAAAACTTCACTTCCTCCTCCGATCCCTATAATTCCCCTGGACGCACATGGTCTAAGGCTTATTGGCACCAGCACCCCCAGCTGGTCATGCCTCTGGCCCCGGCACTTGTTGCTGGCTACTCTTTCTCTCTCTTTTCTTCTCCCTAAGATCGTTATCATTTCGCCGACCCTCCGGTCGATCCGGTCATAACCATTTTCCACTGTGACCTATCTCTGTACTAACTTTGCTCATTTCACTTCACCGATGTCGAGGCATCACACATACGCACAGCTACGTCACTGTGTCTTCACCACGTGCTCCAAACGGGTATACGCCTCTCACTCTTGTAATTGAAATGGCAAGGCTTTTTACTATCCGATAGTCACGATGATCTTTCTTAAACTTCTTCACTCTGGGAAACACGCATGGATAAAACTCCATGTTCTCTGTCTTTCATAGTCTGTCCGTTGAGAATCTATCAGCGTCAGAGAATAGCCCCCCAGCCAATGTACACAACTTGGTTGTATGGCTCACACACTGAACCCGGATCCTACGTATTACCTTGGAGCGATCCAAGCCATATGGAAATCCAAGCAGTTCAGACAACTCCGCTTCGATACCGACACCAGTACTATCAAGACAAGAAAGCTCCCAACTTTCGTTATCTCTTCTTACCTCTTCACACGATCGATCAGATTTTTGTTATTCTTATATGTACTTCATTTTCATTTGTCATTTATACCTTAGTATTAAACGTACGCCTTATTTGTCTAGCTAAAATACTTGTATGTGTTCTTTTTATTTTGTTTCATCTCAGCATCCAAGTTCATACTTAGCACACATTCTCTTCCTTCATCATCCTTTCCTCCTACTCATCTAAAGGGCTGTACGCGCGCTATACACCAAACAACGAGGATACCAAATTTCTCATCTCTCACCAACCATCAATCACCCTATTAGTTTCCCAAGTAATGGACCACCAAGATATCCTATAAACTGAACATTGGACCATGTGCGTCCAGGGATTTTATAGGGGGTCTTCGTCGGAAGTGACGTTTTCGATTTTGGATAAAGAATATATATTTATTTGTATTCATCTATTTATCCAATAATTTATGCTAACATGCTTTGAATATTGAATGTGTTTATTGTTGTAACTTATATGTAAATCCAATGATTATGATTTACATAAACAGCTAGCATCAAAATGATTTGTAATGCTTTTCTATAGTAAAACCATTAACAAAGTATTTATATATCAATATAGTTTGCTATGTATATTTTCCCCCCAATAATATCATTTCCAAAGAATTTTTGTGTTGCTTATAGTATTTGCTGTGTCACTATATATGTATTCGTTTGTGTGAATGAAAGTTTTGAGGCATTTGTCTGATCTGATAAATCGTACCCATGATTCTACTTGCTAGTATATATATATATATATATATATATATATATATATATATATATATATATATACATATATATATATATATATATATATATATATATATATTACAAATCATTTTGATGCTAGCTGTTTATGTAAATCATAATCATTGGATTTACACACACACACACACACACACACACACACACACACACACACACATATATATATATATATATATATATATATATATATATATATATATATATATATATATATATATATTCAGCTCAACTAGCCGGAACTTGCCGATAGGACGGGATATCGGTTAGTTTGTACAGGCCTTCCTCGGTTAACGTCGTAAATAGGTTCTTGAAAACAGCGACTTTAACTGAAACAATGTTAATTGAAACAGATTTTACGATGGAAATAATTATATAAATAGAGGTTATTTTTTTTGTCAAAATTGCCAAAAACACTCTAAAAAGGCACTAAAAATTGCCAAATATATGCTAAAAGTGGCTAAAATGTTAAAACCAGTTAAGTAGGTGTTTTTTGTACTGCCATAACAAGACAAATATAAACAAAATTCTTATCTATTTCGATATCCATTTCAAATTTACTCGATACATTGAGATTATAAAGAAATGTCCAGTCATAAAAATGTAAATTTTGAAACCTGACCTCTTCTTTGTTGAACTCACGACACCAATTCCTTCACCCAACCTTTTTTTTTCCAGCCGATAACTCATCGGTGTTTCTCGGGAAACAACTTTTGAAATTCAATTTCGCAGTCAGTGTACAAATTTTACGATTAAAACTTATGTAATGTCTCTTCAGAAAATCACTTAATTCGTAATTCTGTCCACAAAATTATTATTAGATTTAGTTTTTCACCCTTGACGTCGAACGAGGATAGCAACGGGCGATATTGAAGTAATTTTGCAATTATATGATATCAAAAACATTATATCGTTCAGCCTTTCCTGATGTTTAATACCACCAGAATGAAAAAATCAAACTAAACGTAAAATTAAGTAAAAATACAAAAAAAAGCTTACAAAGAGTCTATTCCATTACAAAGACAGGCAAATTGATAATCATCACCGATACCTTTCTTTTTTATCAATAAATATTGCAAAGTGTTTCATATATAAAAATATAAAATATATAAAAATAGCATGTATGAAAATTGTGACAGTCAAGATTTTGATTTTTTTTATTTTCAAATAATAACTCTTGTGAAAATAAGAGAAATTGCTAAAACGACATCAAAGGAAACGAAGTTAAATGAAACAGCGTTGATCGAGGATTGCCTGTATAATGAAAACACGAGTTATCTGCCCGTTGATTTTGTTGCATAAACTTACCTCAGAATCATTGTGAGGAAAATATATACACACATATACACACACATACATATGTGTGCGTGTGTGTTATTAAGAAATGGATATATGATCCAAAATGATTATAAATTGCGTTATATTATGTTGAAACTCTTATTTGAAATGATCTCCTGTTATTGCACGGTGGATATATCATTTGGCCTTGACAACTAAAATAGAATTAACAATCAAAGAAAATGGGACTGCTGCAGGAATCGAATTCGATTCAATGCAGCAGCCCCATTTTTAAATTTGTTTATTCTACTTACGTTGCTTTGGCCAAATGATACATTCACCGTGTAATAACGGGAGATCATTTCAAATAAGAGTTTCAATAAAATATAAGGCAATTATATATATATATATATATATATATATATATATATATATATATATATATATATATATATATATATATATATATATATATATATATATATATATATATATATATATATATATATATATATATATATATATATATATATATATATATATATATATATATATATATATTGATTGAGTCATCCACAGACAGCTGTTCTGTTGTATTACAACTCTTCAGTGTGGCTATAGACAATCCATTTTCCCATCCACAAGGCAGATTGAAACCTTCACTTCAGACCCGGGTGCCGATATCCTACCGCTGAGCCACGGAACTGGACGGGCAATAAAGCCGAATTTTAAGCGATATATTTTATTTTTGCTCAAATTCTCCATCCACCAGAGTGCTCTATTCCTGCGAAAGAGCATTGCATAATGCTTACAATGAACGAGTTACCTCACTTAAAGAGTGTTCAACCCTGAATAGAGGAGCGTTAATTATTGTATCATCCACAGACAGCTGTTTCGTTGTATTACAACTCTTCAGTGTGGCTATAGACAATCCATCATATATATATATATATATATATATATATATGTATATATATATATCCTAGAGATTTTTACACTTTAAACATCAGATATAAAAAAAAAGACTTTAAAAATTGTTAAAAAATTTATATCATTCAAGTCACTTATTTCCACATATCTATCAATGTACTTTATGTAATTCCCTCCAGTGTTTTTGTGTTTTACACAGAATTTGATATTATATTATATTATAGTACTATGTATGATTTTTTTTTGTTGGGGTCATCAGTCAATTACCATGTAACCACTTCGGGGATTTAAAAACAAAACAGTTATGTTAACAGGGCACTCCAGCAGTATTTATCAAACACTACCTCCCCTTCAGCAATGATTTTAATATATAGCTTATGTCATATGACTTGTTGTTTTATGTAGGGTATCTATATCCCTTTTGATAATTGCTGAAACCGTCCAAAAGCTCATACAATGAATGTAACTGTTAACATACATCCTTTTAACAAATTACCCATAGTTATTATCAAATATCAAATAACCTCCAAGAAGTGTGACTTTTTCTTACTTTTTACTTCTCTCTTGCACACACACACACACACGCACACACGCATATATATATATATATATATATATATATATATATATATATATATATATATATATATATATATATATGTATGTATGTATGTATATATATATATATATATATATATATATATATATATATATATATATATATATATATATATGTATGTATGTATGTATATATATATATATATATATATATATATATATATATATATATATATATATATATATATATATAATGGTTGGGTTTGTATATATACATAAATATGATGGTAGGGAATCCCAGCCTTTCCTGGTGAAAAGTAACCTATTGCACACTACAGACAGGCCTGTGTACATTGTGAATAGAACCCTCCCCCATAAGAGCTGGAAAACCAATTCTGAAAACTGACATATCACCGGCGTGGACGTTTGAATCTTCTATTCATCCTGGAATCAAGTTTTCCTCATATACACATTTTCAGCTTGTAGGGTTCGACTGTTTAAGAGTCTTTAAAACATAAAGAAACAAACAAATATTTTTCGTTTTAATATCAGCCAAATTATATCCCCTGGTGGCTGGGCAGAAGAAATGATATGCTTTAATGGCTGGGTGAGAACCTGAAACCTGGATATCAAGCTGGTTAAAAACTATGGTTTCATGTTTGGTGAACTTGCGAAGCGTTAAATGATTGTTTGAAAATGAATTTGTTTTTATTCATTTTATTTGTGTATCGTTTTTAACACCGAGTGGGCGAGTGTGTTAAACATCAAAGGTCGGAATGAAAATGAAGTCATTGTCTAATTTATTTGTGCGCTGTTTTTAACATCGAGGGTTTTTTTGTGTACCTGTTGTGGTTGAAAAAAGGGAGATAATCCTTAGTTTACTTTATAGCTAAAAAGAGATTCACATACGTTTTCTAGGAATCAACAACCAAATAGAACTACTGGAATTATCCAAAGGACATTTTATCAGGTTAACTAGTAGGGTAGTAAAAAAAAGAAAAAAAAAGTCTCCTTTCTCACAGTCGTAAATATTTGTCCTTCAAGGTCTCGGTTTGTAATCCTTTTGAAAAAAATAACACTTGTTCATTATTTGGTTCTCTAAAATAACCTGTGATCGGTCTTCCTCCTACACTGTTCTGGCTAAGATTGAAGTATAGAAATGCTTTTCGATGATACGATGTTTCGTTGACTCTAAAATGATTTTGGCAATTCAGATTGGTTTTAGTTTAATAACAAAGGCCTTTTTTCCGTTTTTATGTTAAGTGCTCAGAATTTTTTTTCTGTTTTTAGCCTGCTATATGCATCGTTTGCCCTGGGGAGCCATGCGATGAAAAAGACACGCACGAGTGCTCGAGCTTAGTTAAACGTTTTTGGGACTAAGCCAGCTATGGTACACATGTTCATAGAGCACTCAGTGAAGAAACGAACTTCCTGTCAGTGATTTACGACAGTGGTTCCCAACCTTTTTCGCATCACTGCACCCTTGGTGCGTAACGATTTTTTGTAATGTCGCTTATAGTCAGAGAATAAGCGCAATTTTTTCTTCTGCACCCCTAGTCAACAATGGAGATAATTTTCAAAATAATCGAAGGGAGGGGATCTTTTTTTTTCTTCTTTCAGAATGGATTGCAGAAACAATTCACACAGAGTTCAGGGGCGAGACAAAATCGCTTTTTCTTTCATTTTTCAATTTAGAATATTACAAACAAAATCATTTTACAAAAAAAAAAAAAAAAATGATCATTTCACACAACAAACATTCTATTTATTTCGTCCTTTGCTTTTTTTTTCAGAAAAATAGAAAGTTCTGATTCCAAGAATAACCAAAACGGAGCACCGCAAACGAAATAAATAGTATTTTTGTAGATTTGAAAAAGGGTGTAGAAGTAAATTTGAGCTGAAAATACTGAACAATTGCATCTGTGTTCATGTGGCTAGGTTAGTTAGTAAAAAAAGGGGAAGAAAAAAAACGATTTCGATCAGGCAAACGTGAGTGAAAAAGTATAAGAAAATAGTTTTACCGATTTATATTTCTTACAATGTAAGGGTCCAGCTTTGTTGATATCTATTCTGTAAATTGAACATCGAGTCTAGTTAATACAGACCCAAATTAGGATTCTTATTTTAAATTATACATTCACTGTAAATTGATCACCGACTTCAAAGCCTTTTTTTAATTTTTTTTTTTTACTTTTCCTCAAAAACCAAACATTTTCGACCCCCCGCCAAAAAAAGAAGGTCAGATGTAATCAAAGCAGTCCAAACCAGAGGAAAAGTATGTCTCTTAATTTCTTATTTACATTAGCTTAAATAAATTTTTAACCGAAGTAAATACTGAAATTTAAATTCACAAAAAAAAAACAAAAAAAATATTAAAAATGTATTTCTTCTCTCAATAATCATGATTACTAGTGGGTTGGATAAACCTGGCTGGGTGTTCCCTAGACAGTTTTTCAAATCTTGGAATCAAACTGGTGACAGTCACCTTCATTTCCTGTTCATTGACAATTTTTGTACAATACTTCTTGGTATGGTCAGAAACCTCGCCTCGCGTGGATAAGTTGTTTCAAAGGATTTGTTGAGTTTTAGCTCTTAGCAGAGAATATTCATCTATCACTGATATCCAAAACTCAGTGAATACCATGTTTGAAAATTTAGTTTTCAATGTATTGTCGGAAGACAATGAAATCATCCTCTGCAGACTTGAATTCAAATGGAGATTGCACTCTGAATTGGTTTTGAATCCATGTGAATTTCTCCTCATTATATTCTTGAAAATATTTTCAAACCAGCTGCTCTGCTGAGATAGGATATACAATTCGTTTTTTGAGAACACCTGAGAGGAACAAACATCAATGGATGTCACAAATTGTTACGACAATTGGAAACACTCTTTGCCACCGTCTTCATTCATTTTTCCTTCACGATAATAAAAGTTTTTTTTTTCTGGAGGTTGAAATCTTTACTAATTTCCAAATGTGCATTTTGCATATTTGCAGGGAGAGATTCAACCTATTTAACTTTTCAAAGATATCAGATAGATAGGCCAATCTGTTTGGAAAAAATCTGTAACCACGAAATGTATGACCCGGGTTGTCAAGATATGCATGAAGTTCCTGTTGTAATTTTGAACGTACGTGACATCACACTTCCACGAGATAGCCATCGCGAACTGAAGTAATGGAACAAAGATGTGTGTTCGACTGCCATATCTTCGCATACATTTTTGAAAAATTGTGTCTTCAATGGCCGACTTCGTATATATTGATCAGTTGATCAGATATTTAGATATTGATCATTTTATTACAGGACTAGATTCACTGGACGACTTCAATGTTTTGATGCAAGGGCTTCCTTGTGAATTACACAATGGGTCCGCAGTGAATCAGTTGCTTTGTTTCGAATAATGCTTGCAATCCTCTATAAACCCCAGACATAGAACGGCCACCATCTATACAGACACCAACGAACTTCGTCCACTCGAGATCATTTTCATTGATAAACGTGTCTAGCATCCCGAAGAAATCTAGAGCCTTTGTACTTGCAGTTAGATTTTTGCAAAATAGATCTTCGATAATTTTATCAGTATCAACGAATCGTACGTAACAGATGGGATTGGCATCCTTATTACTGTCATTTTTTTTAATTAATTGTCCATTCAGGGCCTCTGCCATGTGTTGGATTCTGCGACAAATCGTATTATTTGATTAAGGGGTCTTCGAGAGTAGTTCCCCGCCAGATTCACTCATCATAATATTCACTATATCTACAGCAGTTGGTAGAATCGGATCTTCTGCTATGGTATGAGGCTTTTTAGCTTCTGACACTCTGTATGCCACCTTTAAAGTTCAGAAAGTCCTGGACGGGCTCCTTGACGCCCACGATAGAGAGGTGTGGCAAATCTTTGGGGAAGGTCTATGTCCAACGACGGGCGTTGAAAGGATGATGATGATGATGATGATGATGATGATGATGATGATGATGATGATGATACCACCTTAAAGGACGCTGGCAAAACATTGCTTTGCAATGACGCATGTTTTAAAAAAAGTATGTTTCCGTTGTTGCAAATTTAGAAACTTCCAACTGAAATAGTCACGACGTTTACTACCCCATGTGGCGATGATTCGTTTCTAAGTGGCGTTTCAATTTATCTGGAAGCCTGCTCTCTGGTTCCCGAACATTCACACGCAATAGACAGTGCAGTCTCTCTTCATAGTTTATATAAGTGGAAGTCAATCCCAAGGCCAAATAACTATCATCAAATTTTACAATATTTCTGCCCCTGGTTTGTGTTGTATCAGCACTTCGACAGCGTTTACCAATATTTCATTAAAACCTGGCCATTTGTACGAAAGACTACAACATAAAGAAATACTTGATTCATACACTTCTTTTTTCCAATTTAGATCAAGTTACTGGCATTGATTAAGCGCTTATCTTAACTTATTATCTTTGTCACGCTACCATACATTAAATTCAATCTTCAATGCAGCCGCGAGGAATCTGCTAAATGTTAAACGCAGTTTGAATGTCTAGAAAGAACGCGAACTATTAGTGTTGAAATCGTAAAATTCGGGACTAGATGTGTCAATGCCAGTTAAATGTGCTGACCGGAACACACGAGACAAGGATGAAGTTGAGGGGAGTCGAAATAAAAGGGACAGAGAATCTTGTAGAGTAAAGGGTGAGCAATTAAGATTGAGGTAGTTGAATAGTAGTGAGGGTGTGATAGTTACAGAACTATATGAAAGTGGGGTACGAAGAGATAGCCGAACTATGAGCTGGTTGTGTGAGAAGAGGCAAAAGAAAGTTTTGAATCTTATGTCTGAGGTTAATTAGTGACTGATCGGACCGCGGCGCCCCTGGGAGGTAACCTCAGGGTACTGCGGCGCACACTTTGAAAACCTCTGATTTACAAGATTAACATACCACATTTTCCAGCCAACTTGGGCTCTTGATTTTATGAGTAGTATACTGAACTATACCGCTGGGTAAGCTGTTTATTATAATCACGGATAATGTGATCACAGAGCTGGATTGAAATCTTTAGAGCACCGCACACACACATACACACACACACACATTATATATATATATATATATATATATATATATACATACATATATATATATATGTGTATGTGTGTGTGCGCGTGTGTGTGTGTGCGCGTGCACGTGTGTTTATATACACACACACACACACACATATATAGTAAAATGAAATTTTATAAATTGCGTTATTACCATATCGGTGGCAGATTTTATTCCTGCAGCAGTCCTATTTTCTTAAATTGTTTATTCTATTTATGTTGTCTAGGTTGAGTGATATAATAACCGTATACTGTCGAGAGATCATTTTCAAGTAAGTTTCTCTCTCATATAACGCAATCTATCTATCTATCTATCTATCTATCTATCTATCTATCTATCCATGTAACGCGTGCGTTATTCAAAACAAAAATAATACTAAATCTAAAATAAAAATTTCATTTTTCAAAATGAAACAAAACTTACAGTAAGTAACGTAACACTATGGCACCAGTATTCCATTGCATAAAAAAAACGAACGTGACATTAGGTTGAGAATACAAAGTCGACTCTAAATCCAATAAGATCCTGCAATGGAAAAAAGTCTCTGATGCACCCCCCTTCCAACTTCTTTTGACGCTCAAAGCACGTGCTTATTTTGCCTAATGGTTAATCCAGGTCTGTCAAACGGTTATTGTTAACGAAATCAGTTGGTCTTAAACACTTCATTTAAAATAAGTTCAAGATTTAACAAAAATCAAATTAGTTTTTCATAATGTAAAATGGGTTATGACAATGAATTTAATATCATAATGAATGCATAACAACGAAATCCAATTTAATCGTTCCGATGTTTATATCATATGCTTAGTTGTAATGTTATCAACCATTTTCCCAAAGCAATCACAATAAGCGGTTTCCTCTTTATAATATGATATATCTGGGCAGCTGACGTCAGTAATGTCAAGATCCAGAAACATCTACTATCTTATATCTGTCTTTCCTGTGTAAACACTTGATGCTTTTTCTACATCGTATTATCCTATTCCTAATCTTCTAAATGGTAGACACTAGACCGGATATTATGATATTCAGAGCATAGCGAACAAACGATAAGCCACTGTGACACAGCGGCAGGTCGAGGGTTACTATGAAATTCAGAATACGTCCTGCGTCCAACTACAAGTGACTATAAACTACGTTCTTTTTATTAGGGTGTCGTACGAGTATACTTTTCCGATTTGGTATATGAAAAAATATGACGCTCATAGTGAGGGATTTACAAATGTACTGACTGAATAATGCTGGCGATTATTCTCAATTTTAGCTTAAGTTATAATGTAGAGTCGACCCTCTCTCGTTCACTTGGGACCTTGGCTAGGGAGAGCGAAAGGAAGAGAAAGACAAACATGGGTAAAAGAGAGGGAAGTGACTGTATTGATGAACAGTTAATAAATGATACACTGCGTAATTATAGGGTATAAAGCAGTTGAAAACTATAAGACATCTATTTTTACTGTTGGATAAACTTTACTTACTGTGTCTTCTTCATAGTTCTATATACATGCTTGCTACTTGCTGTAAACGAAATTCAAAGAATTGATAAAAATACATTTTTTTCTATTGACAACAGAAATCAGAAGCAACGAGAAAAATATAAGACGATATTGACAACTCATTTACATGATTTCATTTTATTTTGTTGAAAACTTGATCAATAGTTTCATTTTAGCTTCAATTCCGGTTGAGGTGTTGATATAACCCATATCTTCATGATGCGGTTTCTTTTCTAACTCGTCCTCGCCTCTCTAGTAGAGGCTCTGTCTGCCAGTCGGTCTGTACCCATATTGTTTCTCGGCTGTGTTAAATCAGATTTACTTAAATCTTGATAGAAAGGTGTTTCTTGACAAGACGCTTCTTCTCTGAAAAATCCCCCTTCTCAGGATCACGTGATCTATCAACAAAACTTTGTTTTTAAATCGATTTTCTAAGTTTTTTCAAGCCAGATTTACTTGAAACTTGATAGAAAGTTGTTCCTTGACAGGATGATTCTTACCTGAAATTATCTTCTACTCCGGGTTACGCGATCCGGCGTTTGAAATTTATATCAGACGCCTCATTGAACTTTTGGTCCTTGTTTTCTTGTCATTCAAATAACAATATAATCTATGTACGAGCTTCTGTTTTTCTTTCGTGAATTTTCTACACACTCATTCATTCCATGTTAAAAACGGCGCACAAAAGTTATGAATGTGCACTGTGTGTTGAACTCCACAAATTACAATCGGAATCACCTTTATTTTTTAGACAAAATAAATAAATACATAGTTTTAATTTGATCAAAACAGTCGACGTCACATAGTCCAAAACTAATTAAAAAAAAAAAAAAAGAATTGGAAGGAGTTTAATAAAGGTAATAAGCCCCAAAAGTTCAAACAATCGTTTCGGCTTTAGTTGAATAGTGAACTAACAGACTCAATGGATATTTTAAGTCACCTGAATTTCTTCAATGAATAGTTTTCTTTCGTTCCATTTTGAGGAAAGACATGAATCCGTCTTTTCTTCCACACAACTATGGGTAAACTAGTTGGGCAGATTGGACTCTCAAGCCTTAGGAAGGCAACCAGTCTAGGTGAAGGACAACTCTGATTCCCAAACCAGGGTGTGAAGCCCCCTTTAGGTGATTTGATACCCCATTGGTCATCTTTCCGGCAGCTTCTGCAGCCAAGTTGATGCCGGACGTATTGTTCACTGTTTTCCTCTCGACTACATCAGCGAGGTCGAGAAAAGGGTTGTGGTGGATGGCCCTCCAAGGATCTCCAAACGCTTAGCCCTGGCATGCACACGGAAGAGGACACTCCAATGTCGTTCCATTGTCCGTAGATACAGAACAGAGGCCGCATTCATTTTCAACTATGAGTCGATGGGAAAATAATTTGAAAGAAAACAACAACTAAGTGAATGGACACGGAAGTATACATGTATACGAATTGTTTCGAAAAAGAAAAAATCTGTCATTTGCAATTCCTTTGACAGCGGGGGGGAAAAGCGGGTGTGAGGGTGGGGGCTTGCCAAAACATTCTTTTCAACGACTTCTGTCACCTGAAAGGACGACGATGTGTCAGTCCAAACAAAAATATCACTTAGAGAATCAATTACGTTTCCGAAAGTAGAGCGTTCCCATGAAAAAAAAACTTTACGTGGGCCAAAATGGCATAAAGCGAAAGAGCGATTATTGTTACTTTACATAAGAAAAAAATTTGAGAATCCTAATAGCCAAAGCAAGAAGTGGTGATAACGGCATCTTAGGGTGAGTCAAGATAAATTGGGGTTGTGGGAGGTACAGGACACTGAAGTGTTTGAGAGATAGGGAGAAGATGCGCGCCACCAATATAACGGCTCCCTATAAAGCGAACGCTGGACGCTCTTCTCACTTTTCGCCCTCTTTCTTAAAAGCGAAAAAAATCGCGTAAGCAAACTTTCGAAAAACAGAGGAGACCAGCATATTTTTCTTCACTATTGAAATCTAATCCTATTTGGACTAAGTTACATCCACTGAATAGTATTATGAATATGAAGCTTGCTTTATAGGTGAGACAGCTGTGTATTTCCTAATAGCTCTGGATTTTATTCACTCGACAGACAGACAGTTCACTTGGAAGATTAGGACAACACAATCTCCCGAGCTCCCCTTTCTCTTGATTAGATATCGCACTGTACAAAGCTAAGCTCAGTTAAATTATGTATACAATGGGTCTATTCTGACAGTAACGCTTACTTAAATTCCACTTGAATTTCAACACAAAACATACAGATCAGAGCCGGATTTAGGGGTGAGCTAAATAAGCAGTAGCTTAGTGCGTCACAATCTGCAGAGTCCATAAAAAATCTGAAAGGTATATATGTTTTCAAGTTTTGTGAAACCTTCTGGATTAATTTTTTTGACGAATAGCCTCCAAGCTTTATATATCTAAGCGACATTCGAGATAAATACAGGATTAAGCGTATGGGGCAACTACGGTACAAAGCAGAATTACGCTTGGTACACAGAGGCTCGACTACACGAGTAACCTTAACTCTCGAGAGACCAACCTTGAATGTAGCGATCGGAGTTAATACTACTCGTCGCGCATGCGTAAACCTTCTTTTCTTTCTCGGCCATTTCCGGTCGCGCAAGTGTAAACCTCCCATGGTGTAATAAGGAATAGCGTAGGGCTTCGACAAATCTTAGTCCGACACTGACACAGATTGACTACGGAAACTTGCAAATAGAATTTAGGTCAAATATTGCAAAATTCGAGACTTGGAAAAAAATAATAAAACAGTTTTCCTTATCAACAGAAATATTCCATTTATTGGTGCCAAAAAATGAATAAAAATAAGCAGGGAAGCGATAGCGTAGTAGCAAAGTCAGTGGGTAACGATAAGGAAAGCTGATACCTTGTCTATGTATACGGGTTTGAAATGTATTCGATGCAAAAATACAATCGTTATAACTCTCTCATTCCCCTCTCTACTGCCGAAGTTTTCTGTGTCATTATACGTGCAACCATTACAGCGAATGAAAGATGACATATTTGTTAATCAAATACCGCTCGTGATATCACGAGTCACGTACACAGCTAGTATATTAGACAAAAACTGTCTCTTTCGTTCGCAAAGATAACAAATGATGGAGCAGTAAGTTTGTGATAGACCTCGATAGTATAGTGAACGACAGCACGCGAATAAAGCGTTTATTCAAAATGTATAGATAACAGGTGAATCAATATTTTTCAATAAAAACTCACTAACCTATGCACAGAATTTGAAATATTTTGTGCACAAATCAATTTCCGATGTGTGCTGGTTGCAAAACGTGTTTAGGGGCTCGCGCATATGCACACATTTTGAAGGGAACAATGCAGCAGAGTGAATGAAGAAAGAATCTGCCTGTGGATTAAAATATTGTCTGAATACTAAGTAAGACAGCGAACCCAGCTCGGATGGAGCCGTTTTCGCCATATTGATTTCTAGTCAGAAACATGAGATATGAAGGTTATCTAGATCGACTGGAGAAGGATAAAGATACCAGTAGCGTTCTTACGGTTGGTGTCACGCGGGGAGGTAACTCAGGGTATCACCCCCAGTGTTGCCTACTCAAAATTTCTTCTCTCGTTAAATAGACCTAAAAAAATGCGTCAAAAACACCAAAACGTGCCCCCCCCCTAGCGTTAGCCTTTTTATGTCCATATTTAATAGATGAAAATGACTGGATTTGGTTAGACTTGCGAGAAAATAGCTGAAAATTGGCTGCAATCGATGTAAAATGGATAAAAAGTTGAATTTTCGCGATGCCAAAACAAAGAAACAAAAACAAAAACATGCCGAATTTAGCGAAAAAGCACTAAATTGTCACCCTCCCTTTCCAGAACTTGCCCTCTTCCAAGGATAGCAACAATTTTAGCGATCTTTCTGCACTACAGGTATATGTACCTCAAAAGATACATTAAATTTCCTTTTTGCATAAAATCTCGGGGGAATCTTTTTTCCATGTATGCTCCTATCTTATATAACTTCTTCCCAGGACATTGAAAAGTTTTAAGACAAGAAATTATACTTTCAGTCACAGTTTTTTTTCTTTTCTTTTTTCACAATACGTAAAAAAAAAAAAAATCACGGATATGGTCATCCTTGAATTCTGATATTATTACTACAAGAGAATTTATTTTTTTGCTCTTCATTGCTCTCCGTAGATTGTATCACTAACACTAAGTACGTAAAAAATCAAAAAGATTTTAGTCAGTACTAGGTATTAAAAGCTATAATCTTGTATGTTTAGTGTTGCTCTTCTGTACGTTGTAACAGAATGTGATGAAATGCATTTGTTTGCGGATTTCCAGAGAGATATAAAAATTGTAAACAGGAAACAACAATCGGTTTTGAATTTAATGATAGTTTTGAAAAATTATAGAACAATAAATTTCTATGTATCTTTTGGGGTACCATGTTTTTGAGATATATACAATGAATCCTCGCTATAACGAATCTTGGTATATCGAATTTTGGCTTTAACGAACACATGAACCATAACGAACTTTCTTCTTATAAACCGATTTGAGTTTGATAAACGCGATGAAAACGTTGACCATCGAACTTGGCCTTATGCCAGTTTTGTGATCCAACCTTTTGTGGCCTTTCAATCAAGATCAGAAAGTAGTATTTGCAGGCAGTAATTTTTTGGTAGCTTTGCGCCGGTGCAATGACATGGCCAATGATGGCTCGGTATTGCAAAGCTCAAGAAGCCTAGAATTCGTTCCGTGGCCTCAAAAAATAACTCAGCCCAGTCTCAGGGGGATCAGTAAGCCCCGGGGCAGCACCTTCCTAAAAAGGAAGGGTCGGGTTTGTCCTGACGCCTTCGTAACATTAGTTGCAGGAATTGGAGCAAATTGGTCTGCATTGTATTTCTAACGATAAACTTTACGGTAAATGGGACCCCACATTATACCGACCTCGTGTCATATCTTGCTTTCGTGGGGAAGCGAGTGAATACAGATCAAAGAGTAGTATCTGTTCTTCTCACGGTGACGAAACAGGATTAATTTCTCGTTTTCAATTTTAAACGTTAATATAGTTGTATTTCAAGCGTTTTTTTGTGAATTTTGATTTAATTCAAATACTTTTCCAGTTGACAAAAACAAAAGTTGATATGAATCTGATTTATTGTCGTTACTAGATAAACGTGTGACTGAGCATTCCCGATTGAATTTCAAAGTTGATCTCACCCTTGTGAACAAAAGTCAAATACGCACTAAATCATACTACTTACTAAAATTCTTCATTACTTCATCAGGATTCATTTTAACTCATCAATAATTGATTTTATAATAAAGCGAATTATCGTTTGTCTGGTATTTGTAATCATGTTAGCGTTTCTTATATAAATTATTGTTTTAATACTTTTATGAAATTCAAGAAAAAATCCAATAGTTAAAATACAACCATATAGTTTTTTTTTGTTGATTGGAAGAAAAATCAGATTAAATTGAAATTCACGAAGAAAACAATTAAAATGCAACTAAAATAATGTTTCAAACAGGAAGTTAATATTATGTTTCATTGAAGTAAGAAAAACTGATACTACTCTTTGAATCGTATTTACTTCCTTCCCCAAGAGTGCAAGATGTGACACAAGGTTGGTTTAATGTGGTTTTCCGTATACACGAAGCTCAAAAAATTGCTCCAGTCCCCACAACTGGCGTTGCGAAGGTATCAAGCCTGACCCTTCCCTTTTTGAGCAATGGGAAGGTGCTACCCCAGGGCTGACTGATACCCCTAGACTTGACTGAATTATTTTTTGATGTCACAGAACGAATCCAAGGCCTTTGACGCAAAGCTATAACGAGTATCAGTAGACCGTCAACGGCCACGTCATTGCAGTAGCGCAAAGCTGCTAAAGAATGTAATGCAAGCAGATACTACACTTTGATATTGAACAAAAAGCTGTAACAGGCTGGACTACGAAACTAGGATAAAAAAAGACATTTAACAATTGCAATCGATTTAAATGAGTGATTAACTGGTGCGTGGTTGATGCAGAGATATGGAGATGGATAAAAGGAGAAAGAATAAATGGCTTACCTTTTCTAGTTGCCTTTGATTTGAAGGATTTTTCTTATCAACTTTAAAAGGCAGTTTCTCGAAAAAAACATAACAACATGTATTTGTCAATAAAATGATAAATTGAGCGAAGTTTAGGTGTAGCGGGGCTCAAGAAAGTTTCTGAAAAGCACAAGTTTCTGAAACTGTCTCTGAAAATGGCTGAAATTGGCTAAAGTTTTTAATTCACTAATTTTATTGCTAAAAATGTTTTATATACTCATTCAAAGTTCACTCATAAGACCCCAGGACAACTTATTTATGAGAATAGAATGTTTACTTTTATTAAACTTGAGAATTATTTTCAAAATTGGCCAGATTTCCGACTTTTGTAAATTTTTATCGGATGAATTAGAAAAGACATTCGGTCAGATTTTGCCGGAAAATGCTTCATTTGGCAACACTGCACTGTCTTCAACTGAACTGATGATTTTCGATTGAATTCATACAAGAAAATCATCTTATTCTATGACTTCAGTTTAAGATCAAAAGACGTAATGACAGCTTGATTCTTTCATTTCACGAGCGGAAATGAATTTGTGAAAATACAAGAGCTTGTCCATATATGTGATAAATAAAGTTTTTCTAAAACATTTTCCTACCTATAAAATATAGAGGACCTATATAATTTCATTTTATTAAGAAAAGCAAATTATTGAACATATACTTCTGAGTTCACAAAGCCAAGTCAACTTTAATTCATTCAACTATCAGATATATTGATTTTTAAAAAAATTAAACATTCATCGTGATGTCATCCCTCGGATGGTATCACTAGGAGCGAACCCCCGTCGGTACGCCACACACACAAATTATGTATATATATAGAGAGAACACTATCACTAAATTTCTTTACACACACACATAATATATATGTATGGAACATTTACACACACTATCTTCACTTGCACACACACACACACACCAACGTCACTTACACATATACACATTCGAACTTCAAACACACACGAACTTCACTTACCCACCCAAACCGACCACATAAATTTACATGGATAAAGACAACATCAAGATGAAGACACTATCAAAGGACAGTCTTATTTGTGTCTTGAACAATTTCCAGCCTGTCAGGGGAAAGAGAAAGCAATCAATAATAGTTCTAACAATACCCACACATCCAAGGGTCACTATAAAAACTAATACCATATATATATATATATATATATATATATATATATATATATATATATATACACACACACACACACACACACATATATATATATATATATATATATATATATATATATATATATATATACATACAAACACACACATATATATATATGGTTATAAATTGCGTTACATTATATTGAAACTCTTATTTGAAATGATCTCCCATTGTTACACGGTGAATGTATCATTTGTCCAAGACAACGTAAATAGAATGAACAACCTAAGAAATTGGGGCTGTTCCAGGAATCGAACCTGCCACCGATAGGGTAGCCGCTTCAACATAGCGTCTCTCGTACCATTGAGCAAAACAACCGCCGGTAATGCAAAGGCCCAAATAACTGTTCATTCAGTTGAATCGCATATCTATTTTTAATTATGTAATTGTCGCGTTGAAACAAATAGAGCAGATACAGACGGTGAATAAGAAAAAAATGAGGACGCAATTCATAATCATTCTGTTGGATCATAAATCTATTTCTTAATAACACACACACACACACACTATATATATATATATATATATATATGTATATATATATATATATATATATATATATATATATATATATATATATATAGTAGAATGCGGATTCGCTACACAAACCAGCTCATGTTTCTGCCCTCTTCGAGTAGCTCTACTCTAAAACAACTTAACTTCAAGAGTAAAAAGTTGTATGTATCGAGCACTCTATGAAATAAATCCATTACATTTCAGAAGTGGCTTTATATTATTGATATATAATTATATTTGCTAGCCTAATTTGTACCACATATACTGTGTGTGTGTGCGTGCGTGTGTGTATATATATATATATATATATATATATATATATATATATATATATATATATATATATATAACTCGTACAAAGTTTGTAGCGACTTTTATTACATTTTTTACTTCTTTCAGGCCAATGTAGAATCTACAAATGTAAGGAAATAGATCAGGAGGTTATAAGCATTCCAGTAATGAATCTGTAGCGGAAGTTTCCACTGTGTAGGATCGAGACCAAGTGACTAATCTTATCTTGTTTACGTTTGCATTTTTTTTAATGTTTTTTTTTTTTGCATTAATTTGTTCCTTGTTCACCCACGTTACTTCTTAATGCCTTCAGTCGTTATTTTTCTATCAGGTAATTTCGTTTTTCAGGTGCAAAACTCCAGAACTACCTGAAAAATTCTCCACCAGCAAGCCAGCAAACTGGTCTGCATTGTATTTCTAACGATAAAGATTGACTTCCCGAGTGAATGACACGATTGTCTCCCTTGGAACACGTTGACGCTCTCTTGCATAAAATTAGTTTAATATTCATTCAATTATAGGACATTTCAATATCTCTTTAAAATTCTAAATATTGATTTTAATTGATTTGTTCTATTTCAAGCATCTAACCTCTTAAAAATACCAATATGTCATCTATCGATTTTTCTGACAATAAAAATAATGGTGATACTTGGATTGCCTCAAAAATGTGCATTAGATATTCTATACGATTTCAGGGCTTTTATATTCGTTTCGTTCCAAAAAAAGAAAGATATTGTTTCTATAATATTATCCATCGATTTGTTCAGCTGTGGAACATGTACTCAGTTAAACATGATCAATTTGATTGGAAGCCTCCGCAGTATTGTACTTAGAAAGCATACCATGCTTCAATTGTTATCTGCATTTATGCACATCCATATTTTTCTCCATCACTACAATAACCCACTAGTACACAAACACCTCACACACAAACACACACACACACATGTATATAAATATCTATAGCATATATATATATATATATATATATATATATATATATATATATATATATATATATATATAACAATGAATATGCATGTATTTATTTCTTGTGTTTATATATATGTTTGTATGTGTGTGTGTATATTACGCTATATTATACAAAATCATATTTGAGATGATCTCTCGTCGTTTCACGGTTAATATATCCCTCGCCCTAGACAACGTGAGTTGGATGAACAATTAAAGAAAATAGGTGTGCTGCTGGAATCGAACCTGCCATCGATAGCGTGGCCGCTTCAACGCAGTAATGCAAAGGCCTAGATAACTGCTTCCAACCCAAATTCTTATCTCGTTTATTCTCGGTCTATTCGCTTCTTTCAACGCGACAGTTATCATCGCTGCGTTTATGCGGCTATCCTATCGGTGGCTGGTTCCATTCATGCAGCAGCCCCATTTTCTTTAAGTGTATATTCTATTTACGGTGTCTAGAGCGAGTGTTATATTAACCGTGTAACGACGTAAGATCATCTCAAATAAGTTTCTATATAATATAATGCAATTTATAATCATTCTGTAGGATCATATTTATCCATTTCTTAAAACATTTATTTATACATAAAAAACGAAATATATATAAATATATACACACACACACACACACACACACACACACACACACACATATATATATATATATATAATTCTTGTGTTTATAAAAATAGAATTATACATATATATATATATAATTCTTGTGTTTCTATACGTCTATATAATATATATATATATATATATATATATATAAATATGATATATATGTGTGTGTGTGTACGTAATTCTTGTGTTATATATATATATATATATATATATATATATATATATATATATATATATATGTATAATTCTTGTGTTTATATGTGTATATAATATATGTATGTATATATCTATATGAAATATAAACATTTATGTATAATGTTCACCAATCCGCTTCGCTGACCCACTGCAGCAGAGAGAATTTCAAATGAAATGTCTCATTTTACTAATTTTACATAACCATCTACTGCTCTACCAACGCTGGAGATATCAGATCTTTCCGCAACGAAACCTTTCCAGAATAACTTAATGTAAATAAACAACTCCGTATCTACAACACACTCCAGCTGTCTCAACTTTTTACAGTACAACTCTCTCTCTCTCTCTCTCTCTCTCTCTCTCTCTATATATATATATATATATATATATTATTAAGAAAAAGGATTTATGATCCGAGAAAATTATTATAAGTTGTAGGGCCCTATTTTCTTTAATTGCTTATTCTATTTACGTTGTCTAGGCAAAATGATACATTCACCGTGTAATGACAGAAGATAATTTCTAATAGGAGTTTCATACATCCATTTTTTAATAACATAATTGTCGCGTTGAAAGAAACGAATAAAGCAGATATAGACCGTGAATAAACAAAATGGGAATTCGGAGTTAAAACAGTCATTTCGGCCTTTGCATTACCAGCGGCTGTTTAGCTCAATGGTAAGAACAATGGTTTGTTGAAGTAGCTACACACACACACACACACACACACACACACACACATATATATATATATATATATATATATATATATATATATATATATATATATCGTGTATGAGGAACAATTTTGAATATTATTATTAATTTTGACTTACTTTTTACCTTCATCCTAATTTTCAGTAGATTTTTAACCCAACTTTGAATCGGACTGTGATCCTACAGCAATGATTAAACAAGTACATCGGAAAAATAAAGAGCACGCCCAAGGCGAGAATCGAACTCACACCCTCTCGCCAGAGGGCGTCCAGTAGAACCGTCATAATACCCATTTCGCTCATTTCCATGTAGGAGAACCTCCTGGTGACGTTCTAAAAAACTTTCATGTTAAACATATATATATATATATATAATATTCACACTCATATACATACATATCAATACATACATATACACACATGTATACAGAAAATTCTGTGCTTCGTGATGACTCCAAGTTTCATGTCGGTGCAATAGTCAGACTGTCTATTACTCCTATTGATGCACTCCCTATGTATAGGCTGTTCAAGGTCATATGAGGACGGGGGTTGATGGGATATGCTAAACGTTTTAAGTAAAACGATTGTTCATTTTTCAATACAGCAGTCAATACTACAGTCAATACAATCAACACGAACAATTAACACAAGAGACGATACAAAAAGTCAATAAACGAAAAATAACTTTTTCTCGAAACCTTCATTACGTGACCTTGAGCATCTTATACATAGAGAGTGCATCAACAGGAGTATGGATTGGCATGATACTCGGAGTCACAGTGAAACACTGGATTTTCTATGCATATCTATTTACATATGTTCTATCTCTGATATCGAACACTCATAGATAACCAAATCCTCGAAAAAAGCAATAACAATAACAATATATATAATATATGTGTGTGTGTGTGTGTGTGTATGTATTAAATATGCATATATATTACATATGTATGAATATTATACATATATATATATATATATATATATATATATATATATATATATATATATATATATTATGGTAATACCCTGTATAAAAATACTAAAATCGTTGCTGAAAGGAAGATGGTGTTTGATCAACGCTGCTGGGGATCCATGCTTATATAACTGTTTTGTTTTTAAATCTCTGTAACAGTTATATGGCAGACAACTGATGATCCCAACAAGAGAAAATTTAAACATACTGTCTTATTAACAAAGTATATGTAAAACAACAACCAAAAAAGACCCTGCAGAAAATTACAAAAATACATTAACAGATTTTGGGAAACAAGAGACTGATATGATACAAAGATATTTTTGAAATGTTTTTCCTTAATGAGTTTAGTGTTTAAAGCTGTCTAGACAATATATATATATATATATATATATATATATATATATATATATATATATATATATATATATATGTATATATATATATATATATGTATAAACCCTGAAATATCAACCCAAGAGAAACCCCTAGAAGTGAAATATTGTGTAGGAATATAACACCCTTCAAATTAAGATTAACCAACCATTTATCATCATTTACAAACGAAACATTTCAAATAGTACATCACTGTCGACATATTATTTGAGACTGATAGCAAAGTCAAACCAAGAGTAAAATGGGAATTATTAAAACTAGCATCCATATGTCAGAATATTGAAACCCTGTGTTATCTATACCGAAATGAAAAATTTGAAATCCTCACTTTTGCTAATAGAACAAACAAAAAATAGAATTATCAAACAGTAAACTGGAGTAGTGTTGAAATGCCGGCCTCGCTTAAAACTTATATTAACAAACAAGTAAATAACCAACATATAGATATACTAATAGTTAACCATAACACATATCTTATTCACCTCGTCATTACTACAAATATTTGCATTATTCTATACCTCCAGCTACTTTAAAGAACAACCCAATCACCATAATTATCTCAGACATGTTGAGACAGACCAAACCCAGTTTAATTAAATCAATAACTAAGGTCATATAAAAGGGAACCCTAACGTTGGGAAACAGATTTAATCGAGAATAAAATACTCTCAGAGAGGAAACATACCACAAAGACTGATGGGTTAACTATATACTGATAACGAAAATGTAACTCCAGATCCTCCTAATTTATGATTTAGAACTACCAACACACCCCAAAATGTGCTAAATAGGAATATAGAATAAACCAAATCATTCCCCTGAAAAAGCCAAAACAGGGTAGAAAAAAGACGTGTTTGTACAACGGATCTTCACTTCATCATACATACACACATACATACATAGTGTGTGTGTGTGTGTGTGTCTGTTGAACACTTTTCAGTGTATATGCAAACAATAAAACGGTGACGGTAGACGATTCACCTATCTTTATGTTCTGGACTATCAAAGTCTTTTTTTTTAAATATCGAACAACCGCTGCCATCAAAGATGGTGAAGGGTTCTATCATATGTGCGTGCATTTGTGTTTGTTTGTGTTCCAGCGATCCACCCATACCGTCTATGGACTTAAAATTGCCATCAGTACTCCGCTGAGCCCCTTCAAAATGTTTTTGTGATGGGGGAGGGCTTTTGACATCATTATGACGGGTTTATTAGTGATATTTGATAATATTAAATGTTTCTAGATGTTTTTTTAAATTTCTGTTTTAGATGTTTTCCAGTGGAAAATGCAAGTGATGTCATGAATAGAATTGATCCCGACCATATTTATTCTTTATGATAACTTTTTACATGACTTTAAATTTTGACACAAAAATCATGGGTTCGATTTAGCATAAACCAACGTTTTAAATTGAACCCTCTCTCTAAAATATATACACACACACACACATATATATATATATACATATAAAGAGAGGAAATTTACAAAAAAGAAAAAAAGAAAAGGTTTTTCTCATACATAATGAGCGAATATTAAAAATTTTGAGCCCTCTAGCTCCATTATTGTGGCCTACACACATAGCCAGCCAGGCAGCTGGACCAACTTAAAAACTGAAGAAGCCGATTTTGCAGTTTTGGTTGACCGTCTCTAAAATGCTGGATCTCACGATTTTGCAAAAATACTTAAATATATATAGCCGTCATGTTTTGAAGACAAGAGCTAATTAGTTCATAATGTAATTAATATATATATATATATATATATATATATATATATATATATATATATATATATATATATATATATACATACACACACACACACACACATATATATATATATATATATATATATATATATATATATATATATATATATATATATATATATGTGTGTGTGTGTGTTTGAAATGAATAATACGTTGTTGCGTTGCGTTTTTCCAGCTGTTTCTAGGATTAATAGAGCTCAAATCTCGGCCAAGATACGTAATTTCGAAATAAGGCAGTCAGACTGATTGATCTACCCATAATGGGTTACCCTGTTCGACGGATTTTGAATTTTATTGCACTGTACCTCGAAGTTTCAGTCAATAAATCTTATCTGATATTTATCACCTTATGTTGCGCACACGATAGACTAAGTGAAGCCAGCAATTGAATCGGTTAAAACTTGGGAAATTTACTACTTGTTAAAAGATGTACGTTGTTTATTGTTTAAGGTAATTTATTTATTGGAGAAGATGAAATAGAAATCAGACAGAAAAAAGGGATAATCGAATACATAGAATAGAATACATAGTAAATATATATTTTTTACTCATCCTGTTATGTCAAGTTTCATTAGATTTACGCTGTCCTGTACTTCTTCCCAAATATCGATATATCAATTGAGAATATATCTTTTTAAAATAATCTTAATTCTGATAACGGCCTACCAAATTCAACAACCAATTTTCTCATTAATCTAATCCGACTCCAACTAAACTGGAGCTAGGTTAATGACGTAACTGCTGTCAAAAAAAGCCTATTTTATGTTTGTACTACATTCAAAATTGATAGTAGTAGTTGCGATTTTTATCTACGATCTTTTCTCTACTTCAGCATAAACAGTTACTTCCCTTGTCTACTGAATGATTATTTTAATCTTCGTTCTTGGTTTCAGCTTCCTTCCTTTTTCCATCTTTTTCTTTTTCCTTCTTCGAAAATTCTCCGAATCTTTCAAATCTCAAAATAAGATAAATAGATAGATAGATAAAAGAAAAATTAATGATAAACAATAGATAAGATAAATCGTTAAAATAAATAAATTAATAAACAAAAATAAATATTTGACGTAGAACAACTGATACTTCAGCACGTGAATATACTTATGTAATATGTATGGCCACATGGGTTTTGGGAACTAAGTATACAGTAAGGCCAGGTTTTGGTAACTTGGCATACGGTATGGCCGGGCTTCGGGGAACTAGGTTTACGGTAGGGTGGGGTTTTGGGAACTATGTATACAGTAAAGCCAGGTGTTGGTGTCTAGATATACAGTAATGCCAGATTTGGTGAACTAGGTATACGGTTAGGAAGAGTTAGGGAGATAGGAATACGGTAATGCTGAGTTTGGGGAACTAGGTATACGGTAGTGTCCCCATTAGTGCACACTGAACATACAAAAATATTGAAATGGAGATGTAGGTATACGACGAATTACTGCGTATCTAACCCATCTCATCCTTGCTTATATGATCAGACGTATTTTTTTCAGTTTCTCTGTCCAGACAATGGACTCGTCCATTTAAAGGTAATAATTTTACTAATAAAAATATCTCCTATCCACAATACGGAACGATGGGTTCTTCAACCAAAATGATTTTCGTTTTTTCTTACCTAAAAATTCATATTAATTGAAATTCTTATGTTTATCAGGTTTTTTTTCCACAGGAATCAACTAGTAAATAAATGAATACGTAAATAGATAAACTGGTTAGTCATTCAATAGAAACCATCACACGACCAACAACATATCATGTTGGGGGTGATCAATCAAAATCGAAAATTGGAACAAGGTGTGATCGATAAGTAAGTTACTTCTCTCACCTTTTGCTGGATTATCGAAAAATTCGAATTTGTAAAAAACAAGCTGGCAGCAACTAGTAGCTAATCTAGCATACAATGTAAATTGCCTCCACCCCCACGAAGGACCCATTGGAGTCGGAATTGTGACAAAAAACAAAACATTTTTCCTATAGATAAATAGGGTTAATTGTTGAAATTTTCAGCCTTCAAGTTCCATTGGTGCGGTTTGTATGGTACATAGATGCATACATTACGCGTACATGGCCAGCCAGCCAGCCAGCCAGCCAGCCAGCCAGCCAAGCTTAAAACTGAAGAAATCTATTCTGATAGTTTGGGCGACGGTTTTGGTCGACGGCTTCTAATTAAGTGACAACATTTTGTTATGAATTTTTACAGTAATATCTTCCTTAATTGTCCCGAAGATTTATTCAGGGACTATCATTTACCTTCTTTTATCTACAATTCATATTTTGTTGAATCCAAAACAATAGATGGAAATTGCTATTATAAGTTGTTTTGAGCAAGCGAAATCAAGCTATACAATGAGATTTTAGGTTTTTTTTAGATTGTTTTTCGTTTGTAATGTAAATCATGGATGCTTCTGGCGAGACAAAAAAGTGATATACACAAATTTTTAAAAAATCAAACAATGTGATATAAAAAAAATTGGATGCTTAAAAAAAGCCTTAAAAATATAAGATTTGAATTCATATTTTTAGTTATGATACTTTGAATATGAGACTCGGTAAAAAAATCATCGTAACCAATCACTGAAAGTTGTCATGTTTTTATCTCATCAAGGAATTTTTGTCCGGCTGGGCATTTCAAGTGTGGAGATTTCATCTGTGTGGTTGTGTTATTGTAGATTTCATCCCCAGACTGTTTGGCCGGATCCCCACAACCCGATTTACGAAATTAATATCCTTCTTTTTTATTATTAGAGGTTAGTAAAACAGTTTTGTGCAGACTAATTCATTTAATTATTGAAAGAAATATACAGATATTCAGAACATGGCAGTCCTCCATATATATGGAAAATCCTTAAGAAAATTCTCATTGAAAAAATAGACAAATTCATTTTAGTTTAAACAAGCAAAAATACGAAACTAAGAGCAAATATGAAGCGAAAGCAAAAGAAATGTGAGTTATCACCTGATAGCTTCGTTATATACGCGTCGATAAGGCCACCAGACGGTTCCTAATATGGAAGTTTGAATTCAAGCCTGTATTTATAATCCAACAATAAATATTTTCATGATTTCGACAGAAAAACATCTTAAACGGATATAATCTTTAAAATCCATTATTAAAATTTGGGAGGGTATTGAAATTTGTCAAAACCCTTTCCTTTACCTGGTCGATTTTAAAATTTCAAAATGACGGAACAAAATTTCAAATAGAATTTCAAAGTAATGCAACGCATTTATGAATATATATATAAAATATATCAATAATTATTGTGTCATCCACAGATAGCTATTTCGTTGTACTACAACTCTTCAGTGTGGCTATGTCGAAATCTTAGCTTCAGACCCGGAGGTTGGTATCCTCCTTCTACTCCTTAGATCTGGACGGTCAGTGAAGTTGAATTTATGCGATATATTTATTTATCGTATATATTCCTCATCCACCAGAGTGCTCTATTCCATGTAGGAAAAGCATTGCATAAGCTTACAATGAACGAGTTACCTCACTTGGAGAGTGCTCAACCCTGAATAAGGGAGCGTTAATTATTGTGTCATCCACAGACAGCTGTTTCGTTGTATTGCAACTCTTCAGTGTTGCAATAGACTGTCCATTATCCCATCAAGTACCAAGAGGCAGGATCGAAACCTTATCAATATATATATATATATATATATATATATATATATATATATATATATATATATATATAACTGTACACGATATGATAATATACGTATACAATGTAATATATAAATCTGTATACTTACGCAATATAATAATATATATATATACAATATAATATATTAATGTGTATATATATATATACACAATATATGTATAAATATATAAAGAAAGAGAGAGAGCGTGCTGCGCAAATGTTTCATGCACCCTAGGCTTGATTTGAAATGTGTACCCTTTGACCTAATGGGTGGCCCCATCACACACTCGCACACGCGCGTATCAGAAAGAAATTCTAAAAGTAAATTAAATGATGCATTGACAAACCAAAGGCCATTGACAGGTTAGACTTCGGCCGGCTAAATTGGTTTTCACTAGGAGGTACCCTCTACCTGATAAAAGGAAATCCGACAGTTGCCACTTCTGCTTATCTCCGAGACACTCCATATTGACTCATACATATAAACATATTCATCTGCTGACCAGGCATTCGCAGTCAGAGACAAATACCAGGAAAACAGTTGGGAAGTTTACTTAAGAAATCTAGACACAAACTCACTAAGAGGAAGTGAGTGACATTAGACCGTATACGCTCATCAACGATTCAACTGCAATCGCACGTACAAAGAAGAGATCTTCACTCCACACTTACCCACGAACACATCAATGTCTAGCAAGTACTTTCCCTACTAAAATTCTTACGAGTTTCAACACTTTTAAGTACATTGCGATCACTACGCACATCCACACAATCTTACACTATTTCTATTAAAAAAAACTTCCTTCACACACGCATACTGACATATATATTCCTAAATGAACATTGGACGGAACTTACGATTGAACACATTTTTGTTCGTTGAACAAATACATGATCTTACAACCCACTCAAAAGGGAAACATTACCTTCGTTGATGTTACTTGAACGAAATATTATATTATCATCAATGAACACATCTGTCAAATGATTCATTGAACTTTGAACTCGTGTTGAATTATAGATATTTTGTTGGTGTACGTAGCCATACGGGCAACCTACAGATTAGCGGATTCCGACGCTCAAAGAGACATACTGTACCCACAAATTGGTGACATTCCGACGTCCAAACAGCACCCTGCAAACTGACATTCTAAAAATATACTGTCGCCATAAAATCGGTGACTACTGACGTTTTAAAGAGGACCTAACCATTACATTGACCATTCCATGAACTGGTGACTCGTAACTTTGAATACTTGAATATCCTCTGAAAAATACATCAAGGATGTATAGATAGCGAGTAACATGACAAAATTCACCCCCCCCCCAAAAAAAAACTTACGTTTCGTAGCATATAAAAATACACAAAAACTCACTTGCTGGAGAAACATTAAGTACAAAAACAGAAAGAAATGTCCTTTTTAACCTGCCACACACACACACACACATATATATACATATATATATATGTGTGTGTGTGTGTGTGTGGTGTGTGTCTATAATGTTATGCCCTCATCGAGCTATATTCAGCTCATCTGATAGACAACGTTAGTCAGCGTTCCAGTTATTAACATACTGTGTTGACACTTTCACTTGGATTTGAAATGCGATGGTTGGAGTTATTTGTTATTATTTACCTTGCAAGCATTATATGATATTACTTTATATTATATTTTGTATTGATAGTAGTGTTTATCAGCTTCTGATAGCTGATAAATACTACTATTGATACAAACCTTGATAAAGCAATATATCTTCTCTATGAGTTGGGGAATATAACTATCCTTTCACAGTAGAAGGCAGAGGCTATTTGAGGTTGACCTTGAAGCTTATTGAAGGTCATCAGAGATATTTCTGGTCGCCAATTGAAGCAATTGTAGGCTATAAATTTGCCCCTTACGAAATTGAAATACAACAGAATTCATAGGTTATGAGAAGTTGAACTCAGACTTCATATGAAGTTACCAGGGGTCGTTTATAATCATTCCTAGCCAATTGAAGCTATTGAAAGACACGATTTTGCTCCTACGAAGTTGATATTTGTCATAGAGGCACATCTTCTCGCCACGAAGCTAATTCAAGGTCATCAGAGGTAATTTCTAATTTTTATTTAGATAAATGTAAGGCAGACCATTCATGCCCCCCGCCAATTGATGACAATTGAAGGCAATCTTTGTCTTTCAAAAAACTTACCAAATAAATATATATATATCGTGCCCAATAAGATTTTGATGATTTTCAACTTTTTCATTCGATAATTTTTGTTTTAATGCTTACTTTTATCATATTATCATATTAATATTTTTCGAGGCTTTATCTATGCTCTGTTTTAAAAATACATAAAGACGTTTTTACTTTATCAAAATACTAGCAGGAATTCCCAGCATTGCCCAGGGAAAAGTAACTTCAATTTGACAACATGGTAAAAAGAAATATGTTCTTTAATATAGTTCTTCTTACACAACAAAAACAACTGAACAAAAAAAAAACAAACAAACAAAACTGGTTCAACTGAGTTTTCACGTGGGAATTTTGAATGATATCCCAGTACTTATGCATATTTCTCTCTCGTATCAGTTGTTCACTCCCCAGGCGTGCTCGCACACACACTTCCGGGTAGACCAATGCGCAAATATTCGTTTTGGCCGAAAAAAAAAAAAAAACAAAACAAAAAAAATCCTTGTGCAAAATCTTTACGTGCTTTCAATCCATTTGACCTTTGTTTTCTTTGATCATTTGTCACTTTTGAGAAAAATACTTTCCAGGAGGGGTATTCTATTTACAATGTAATAACGATGCTAAACATGACATTGGAGCGAGCACAAATGATCGTCTGAAACGCATATTAAATTTTATAATAACTTTATAAAATATGATTTGTCTTCCAGTATTGTTATATTTGAAGTTATTCTTCCCAGGCAACGCCAGTTATATATATATATATATATATATATATATATATATATATATATATATATATATATATATATATATATATATATATAAAGATAAAGTATTCTCTCACAGTGACATGGTAAACAACTGATGATCCCAACAGGAGAAAAAATACCCACCTACCATAATGTTAAAGTATGAGTAAAGCATAAAAGAAACACCGAATAAAATTACATAAATTACATTAAAAGATATTGGGAAATAAATGACTGAAGTGATACAAAAAAGTTTTTAATGTGTTTCGTGTTTAATATATATATATATATATATATATATATATTCTATAAAACTTTACAGCTTTAAACACAAAACATTAAAAAACTCTTTCAACAGATTTGGTGGGGTCACTTCAGTCACTCATTTCCCAATATCTGACACTGCAATACATGTAATCTTAAAAGTGTGTTTTTCTTTGTATCCCTTATACTTCGTTATGGTACAATGTATGTATCATCTCTTGTTAGGATCATCAGTTGTCTACCATGTAATCGTTTCGAGGATTTTAAAAGTAAAACTGCTATATTAACAAGGTACCCCAACATTGCTGATCAAACATCACCTCCCTTTATTATATAGTTTTTACCATACATGTAGCTGGTTGGAATGTAAACGGTTTGAAGAAATTATTCTTCTGGATAGTTCTTGTTATTTTCGTTGAGGAATGGGCGATTGCTGTATTAGCAGGCCCACGTGGACGTCAGTGGAAAAGTTGATGAAGGAAGGGAAATGTATAGAGAACCTGCCCGCCAAGTATAAATTTTGGACGCAGGTATTAAATGGAGCAAAAAGACACAAATATTTAGATGTGAAAAATGGGAGATAAGTTTAATGCTCAAATGAAGAATGTAAATGAAATACACGGAATGGAAATATTAATATATTCGATAGTGTTAAGAAGAGAACAGACCTATTAGGTTTAGGTTATCGCTATGTGTAAAAACGATATATTGGAAGGAATAAGAATTTAGGGGATACGTGGCATAATGGGTCCAATGTCGTTTCGTCTATCAATCGAATGGAGCCTGATGAGTCGTACCTGTTATAGTGAGTGGTATGTTGATCAAGCTAGATTATAAAGAGGCAGTTAGTCAGGATAGGTGCAAGAAGAAACTAAAGAGGCGAAATAACGAATGCAGCGTTTGCCTGGTCGCTAAAGATAGTAGTTGCAGTGTTTGCATTTAATAGCTATGAAATTTTTGCGAATACTCGCATCGAGGAAGATAAATGATAAAACAGTATCTAAATATAGTCACGGTCAAAGAAGGAACTACATCGGCCGCGAGTTTAGTGAGGGCTAAAGGGAAATAACCGGCTAAAGATGCCAGGGCCAAAGAAGGAGAAGCTAACCAGTTCGAAGACCGGGGCAGAGAGGCTTTGGACCACGAGCGTTCAGGCCTTTTGAAGAGGGTCGCCGAAAGAAGTGACATTTTAGATATCTTGCTAAAAAAGGGTTTTCTCATCTAATTCCTGAGCAAAAATATGGGGGTCACCTCATACATAAGGTTTTATATGTATTGTATATTGATTTTTTTTTATACTACATATTTATTTTTTGGAACAAGGCTTACCCACGTAGGTTACCCTAAAACTTTTCCAACGATAAGTAAAACAACAGACATGACTCACTCTTCGTGACATTTCTATTTATGTTCACCCCTCTCATATATATATATATATATATATATATATATATATATATATATATGTGTGTGTGTGTGTGTGTGTGTATAACAATTGGATTTATACAAATTGCCGATCAAATTCAAGTATACAAACCCGTGGCCTCTTATCGAATACAAAAACTAAAAATAATAAACCTCTAAAACAGTGAAATTCATGGATATGCCATTGCACTGAAAATAATGAATAATACATCCGAACATAGTACATAACCAGTTTGTTAGAAGAACCTAGGACACTGAAGTCTCTCAATCAAACTGAATTTCTGTCATACCATTGTTTAAAAAAATCCATAAGATATTGATACGATCAGAATAGCTAAGGAAAAGTATATACCAGAAACACTCACATACCCACTCATACGTATATTCCCATACGCACGTGCGCGTAAACACTGGTACACAATGGCGCACACGCACACACACTCATACAAAAAATACACACTCATACACAGACTCTCTCTCTCTCTCTCACACACACACACACACACACACACTAAACACTTAACGATCGGTGACGATGATTCTTCGCAGACAGAGTAAATAATGAGTTTCAGGCAACACCTCACATCAGGAGTCCATTATCAGAGCCAACAAGAAGACCTTCTTTCATTCCAATCACGCACTGATGATGACAGAGTAGTACGCGAGAATCACACATATATCAAACCAAAAAGAAATAAAGATAAAAACAAAATGAAAGAACAAAATAAAGAATTCACAAGTACACTCCTGTTTTGTCTTGGATTTACCTGTACACACCTCTTTCTCTCTCTCTATGTATATATATATATGCATAACAAATTCAGTTTGTTTGAAAGTCATTAGTGTCTTGGGTTTTTTCAACAAACCGGTTGTGTATAATGTTCTTATGTATTATCCAAATAACTATCATCAATAATAAAGATATAGAAATAATCAAACGCTGTAGATGGACGGAGCAGTATGCTCAAGGACAAGGGACTAAAAAAACCGACGTCTGCAGTCTTGATGTTTCTGTGGGTATTCTCGATCCAGCCGAAATGTCGGGCTAAATCGGTTTGTTCGTTTCGTATAACCTCATCAGAAAACTAGTTTCTAAAAATATAGCACTGTACCGGGATGACGGCCAACTAACTGTAGATTAACAGCAACGCGCAAAACTGCGAAAAAAAGCTTTAAAAAATATATATATCATGAAAGAAATGAAAAAATTGAACACAAAAGCTGAGAATAAGGCCAATGTAAAAATTCTACATTTTTTAGATGTCTTTTAATCTAAATAATAATACCCAGAAACCACATAGAAAAAATCTGTAATTACATATACGAACACTACATCTAACCATAAAAAAAAAATTCATTAAAGATCCCCAAATCGATAAAAACAAGGCTAATATATAACTCCTCAAACGTAACAATATTCAACGGTGTTTGAAAAAATTTATTCTAAAGCTTTAAAGGAAAATGATTTTACCGAAACTAGCTTTGAATATGATGAATAAAGTAAAATCCAGTACAGAAAAACACTTGGAACAACAAAAGAATAGAGGTAGGAAAATCACCTGGTATACATTGCCATTCAACCAACATGTAAAATCCAACTTGGGAAAAATATTCATCCAATCAATAAAACCCTCCCCCTGAGCAACGCACCGAGTAAAATATTTAACAAGAACAAATTGAAAATTAGCAATAGTTGAGCAGATTATTTTGATAAACTCATAACAAAACATAACAACAGAATGATTAGAAATAGTATTATTGGAGAAAGCATAAATAAACAAGATTGTAATCATACAAACAGAAACGGATGCCCTTTGCAAAATAGATGTCTCAAATCGAACATTGTATACTCAGTTGAAATATCAACCCCAGAAAAACCTTTAAAAGTGAAATATTATACAGGAATACGGAAAATACCCTTAAAACTTAGATTAGTCAGCCGTATATCATCATTTACAAATGAAAACTACAATAACAGTACATCACTGTCGACATATTAATGGAGACTAATTGATAACAACCTCAAACTCACAGTAAAATAGACAATATTAAAACAAACAAACATATGCCAGAATATTGAAACTGCTTGTTATATATGCGTAAATGAGAAACCTGAAATCCTTACTTTTGCAAAGAGAAAACAAAAATAAAAACAGAATTAATGATATGAAAAAATGAAGTAGCGTTAAGATGACGGCCTCACTCAAAATTTCTATCAAAAAACATTTTTCAACACCCCATGTATAGATATACTAATATTAACCTCTATAGCTATCGTATTCACCTCGTCTTCACTATTATCATTATTATTATTTTATATCAGCTACTTTAAAGAACAACCTAATTATCATAATTATCTTAGACATGTAGAAACAGACCTAATCCAGAATAATTAAAACAACAGCTAAGGTTTTGTGAGAATCAAATCCAACTCTGGGAAACAGATTTAAGTGAGAATAAAATACTCTCAGAGAGGAAACATACCACGAAGAGTTGATAGATCAACAGCACACTGATGAAGACAATGCCTAATTCGTAATTCATAACTACCAACGAGCACAGTATCTCTACCAAATAGAACAGAAAAACATAACAAGCAATGACCAACCAGTAAACAAAGAATAATAAAAAGAAAAATGTTTAAATAGAATAAGAGGAAGATCCTACAACCTAGAAAAATATACCCCCCCCCAAAAAAAAAGATGTCTTAAAAGGGGATCCTAAATAAGCCGAATCATTCGCCTGAAGAAGCCCAAACAGGACGGAAACGTAAATGTGTTCATGTAGCGGATCCTTTACTTAATTATATATATATATATATATATATACATATATATATATATATATATATATATATATATATATATGTGTGTGTGTGTGTGTGTGTGTGTGTGTGTGTATATATGTATATGAGAGCTGTCCAAAACGAAACCGAACTAAACTGCACCAATGACGTTTCACTTAGTATTTGATCCACACGAACACACGTGTAGTGCGTCTGACGTTTTTTCTTTCCAAGTCGATCACATTAGGAGATTCCGTTCCGTGATCCGTATTGAATGGACCGTCATAAATACATTTATATAAGCTGATAGACGGCCACGGAAGATCACATCAGTTTAGATCTCACCAGAGATTAGTTCTGGAATAAAGGAAGTGAATTATAACAGGTTTCAGGTCTGGAGTGTTTTAACCAGTAATCTGGCTTGTCACACAATAGAAACGGTCGCATGATCAGCATCACTTGGCAGCAAGTCCTGTTGGGGATGATCAATTGGAAAAAAGTGTGCTTAACGTATAAGTTACTTTTCTCGCATTTTGTAAGGCAATGTTCACTAAAAATGTCCGAATCAAAAAATAGAAACGAGCGTGAAAGCTGCTGGACACGATCGATTTAGTAGAAACTTAGATTGCAAAATGAACCCTAACTAAAAGCCTATTTAGGGCTATTTGTGAAAAGAACATTTTTTCTCGACATAAGGAGTAATATTTAATTTTCAGCCCTCTAGCTATATTGGCACGGTCTGTATGCGTGATATATATATATATATATATATATATATATATATATATATATATATATATATATATATCCAGCCAACCGGACCAACTTGGAAACTGGAGAGACCTGTTCGGATGAAAGTTTTGCTTGTCGGTTTCTAATTAGTAAGAAATGATTTGACGATACAATGAACTTATATGCAATTTTTCTGTTTGTTAGTTTATATTTCTGTTTGTTTGTTGGTGCTCAAATGGGATGATCGTTGATTCACCCTCCTATTGTGACATAACAATAGATATTACGTCACAGAAACTCTTACTACTCCATGTCTGATCGCAATTTAAAAGAGCTTGAGACTTAAAAGAACAAGTTACCCAATGAAATAGCTTTATGCTCTCTAGTAATGATCCATTCATAAATAACTCCGCCATTTTGGATATATTCTATTGAATAGATAATTAATAAATACGGATTTAGATTCGAGAAATATGCAACGTTGGTGATGCACAAAGGAATAGACGGATGGAATTCAATGACACAATAATGAAATCGTTAGGATGCTGACTGGAAAAGAACAATACGTATATGTTGCAATATTGGAAGCAGATTCGATTAAATAGAATAAAGTGAAGAAAAAAGAAAGGAAAATGATTTTTGAAACTTGACTCAAAAGCAGGAACCTCATAAAAGGTACCATAGAATTTAACTGACGTCGTAACCAAAAAGGTATGTTGATGAAATCAATGTTCATGGCCCTCAAGACAAGAAAAAAAGAAAAAAAATGTCAGTTGGAGATATAACATTTTTTGAGAAAAATATCTTTAAATATTGCAAGTTTTGGGAGGAAAATATTAGATTGTGCAACCACATCTGAAATTTCTTTATGATTAACATAAAAAGGATAAAGAGAAGAAGTATTTCTTTAAAAAATATTCTTGAACTATTGGTACAAGCGAAACTTAGATACAGGTGGTGGTAGATAAATTCCTGAGCCCCAAATAATTATGAATAAGGAGAATAGTTTGTTTCAGTTGATTAATTTGGATTTCATTGAGTTTGGGAATTATGCACACAGTGCAAGCGCATTTTTAACATTGCACATGCACATTTGACTCCTCAAATTATAAAAAACTCAGCTGACATATTTCTAGTTCGATTCTTTATTCCAAAATACATATAAATATCAAAAATTGTGAATTTTGCTTGATTATGACGGGTTTTATTGAGTTTTGTATTAATGCACACTGTGCATGCGCATCTTGTGGATTAAAATGAGAAATGCCACTGAACAACCCACTGTAAAATTACATTCCAAATTTGGTAGGTCTTGGCCAAAAATCGTTGTCAGCAACAGCTTCTGGATAAATTTATCTACAAAGGGGATTCTACGTTCCAAAAATAAACCCCCTGCCTCGAAAACTGTAGTCTGTACCCTACTGACCTAGGACTTTTCGCGTGGCCGACAGCATCAGTTAGCAATGTCATCGGAGATGAAAAAAGGGCCAGGGAAAATATCCCTTGGTACAAAGATAAGTTTGGAAAATGGTCACATAATTTTGCTCAACACCGCCTCTAAGTCCCTCGAAAAGTGTATTCGCCCCCCTCCCCCCGGCAAAAAATGGAGAGCCTTTGCTTCTCCGTATCTCCCCCCCCCCAAAAAAAAAAGGCTGGTTACGCCGTACCGCGTGCTGTCAGCCTTTATGGTGAAAAATACACGATCAATATCCACGGTAAAATCTCCAGGGCCTTTCCTAATTTGGACAAGAGAAGCATTGCAGACTTTAGATCAGAGAACTAGGAAATCGATGACCGTGCATAAAGCTTCACACTTCAGAGATGGTGTAAACAGATTTATTTTAGAAGAAAAGAGGCAAGGAGACTGAAAATTGTGTATATTCGATTATCAAAGGAGTTGCGGACAGCACATGAGAGAGGAATGATGAATTGCCTATAACAATTAGAAACTGCGACGAAACTAATAAAAGGATGAATGTCGAATGAAAAAAACCCCTCAAAAACAAAAATACAATAATAGGAAGAAAAACATCCGGAAATTTTGAGACACAAACAAAAGGAATCGCAGACGAAATAACAAATTGCACAGTGGACACCAGAAGAGGGAAATGGAATCACTATTAATAGCAGCACCGACCAAGTGAATTAGAAGGAGCTATATTAGGACCAAGATAGACAAGACACATGAGAATAGTAATTGCTTCTCGTTTTGAGACAGAGTTAAAACAGTCACTCGTAGAAGGGTGGACAGTTTCTTACAAACTCTTCAAAATCACAACAATAGCAAAATGTATACTTAAACAGTGTTTATCTTGTGTTTTACAGTTTTTAACAGTGAAAGGAAAAGATGTAGACACTGCCTGGGAACAAAATGGCCACGTCCTCGTTCGATACAGATTGTACACCTGAGGAAGCTGAAGAATGGATCGACCAAAAAGTTACTCTTAGAACATCGACCGAATATTGGGTTCAATAGTCTGAACAACTCTTGATATAATGACAACTCTTCTCAAAGTTACTGAAGATTGAACCACCGTCGAAATACGATCAGAATAAAATCCAAGTACCAGCATGTAAACGAACATGGCTAAGATCAGAATCAAGGTTGGGTTGGAGGATGTTATTTGAACTTCTGTGTCCAGTCGAAGTCTTGATGGTTTGATTGACAAAGCTGACCGGGCTAATCAGTGATTTCCTTAGGGGGTGTGGGTTCGAATCCCACCTTAGGTTTATTCTTTATTTTTCCAATCAAAGTTATTTACTCAATGTCAAAAAGAAATCGATCCGAGCAGGAAGTTGCGATAGGAAGCTACTAATAAAATGAATTAAAACTCACCATCCAAGTCAATAATTGAACAACTGTAGCGTCAAATTGTCAAGTCCAGTACAAAAATTATATCAAAGAATAAATATAATTAGATTAAATTCTATTAATGATATTACTGATGTTTTCCACTGGAAAACATCTAAAATAGAGTGAAAAGACAAATATCTACATTCTAGAGAATCTACATGTTATTAGGAAACCCATCAAAATAAGGCACAAAAAAGGTCAAAGAGGCTTTTTTTCTAAAAAAATAAAGAAATACATTTTTAGAAGTGGTTTAGTAGAGTACTGATTCCAATTCCAAAGTCTGTGGACAATGTGGTATGGCTGGTAGCGTTGGAACACATAAACACACAAACGTATAAAAAAGGACAGAATCTTTCGACACCTTTGGTAGCTACGTTTGATCAATAAATGTAAGAAAGATGTCAATTAAAAAAATACAATACTTTATCTAATAAAATGAAAAAAAGGGAAAAGTATCCAATAGCAGGAGTTTGGTTGAACGCAACACTTCTATCTTTATTCGTTGAAACCAACCAAGGGAATTGTTGATATTGTGCAAATGCGATGGGCGGGATATTTTGCAAGACAACTGCTTGACATCACATCTCACAACGTAGATCCCCAGAGATCAAGTGCGAAGCTGTAGCCGACAGAAAGTAAGATGGCATCACGAGCTAGATAGATTCAGGAAATATTGGCTCCGAGATGCCCACGATAGAGGGGGCTGGCGAATCTTGGGGAAGGTATATGTCCAACAACGGACGCTAACCGGCTGCTGCTTCTGATGAAGATGAAATGACAACCTTCAAAATGGCTAAAAAAAAATCAAAAATTAAACGTTAACAGTTTTAGTAATTGGTCAAACCTAATTTGTTTGTCAAGGATTTCTTAATAAAAAAAAGAATTTGTTGATACAAAGCTAACTAGTAAATCCATAGAGGTATCGAAATAACCAGAACGGAATTCCAATATGCCCACGTAATATTGGAAGAGAAACCGCTGATGGGGAGGGCATTGGAAGGGAAACCGCGGAGAATAGCGAACCACTGAAATGGAAAACGTAGATAATGAGGATCGATAGAAAAGAAACTGTAAATTATGTTGATTATATCAAATAAATCAATTCCAATCTTATAGATCCCATGATCGTGAATGGTGTAATCGTATGTCTATTGCGAGATTGATTAAAAAAAGAATGGATGATTGTTCTTTAATGACTAAAAAAGAACGTACCACTGAATGGGAAATCACAGATATTTTTTATGAGGATTGAATTAAAAAAAAAAAAGAAAAGAATAAATGACGTCATTCATCAGGGGAAAGATGATGCTAGACATATAAAAAAAATCATCTGCTGAGTCTGGTTTTCTATCAAAGAGGATCTCAACATTATTGCACTTCAATTTTACAGGTACAGTTTTTTTAAATCCATCTTTGTATCAGAAATGTATCAGTCACTAAAATTGTCAAAACAGGTTTCAATAGTTTTTAAGTTTTCAGCTGGCTGTCTGGCTGGTTACGTATGTATGTATGTAAGTATTTATCTATCACTCATACAGGCTGCACCGATGGAGCAAGTGGGCTTACAAATTGAACATTTACTCTTTGTTATGTCTAGAAAAAACTTTTAAAAAATACCCCTCTGAATGGGTTTTCAGCGGGAATTTTGTAAACTTACAAATTTATAAGTTTATGCTCAGTCGGTTTCTTAGTTTGTATCCAACAGTATTTACGATTTAGAATTTAAAAAAAAATTCAGGCTTTTTAATGATCACTGCCCAATGTAAGGCGAGAGAAGAACTTATTCATTGATCACCCCTTTTTTCCAATTTCCAACGCGGTATGCTGCCAAGAGACATTGACCACGGGACGGTCTCTATTGAGTGACTAAACAGGCATGTTTTGTAATAGTTTCAAATGATTGATTTCACCTCCGAACACACTTAGGTAAACATTATGCAATGTTATAATCACTTACAAACAACGCATTTACAAAGATCGTCGAGGTGAGTTAGTGGAATAATGATTGATGGCATAGAGGGGAGGGAGAGAAGGACTGAGGGAGAATGAGATGGTATAGAGAGAGACAAACTCATAGGAATAAAAGAATGGAACCCGGGTTCAGATTTGGTCTTGCCACGGTAAACGACTTGTGTTTGAACAAAGGCTAAAATCAGCCGTCCTATCTGTGCTTGATAGATACCCATTGTCAAATTTATACAATATATATATATATATATATATATATATATATATATATATATATGGTATAGATCAGGCTAGCAGTATAACATACTATAATCATATATCAATAATTCAAAGCAACTTCTGATATGTAATGGATTTATTTCATGGAGTGCTCGATACATACAACTTTTTACCATCGAATTTGAGTTGTTTCAGAGTAGAGCTGGAAATAAATAGTAGAATGTGGATTCGCTACACAAACTAGCTCATGTTTCTGCCCTCTCTGGGCCTCATCGGGTGAATGATTATTTATGTTTTTTTTAAATTTTAGTTTCGGAGAATTTGGTGAGAATGTTGTGAGTGAGGCAGTGAGTGGTATGGGGTTATTCATTTTGTCAAGGGGTGTGAACTGGATCTAGGGGTCATCTCTGAAAGAATGCTTCGTAGTTATCTGGAAGTAGTAGTTCTTATATTGACCTTGGTATTTTGGCCTTGGGGTTGTATTGCCCCTGTTGATATCCTCTGTGGCTCTGGTGGATAGTATTAATCTTAATTTTTTTATTCATAATATGTTTGGGCATGTTTGGAGGTAGAAAATGGTAATAGGAAGTTTTAGGGATTGTCGACATGGGAGCGAATTGTCTACTTTACTTTTTTGATTCATTAGTATGTGTGTAGCTATTATTTTACAAATGATGTAATATATATATATATATATATATATATATATATATATATATATATATATATATATATATATATATTCAAATGATACATTCACCGCGTAATAACGGAAGATCATTTCAAGTAGAGTTTCAATATGATATAACTAAATTAATAATTATTCCATTCGGATCATATATCCATTTCTTAATAACATAATTGCAAGGAACAAATAGATTAGATATAGATTGTAAATAAGCAAAATGAGAATTAGGAGTCAAAATACTTATTTGGGTCTTTGCATTACCAGCGGTTGTTTAGCCCAATAGTAAGAGCGGTGCTACGCTGAAGCGATTATATATATATATATATATATATATATATATATATATAAGTGAATAATGAGGAATGAGATAAACTTGGGAAGAAAAGTGCATGGAAACTTTATTTGTTGATTTACTAATTCATTAATGAATTAGTATGCTCTACATGTTTCGGGATGGGTTCCCATCTTCAGTTGCATTTGTGTACTTTTTAGTGGTTAAAAGGTTTCTACAGAAAACAAATGTAGCATCAGATGTTTTGCTTTGAAAGCAAAAATGGAAATCATGAATGAGAATTTGTGGGTGGTCATAATAGTGAGTCCGGATTGTTTTATGCCTGTGAACGAATATGTGGTTGGATATTATGCAGTTATGGATATTTTATTGATTACGCTGGTCAGAGTAGGAGGGCATTCTTAAGAATTGATTGCCATGGATATTGAGGAGGTGGGTAATTGTTTAGTGTTAGACTATTTAGGTACTTAGTAAGTTGGAGTTGAGGCTATCTCTAGTGTCGATCAAGGTAGATGGGTAAGGTTGGTGGGGATCCTTGTTGTTTATGATCGAGTATCTGTTAAAAAATGTGTATTCTGTATCCTTGATTATCATTGTAGCTGTTCTGAAAAGTCAGATGGCTTTGATTAATACAAGTGAAATGGACCATACATAGGAGTCTATAGGTAATAGTCTGTGTGACTGGATGAAATTCCGAATGTTAGATATACATAAACGGGGTTGAGCATGGATAGGGTAAGGGAAGTTTGAAACATTAATTATACGTGGGGGGGGGGTCTAGATTGTATACGTGGGGTTGTTGTGGGAAATAAGAGTATATGTATATTGAGGGGTGTTTAGGCCTGGGGAGAAGTGTCGTCCATTGTGCTCTTATGAAGATAGTGAGTTGGTAAGTATAGATTAATTAGGAGTGAGATGATTATGGTGTTAGAGATTGGTGTGTTTAGGGTTGTTGAGTTTATTGTTGATTCCGTTAAGGGAGAGGGTTTCAAGTTTGTTATTCCACGTATCTTCAAGTAGATCTAGAATTTTAGTCGTGTCGGGAGGTATACCTTTTTCTATTTTTTCAATGTTTGCAAATCTAGCATCTGTACCGAAATTTCGGCTGGGTTGCAGAAGTGTACTTCAACTACAAATAGGTTGGGATGATTGGGTGATCTAATTCTGTGTCTATAATTATCAAGTCTAATGTCGATTTGCCACTCAGACTTGCCTACATATTGCAGTTTTCATTTATTATATTCTTGGAGGTAAATGACATTTTTGGTTCTGCAGTTTGAGTTATAGTAAATGTAGAAAATCTTGTTAGCGGTAGAGCTAGTGAAGCTGTTGGTGTTCTTGAGATGGTTGAAGTATAGATTATTTCTATTGTTGCTGGGTTGGAAGAATTTAACGATTTTAGCGATGGTATTATCTGAGACTTTGTTATTCATTATGGTGCTACTGCTAATTATATCTTTAATGTTTGGGGGTCGGAGGAAGGTGAGGGCTCGTAATTCTTTGAATATTTTTTGAGTTCTGTTTTAAATGTAAATACATTCCATCTCTTATCAATTATATTATATTAATTAATATTATGTGACAGGTGGGAGGGTATTGTGGGAGGTGGTAATGAGTGGCATACGGTTGGGTTGGTTCTTGTTAAATAGTGTAGGTTTTTTTTTATTTGGGTATTTGTATGATATATACATCAAAGAATATGTTAACGAGATTATAAAAAGAGAATGAATGAACAATGTTAATTAAAATAAATAAAATTGTATTAATGTTAGGGTAATTTGGTGAGCAAAAAGAGACGGATCCAGTTTTTGTCAGTCTGAAAGATTATCATATTGACTGGAACAAGGGAAAGGGGAAAGCATTTGGCTCCGGTCTATTTGTCTGACTGATAGATATATGGGCGGGGTGAGAGTTCGAACGTGGATTGCGAAGTAACAAATTGTCTTAGTATATTCATGGAATAACCCATTGAGATGATACCCATGACTACAAAGTGGTTTGCCTTCAACCATATATATAAGGATAATTCATCAAAAATTATAAAATGTTGGTAGAAAATCATCTCGAAAATGTTTATAATTTTTTTTATTGACAACGTGGAAAAGCAGATTTTGTGAATAGGTCTTTATCCACTGACGTTCCATAGGATTTGATATTCACGACAAAATAGAGGGATATTGGTGAAAAAAAATGTTTTTTACTCCTTTATTTCACTCTTTGTTTGGTTCTTTATCGGACAATAGTTTCGACGATTCTTACTTTCTTCAGTGCATTTTGTAAAGTGAGAGAAAAGTTTATGTTGGTATTATTTCTATTGTGGCCTCCTGGTGTGTAAGTGTTGTTAGAACTATTATTTATATATTTATTTCCCCTCGCTGACTGGGTATAGTTGGAGACAATGTTCTTTGATACAGCGTCTCCATATTAATGTTGTTCTTATCAGTGAAATGTTTAATGGTGTGTGTGTGCCCGCACATGTGTGTGTGAATGCTGTGTACATAAAATAATCCTCTCAGTAAAGTTGAAACTTAACGAGCAGTCCCCTGTATACATAAAGGTGCTACCTAATTCTCTGGAAAATCTTACCACGAATAGAAATTACTTAACTTAACAACTGTTTTTCACTCTCTCCTTTAAAGTTGCTCACTTGGGCGTCTATACTTCAATTTCACAAAGGGTACTGCTCTCAAAGCCCGTACTACATTTGGTCAAATTCCACAAACATTTGGGTTGCATCTCGTGTATATATATATATATATATATATATATATATATATATATATATATATATATATATATATATATATATATATATGTGTGTGTGTGTGTGTGTGTGTGTATTAAGAAATGGATATATATGATCTGACATAATGATTATAGATTGCGTTAGATTATATTGAAACTCCTATTTGAAATAATCTTCTGTCATTACACGATTAATTTATCACTTGGCTTAGACAATGTAAATAGAAAAAAAAACAAAGGAAGTGGGGCTGCTGCAGGTGTCGAACCTGCGACCGATAGGGTAGCCGCTTCAAAATAATTTCTTTTTTTTTCATCCCTTAAACATTTCACCTGCGTAGACGGGTACGTTGGCTAGTATATATGTAGTGTAGAAAGCTTTACAGCTTTAAACACTAAACATATTAAAAAGAAATTTCCGAAGATTTACGTCGTTTCTGTCGATTATTTCCTAATATCTGTTAAAGTAATTTATGGAATTCTTTTTTAAAGTGCGTTTTATGTTTCACCCAGATCTAGATATTATGGTACCAAATGTGAATTTTTCTTGATGGGACCATCAGTTGTTTACTATGTAACCGTTTCGGGGATTTTAAAAACCCTCAAAAAATATATCAACATTTTGGGAAAAGACGACACTCGAAGCATCAAAAAATAGACCAGATACATAAATAGGAAAGTAGAGAGCAAAAACCATAAACTTTAGACTGAAATTGGGATCTTGTCTTATTTGGAGGTCACCTTATCTGCCGAAATATACAATGCATATATATATATATATACATGTATATATATATATATATATATATATATATATATGTGTGTGTGTGTGTGTGTATGTGTGTATCTTACACATACACACACACACACACACACACACACACATATATATATATATATATATATATATATTATTGTGTCATCCACAGACAGCTGTTTCGATGTATTACATCTCTTCAGTGTGGCTATAGACTTTATCCGATCCAGTACCGCGAGGCAGAATTGAAACCCGGGGGCCGATATCCTACCACTGGACTACGGAACTGGGTGGTCAGTAAGGCTGAATTTAAGCGATATATTCATTTATGCAGAAACTCCTCATCCACCAGAGTGCTCTATTCCTGTGGAAGAGCATTGCATAAGCTTACAATGGATGAGTTACCTCACTTAAAGAGTGCTCAACCCTGAATAGAGAAGCATTAATTATATATATATATATATATATATATATATATGTATATATATATATATATGTGTGTGTGTGTGTGTGTGTGTGTGTGTGTGTGTGTGTGTGTGTGTGTGATAAGATATATATGTAATGTGGATATGAATTTCTGCGAGGAGAATATTTGGAAAATGGCTGGGTAAAATATATATTTTCTATTGAAGTGCATTCACAAAGAAAAAACGTCTTTCTGTGAACTTTAGTTGTGACAGATCATTAGTCATCGCGCTGGGCTATCCCCCAAATTGATTTCTACACAGTTTGGTATGGCTCAGAGCCCCAACCGATTCTCCCTTGATCTAGTCGTTCACATATTTCAACAAAAAGAGCTGATCAGCAATTGATTGCGCAACAGAACCATTGTGATTCAAACAAACAACTTTAAGATCATTGGACTGGGAATCAGGACGTACGAGTCAGTAAACATACCGCCAACACACGCCTACGATCTTCTGGTCTTTATTGTAGAGGACTAGTCCAAAAGCCACCCCCAACTCAAAAGCACAAGGGTAATAGATTGGCTTGAGTAATACACTGCAAGTTGTCAAATTTCACTAATTGGAGAAAGGCCCTGAGGACTGACGAGGGTTACTTTGTACAAGGGTTTATAGACATACGAATCAAGCTTTGTCGAGATTGTGTCTGCACCAAGAAAGTGCTGGTTCTTATATGATGTGGGTAGCTTCAGTTGTGACGGAGAAATAGAGTTCTTCGTTGGGGAAGGTTGACTAGATCACGCTATTAAAGCAAAAAGTCCTATTTGCGATGAAAAGACGTCATAAAAATGTCATTCCTGGGGTTAAAAGTCACCAAATATCTTGATACTTATCTCCAAATACTTTATGAAATCAGTTCTCAAGCTGTGGAATTATTTTCATTTCAAATAGTCTATCTGGAAGCACTTAAGAATAAATTGTGTAACAACAGAGGGTAAAAGTATGTTGGCTACAACGTTTGACCCTAGTTCTTTGAAACTTCAAAATTCTACGTCTCTCGAATGGCTGGAGACGGATGGTTTTTATATTGGTTTTGGAATATTCAGAGTTAAAGATTTTGGTGATTGGCAACCATCTTGGAAAAGGCAAATAAAAATTTGCCATCGCTTATCCCTAATGCTATCATCTAGAATTGTTGACTGGAGTTCCTAAAAATGCGAATAATGCAAAAACCCCAATAGGTTCTACTGTATTTCCCCCGAACGATGAGCTGACCTAAAAAAAATTTGGTAAAAGGTTGTTGTCATCAGTGCTGAGCTTCTGTCGCAAACAGAAGTGGACATGCTGATTATTAATTGTTCTGTGTACTTATTTATACTATTAGTTCAGTTAATATCAATTGCAAGACCGCGTATGATAAGTACCCAAATGAACCATGTTTAAAAAGTTGACATTTTAAAATTTTTTTTAGAGCTACATTGATCTGTTCTTGGATGTGTCCACACACTTCTATCAGACAGACAGTCCCAGTCATGTTAAACAATGGAAATAGGAAGGACGAACAGAATTGGTATGATGTCATTAGAAGATTTAATGCATAAAGGTGTGACGTCATTTTCCCCAGCTGCCAATTTTGTCATAATAGGATTTTTGTGTTTAAAAAGAGCCAAAAATGGCCCAAGACGCCCGAGAACTAAAAAATGACCATTTACGATTTCACTGAAGATTATTTCATCTTTCAATATTTCTATATCGCAATATTTTACAAGTATGAGAATCAATCGATTAAAAGAAAGATTATTCGCTCTTCTTCACCCTTCTCTTCCTGCAATCACCACAGATAGTGGACACATCGTTGAACTTATGGTTTTTGTTTTTATTTTGAAACTCGAACACACTGCAGTGTGATTCATGGAAAGCTCAAGCTTCAATTTACAAAAAAAAAAAGACCATCATAGCCATAAAAATACAGAAAATATCAACTTTTTCAAAAATGGTTCGTTGGGCACTTATCATGTTCTGACACTCAATAGCCGCCTCATTAAAGTGACTTTTAAACTATTTTTCCGGTTTTATTTTGTTTAATATACGCATAGAAAATCACAGGACATTCCTTAAAAATGAAAATTCGTTGGCATTGCTTGACTTGTGGCCACGTGTATGTGCGTAGGTTGTTATGAATGAAATGTCATTTTTAATGATGATAATAATAATAATTAGAAGAAGAAGAAGAAGAAGAAGAAGAAGAAGAAGAAGAAGAAGAAGAAAAAGAAGAAGAAGAAGAAGAAGAAGAAGAAGAAGAAGAAGAAGAAGAAGAAGAAGAAGAGTGATGATGTAAACAAAAAGGACGGTATATATTTCTCCCTAAACTTATACCCAGGCTGCTGGGAGGTGAGGAATCTGGGATAATAATGGAGTATTTAATTCAGCTTATGAGGGGCTCATTTCTCCAACTTTGTGACCTTTCTCATTGGCTAGAGACGACGTGATTTGGTCGCTGTTGAAGTCCTGAAGTCTCCGGGGAATGTATAAAACGCTGTTTGCAAATTGTTTGTCACTGCTATGGATAATTATTCATCGTTTAGAAAAAGTTTGGGTCTTCATCGATTTTTTTTTCTATTTCTATCCATATTTACAAATCTAAACATGTTGAACCAGCGCTGAATAGTTAGCACTATAATAATGTTCACTCTTGTAGCTTGAGCTGCAGTATGTTCTAATTTAGAACCATACCTGAAAACTAGTCCAACCTCTTTGGTAGATACCATGCTTTTCGGGGGCTCACCCCCCCCCCCCAATAATTACAAATTATATCCTCAATATAAACCGTCATGTGTCCAACGTTTTGGGGCAGCATGTTGTGTTGGAGTGATCAATTAAAAAAAATGGAAAAAAGGTGAACAATGAATGAATTACTTCTCTCACCTTTTGTTGGGCCTTGATCTCTAAAAAAATTTGAACTAAAAAAAAAGCTTGAATGCTGCTGGACACAAACTAAAGGAACTATTTTGCATACACTTATACTGTAAATTGAAGCCCATCCCCACTTAGACCTATTGGGAGGGAAGATTTTCAGAAAACAAAAAAAAAAATTTCTACTAGATATAATGAAGACTGATTGTTTAAATTTTCATCCCTCTAGCTACGTTGGTGCAATCTGCTCATAATATAATTGCCAGCCAGCCAGACTAATTAAAAAAAACAACTAAAGAAACATATGTTGACGGTTCCTAAAATGCAATTACATTAGTAAATCCTTCACTTTTAGTAACATTCTTCACGATGTTTAAAAAACTCCAACAATTCATGTGTAACAACGTAAAATGCTTTACATGTTACATTTCATACTGTGTTCTCTATGTTTCCACATTAATATGTCTTCTTTCTTCCTATTCTTTTTTCAATATCATCCAAACAATATTGGTGCGTGAGAAGTCATGCACTTTTATTTCAAGTGAAGTGAAACGCGTCCATTTGTGAAATGCCGGCCATTAATATTTAATGTCCTTATTGTCACTCATTTTTACAACTGTACAGTAAGCCAAGACTTAGGTTGAAACAGACGAAGGCAAAGAAGAAATGTAAGTTGGTGGTATGCAACTTGGTAGCCATTTTTGGAGTTAACCGTGAGAAATGGCCAACGACTTTTCCACAACAATAAAAGTTGTTTGTAATAGGAGTTGATAATAAACAATTGTCCGTCGACTGAGTCAGGAGCTCGTTGTATAATAAACTCTATACAAAAGGTAGATTAAAAAAAATGGCCTGCATTTGTATCGTCATGTACAGCAGACAACAGAAATAGATTAGCAAAGCCGAGCGTTTGAAATTGGCTCCACTTTGTTTGGACATTAAAGCTATTGCTGTGGTGAATACCATTGATACTCTATTAAACTGCTTTCTCTTGTGTTTGCCAGTCATTTAAAATGCGCTGCTAAGGCTTTATTCCTACCGTATACCTACCCGCCGTCCAGCCCACTACTCTTTTAGTCTCTCACACTTCGTTCAACCCTTCCACCTTGGCGCGTTAGTCTATTTCCTGCTCGTTCTGATCACGTGATTTGAAGATTCCAGTCGACTTGTTTCTCCAGTTTTAAATGGACGAAGCTGGTGATTCTTTTTATTTCATTCTGGACTTGTTGATATGATTCAAAGACTATGATTAGCTGCTTATATTTGTTCGGAAAAGCCAGAAAACGTTGTCTGAATTACATTTGAAGTTCGAGCAAATTTCGCTCCGGTCAGGATATTGAGCGTTCGTCTATTTTTGGAGCTGATTTTTCCTGTACATACTTTCTGAATATTTGCCACAAAGAAGACTCTTGTTTTGAAAAACTGCTATTTCTTACAACGTGTCCAGGAGGTAAGTTTCATTCAAATCGATCTCAAGCTTTACAACAAATGAGTATTCGTGAAGTCAAATGTACATACCAATTGCTAAACTAGTTCCTTCGTGCCATCAAGAAATGAGGGCAAATATGAAATATATGGATATACATTACCTTTTATATACTTAGATCATAGATATTTGCATTGCAATGAGATTAGAGAATAGCTTTCTATACACATTGCATTTTATATGCGTGGATAATAGAGGTTTGCATTGCAGTGAGATTAGAGAATAGCCTCCTAGACATATTGCATTTTATATTTGTGGATGATAAAGGTTTGCATTGCATCTTGGAGAACAGCGTTCTGTTGACCACAGACAGATTCTCATTTTTTTTTTGTTATTGCTTTTTATCACTTTTTCTATTTTTCTATTGTTCTTTAAATTCAGCATTTTTATTACATCATTAGATTATGAATGAAATTCTATTTTGCTACGTCAGATGACATCTGGACATTGCTAATTCTCATATGTATGGATATATATATATATATATATATATATATATATATATATATATATATATATATATATATATATATATATATATACATCTCCCTCTCTCTTTATATATATATATATATATATCTCCCTCTCTCTCTTTATATATATATATATATATATATATATATACATCTCCCTCTCTCTTTATATATATATATATATATATATATATATATATAGAGAGAGAGAGAGAGAGAGAGAGAGAGAGAATATGGGGACACGCACAAAATATGAATGCACACACATGTTCAAAGGCACACATGCATACTCAAACACACGCACACACACACACACAAACACACACACACACACACACACAAACACATCTAACAATTGCCAATTTATGTTTTCGATTATGACTCACCCAGGTTATCACCAACATTCAAGATTTGCTTAACCCCCATTTTAAATGCTTTGTATCAAAGAGGAAAATGAAATGAATAATTCATCAATATCCTCGACAAAAATCATCGTAATCAAGCAAAGATTAATTAATTAGAACAACAAGGTTCGTTCCCAATCTCGACAATTGGTCGACATATTAATTCATGAGTAGTTTTGGGGCGTATGCCTCAGGACTACCAACTCTACAATCACAAATTCAAAGAGGAATTTAGAACCAAAGCATACAGAACGGAGGACTAAAAATCAATTCCTATGTACCCAGCCCCCGGGATTGATCATGAGACAAAATTATCGCATGCTTCGATCACCAGGCGAAGGATATGGAGAAGTACCACGGAGTTTTCTTGTCTAGTGCCGGATTCTATTGAATTTAGAGCCGGGCTTGTATTTTCAATTTAATATTACGTTTTTTTATGCAAATTTAAATGAATATTACTGCAAGTTTTGTTTCATTTCGAAAAATAGAATTTTATTTCATGGTTTAGTTTTGTTTTTATTTTGAATTATGTATATATATATATGTATATATATATATATTTTATATATATATATATATATATATATATATATATATATATATATATATTTTATATATATATATATATATATATATATATATATATATATATATATATATATATATATATATATATATGGGGGGCACTATAATCTTTTCAGTGCTTTGAGCCTCTAGAGGTCTTAATCTGGTCCTGTATGTGCCCATTCTGGAAGGATTACTGAAAAAAAGCCTTCATGAGAGAATGTAACAGTCAAGTTCACGAAAAAGATAATTAAGTCACCACAAAATCCATCTGAGGTTTAAGGAAGTGCGACTATGACTATCGTTATCGTGATTCTAATAGCCTTTATGAATTATTTTAAAAGGGTTAAAGTCAAAATACCTTATTTCACCATGTATAATCTGCTACCATAGATAACCCTCATCCACTGATAGAGCTTCAATTTCGAATGAAAAATGCATTATCCTGTTTATATATTTTACTTAGAAATATGTACAACAATTATGTTTCCATAGATAACACGCACCTGGATTTTACAATTACGAGTACAATTATGTACAACAATTATGTTTCCATAGAAAATACGCACCTGTGATGCACTGTGAAGTACGGTATTGTATACAGTCCAACTTTGATCCCAAAAGCAATGATTGCTTGATTACAATACAGATATCCCCTGATTTTTCGAGAGTTCGGTTTACGCCACTTTTTTCACTTTTACGGAAAAAAGGCGAAAAAGGTGTTCTGGGTTTGTTATCATAGAGACATCGCGTACACTCTTGCTTACTCTCCAGTACCCTTATCTCATGTACCTCTCACTACTCTAAGTCCTGACGACTCAGCCTAACCTACCAACATCACCATTTTTTTGGTCACTAGTCCCCAACCTTTCTCCACAGTACGAACCGCAAGCATTACTGAGAGAGAGAGAGAGAGAGGGAGAGAGGGAGAGAGAGAGAGAGAAATTAAATTTGATAATAGAAAGAATAAATAGTGCATATATTTTCATTTGCCCTAATTAAAAAAAATTACCCCATTTCATAAACGAAAAATAGATTTGAGTAAAATCCTTTAAAATCTCATGAAGAATCAGATCTTATATCAATCAAAGAATAAGAGTTTGGATATTCACTGACTCTTTCTTGCTTTTACAGCCGATTAGTTAAAAAGGGAGCTGTAAATTAATAAATAAAGTTAATACAAAAAAACAACATTGGTTTACTTCATGTTCTTGCGAGCATATATTTAAAAAATAACCATATGTTATAAAATAACAGACATATTTTATCGCAACGGTTGCATTCTTTTTGCCTAACAATCTCCTGAGAGCAGAAATGGCTCGACTTTTATCGAAACCGACTTGTTTTCATTTTATATTAATATGCTCTACTTAATATCAATTCTTTTGATCAAGCTTCACTATCAAACTTTACTGACGAACCCGTCAGAAACGCTTTTGTTTTACGAACCAAGAAATTTCTTTTTGCGAATACTTTGGGTTCGTAAGACCTAGGTAAGTGACCACTGTTCCAAGTCTAGGACTGCTCAAAAAAATAATTCCGATATAAATCAATCGTTATTCTTTCTTCACTTCTCGTCATTCCGTCCAGTAAAAGTTTTTTTAATGGGAACGTTCCAGTTTCGGATGGCTATAGAAGTCTGTATGGCTATATCGATTCTTAGGGCCTTTTATGATTTATTCGAAAGAAAAGGGTTAATGTTGAAGTAGTTGCTCATCAACTTTTTAGCATCCGTCATTCGACATAAATCTCTCTCATGGGCGTCACGGAGCCAGTACTTTCTGAACTTGTCTTGTTCGTCACATCATCTTATGTTTACCGGACACTGTTTCGCTGATGTCTTTGGGGATCTACGTTGTGAGTCGTGATATCCAGCGATTGTCTGACTTTTTTGCAACATAACCAAGCCATTGCCATTTGAGTTTTCTTGTTGTTTCTATGATATCGCTGACTCCTATATACTGTGCTGTCTCGTGGTCTCTCCATTTGATGTCGAGTATGATTTTGTCATGTGCAAGTTGCATGGTTCTCAGTTTGCTGGCCACTCTTTCGGTTAGGTTCTACGTTTAAGTATCAGTAGGATACACTGATTGTAGAGCCTTTTTTTTTAGAAATTGGGATTTTTGTTTTTGTTTCTGAAGGTTGAACTTGCTTTACCGTCAATGACTAGATACTAGTTATGATGAATATCAAGGCATTCGAAGCCTTTTAGCACTTTGAGGCAGTCCGTCTTATTGGTTAGGCTAGTACTCCGGTCCTAGTAAACTACAAACAATTATTGGGTCTCTGTACATCATTTAAGCAATGGAGACAAAGGTATTTCCTCATGCATTGCACGACACGGGAGCAGCTGGGTTGAGCTGAGTTGTCGTCCAGGTAATTTTTTATTTTTAATTTCATGTCAGACTGGTACAGTAATTATTTCGGGAGGCTGTGCCAACTTTGACAAAATGCTGAATTGGCAGAGCGAATACTGACCAGTGATCCTACGATCAATCGTTTGAGAGACTAAAGCCTTGAATTATGACATATACTACAACTTCTGTGTTGATCGTAAGGTATGTTTTAATTCTTTGCTAATCAAATGTTATGAAAAAGACCCGAGCAAAAATCCAAATGCGACTCGTTGTCCTGCTGTCAATTCGATTTGTGAGACGTCTGGACCTTGCTTGTTAGAAACTGTCAACCAAAACTGTCACCAAAACTGTCAAAATAGGCTTCATTCAGTTTTTAAGCTGGCCTGGCTGGCTGTCTATGTGTGGATCACGCATTCAGGTCACACGAACGTATCTGGAGAACTGAAAATCTAAACATTCATTCACTATTATGTCTAGAAAAAAAAGGATTTTTTCCTTTATAAAAATTCCCACCCAAAATAATTTTTTAGGGTGGGTTCAGTTTGCAATGTAAGTTTATGCTAAACTGATCCTTTAATGTGCCTGTTTTTGTTTTGTTTTTTAAATTTTATACTTTTTTAGTGATCAGTGCCCAAACAAGGCAAGATAAGTAACTTATACATTGATCACTCCTTTTTTCCAACACAGCCTGCTGCCAAAACATATTGGTTGTATGACCGTTTCTATTGAGTGAGTAATCAGACTTGTCATTTTGGGGGGACTGCCCCAACTCCGATGGAACGAATACTGTGCCGACTTTGACGGAACAAATATTTTGGCGGAACAAATACTGACCATCAAGCTCACGATCAATCGTTTGTGAGACTGATTACGCGAAGCCTTGAATTATGACAGATGCTTCAACATCAATATCTAACGTTTCGGATATTTTTAATTGTAAGCGTGATGAATATATGGGTATGGATTGATGGTTGATCCGACAAGATGAGAGCTAAATGATGATATCTGGTTTCCAGATCTCGTAGGGCAATGCGAAGCAGCACAGATGACCAAAAGCCCAGCATGTGATATCCCCAGGGTCGTTAAACACATACCACCACTAAGCTTACCAGGCACATGATCTATCAATAAACAGCCTCAGTACCCACCGCAAATTCACACACAAACTATACACTTGGTTTCTTTTAAGACCATAAATTCTTGACAAAGATCGACATGAGCAAAACTTTTAAATGAAGAATTATTTGAATTAAACAGTCGATATCATCATTTCACTCTTATGTATATATATATCTTTATAATTTTATTACTCCTTAAATTCATAGTTTTTTTACGTGATGAATGGAATTCTATTTTCTTTTGTCAGTTGCATGGATGAAATTCTATTTTACTACGTCAATTGCATCCCTTGGTGTGACAGAAGACATCTGCACATTGCTAATTATTACATCTGTGGATGTTCATCAATAAGTACTTAGCCTATTGATTAAAAAACAATTATCTTACATAATGAATATGTATCATTCAACATAATCTGCTCCCTTGTCAACGCATTTAATTTCGTGTTGCATATTATTCATATAAAACGAGCATTATACAAGGAAAATTTCAGATTGAAATTCAATCAGGCTACTGATTTTTTGATCCCAAAATATATTTGGCAATAATAATTTTTCATGTTTCTATAAGTTTCCATGTGCCTTGCTTGTATGGAATATACTATGATAACGTGACCACAAAATGTGCGTGAATGTTCATGTTTACTACATGGGAGTTGGTCGTTATGTGTAGTATTCGGGGCTTTCACATCTTACTCATCATCATCATCATCAGTCTTTTAACGTCCGTCGTTGGACATAGACCTTCCCCAGGATTTGCCACACTTCTCTATCATGGGCATCGCAGTGCCAGTACTTCCTGAACTTGTCTAGCTCGTCTCTCCGTCTAATGTTCTACCGGCCTCGGTTGCGCATGTGATCTCGGGGGATTCATGTCGTGAGTCGTGATGTCCATCGGTTGTCTGCCATTCTTGTAACATAGCCAGCCCACCGCAATCTTACTCACATAGCTTTAAATGCACCGTGCAATGACTGGCTGTTTTCGTTCAACTGTTGTTGTTTTTTTTATTGATTTAAAAAGATAATGCTTTTCTCCTTTTCAATAAACTCTTACATTCATTGGCCTTGGTAGGAAAACCCATGACAATTTGATTATCGACATTACAAATCATTTGAATACACAAGTACATCCCCCTATCCTCCAGGAAAAGAACGATTTCATGTTCATACCCAATCTTCATGCTTTCTATCTGATTTGGTTTGAAGTCTGTAAATTGAAAAGACGTAATTCCCGTCTGGTAAACCTCTCCCACACACCATTGATCTCTCTCTCTCTTTCTCTTTCTCTCTCTATCTATCTATCTATCTATCTATATATATATATATATATATATACATACATGTATATATATATAAATATATTTGTATATATATATATATATATATGTCTATATATTTATATATATACATATATATATATATATATATATATATATATATGTATATACATATACACACACATACACGCACACACACACACACACATATATATATATATATATATATATATATATATATATATGCAGGTATTTATATTGATAGGTGTGGCATGAGATCAATGTTTTTTGTGATGATTCAAAAGACGTAATTCCCCGTTGACACACACACACACACATACACACACACACATACATACGCACACGCACACGCACCTATACACATCATTTTTTCTATATACGTAGATACATGTATTGATAGGCATGGCTTACATGCATATAGGATTGGTGAAGCAAGAGATTAATGTGTTTTTCCTTTATACAGAACATTACACTCACACATATACACACGTGTGCGCCCGCACACATACACACATTGGGCTGCTGTAGGAATCGAACATGTAATGCAAAGGCTCAAAGAACTCCAAATGTGCCTTTGCATTATCGCCAATTGTTTAGCTCAGTGATTAGAGCAACGTTGAAGTAGTTGCCCTATCGGTCGCAGGTTCGATTCCTGCTGTAGCCTCATTCTCTTTAATTGTTCATTTTATTTACACTGTCTAGGCCAAACGGTACATTCACCGAGTAATGTCCAGTAATCATATATATATATATATATATATATATATGTGTGTGTGTGTGTGTGTGCGTGTGTACTTTTTTATTTTTACTGTTTTCTTTTCTAAACCCCTTGAATAATAATCAAAAGTAAAAACAACTTTGTTTGCTTGCGTTAAACACACTCATTTACAAGAGTCGTGACGCCTATGACACGTTAACTGAACACGAAAGAACCTAAAACCGAAGCTCACATTGTATCTCTCTCTCTCTCTCTCTCTCTCTCTCTCTCTCTCTCTCTCTCTCTCTCTCTCTCTCTCTCTCTCTCTTGCAAAGATATTTTCATGATCGAACTGTCACGACTCCAAAGGTCAAAAGTGTCACCGAAACGTTCTTGGCAAACGTGGATGTACATAACGAATTCTATAGAAAAAAAAGTCATTACTTTAGCAGATTTATTTGTTGTACAGCGATAAAATCAAAAGAACAAGGTAGAAACATCTTGCACAATGGTGTCAGTGGCTTTTCTCAGAAAATAATGCTGGTAATGACGAAGGGAAGAACACTATTATGTTCATGCTACAGTTTCATTAATCTTTGCTTTAAGGTAGATAAACCGATTAGTGGAGCGAAGAAGCGTCATAATCGTTCAGTTGGTGATACAAGCATGAAAATTGTCATGAACAGTGTTTAAGGGGTCACTCATAAAAAGAAAACGCCCCTGGCCACTTGAAATTTCAAGATGGCATCAATTTTTCAAGATGGATTGGCCAATTAAAAAGATTTAAGAGTGTCTGTTCACAAATGCGCATGAAGGTATCAACTGATTTGTTGTGATTTTACATCAAGGCTGCGCAACCGGTTCTCAAGATGCCTGGATACTTTCCAGAGAGACCTAGTACAATGATGAACATATACGTTATGTTTTACAAGAAGTCAAAAAGTGTTAAGCAATTAATATAATTGTAGGTCTTTGAAACCTTTCAAATAATCCCTAATCCTAATCACTAATAAGAGCAACAAGAAAATCGTCAAAATACTGCGAAAAATACACCAAGGATGCATATGAAAAAGGAGTATCTAGATCTGTAGTTTCGAAACTGTGGTCCGTGGACCCTTGGGGATCGACAAATAATGCTCGAGGCTCCGCAATAGTGTTCCCTTTGAACCATTTGGAATTAATATGATTTTTAAGGTCAGAGGTTGCTTTTTATTGTAGTTCATTAATTGCAGTCTAAAAACTAAATGCAAAGAATAGGGGTCCGCCAGATTGTTTCCTTCATGAAAGGGAGCCTCGAGTTTTTAAAGTTTCCAAACCACTGTCGCTGTTTATATTAGAATCTGTCATCCAAAACTGTCAACATTTTTTCTAGTTTTCAGGTTGGTACGGCCGGCTGGCTTCCTGGGTATATATGCATCGCGCGTACAGACTTCACCAATGGCGCTAGAGGGCTGAACATTTTAACATTTACTCCTTATGTCAACAAAAACATCTGTTTTTTTCTTCGAATCTCCACCCTTAAATAGATTATTAGTGGGATGGGGGTAATTTATAATGTAAGTTTATGCTACATTGGTCCATTGGTTTACATCTGGTAGTATTCAAGTTTGTTTTTAGAAAATTCGGACCTTTTTTAGTGATCACCGCCCAGCAAAAGGCGAGAGAAGTAATTTATTCGTTGATCACCCCCTTCTCCAATATTTTAATTGATCACCCCCTATTGAGCGACTAACTAGACCTGTTTTAAAAATACATCTAAAATGAATTTTTGTTATGAGCTCCTATAAATAAATGACTCTTACAGCATGACCCATCAGCTGCCTTGGTGAAACGCACTAATTCGTTTTTAACTTGAGAATTAAACTCAAAAAAACATTCATCTGTAATTATTGGCTTTATGTTTGAATGCATTAAAAAGATACTTGATCTGACCCGGTGGTTCTCACTGTCCCGGGAACACGTTACTCCCCTCGGGATCCCAAGTCTCCTCAATTCCTCCTCCGTTTTGAATTGTCGGCCAGTATTTTTAACCATTTAATACTTTCCGTTATATGTGTCTCCCCCAGCTAAAACTCTTCCTCTTAGGACATTCTTCTCCTGGGAGGCCACTGATCCAACTGCATTATTCCCATGTGATTACAATAAACAAACTTACAAATTCTCAGTCAAATTTATCACCAAGGACGAAGCATATGCAAAATCTAGTAACCAATGTGTTACACTTCCCATGATAATATTCTGTCTTTAAAAGCTGGGAAATGAGTTCAAGGAAGATGTAAGAGAAATAGGTTAATATTATGCTTGAGGCTGCATGGAATTCTGTTTGAAGTTTTTTTTTCTGTTCACGTATTTTCTGAAATTCTAATACGTGACTGATAAGCCAGATAATATTAACTTTTGAAATTCAGGGCCGGGTTATGGTTGCTTTGGGCCCCTGTAATTCAAACAGAGGCCCTCCCATTAAAATGATTACCAGTGTAAATAAACAAGAAATTCTATGTTACTAAATTGTTGTTATATTGAATTTCATCCACAAACTTACTATTAAGTCGTACGTTTACGAACTTTTCTCATGACAATGGGGAAGGGGGTAAATATTGGAGATCCCTGGCTTCAGTCCACTCAAGGCCCCCTTATTCCTACACTGTCTTAGCTAAATAGTTGTGAGATTTGGTTTGCTATTTTTTATCAAAAAAAAAATTAAACCAGTAAAATTTGTAGGGTCAAAAATCAATGGCCACATCAGGGGGAGAGGATTAGTTTTCTGTGCATTTTTGAAGATTTTGACTTGTAAAATGAAATTCCACTAGGGGCACATCTAATACTTCGAGCAACCTTTTCTTTACAGGCCATAGTAAAACCCAAAATTGCCATTTCATACATAAATGCGTTTCATAGCTTTGAAACTCTATTTGAGATGGTCTCCCGGTATTACACGCTGAATGTATCATTTGGTCTAGTCAGCATAAATAGAATAAACAGTGAAAGAAAATGGGGCAGCTACAGGGATCGAACCTGCCACCGATAGGGTATATGCTTCATTATAGCATTGCTCTTACCATTGAACTAAGCAGCCGCTGGTAAACACAAATAACAGCTTTAACACCAAATTCTCATTTTGTACATACATGTGTATATGTCACTGACTCAATCTTTGTATTGGCTCAACATCTGTCAACCCCAGTTTTGATATTGTATTTTTGCTCACATGCTCAAAACCTTTTTTGAGAAGCCGGATTTGAGAGGATTTTGGATAAACTGTTACACCCTAAGAATCCTATCAATGGCGTAAAATCCATCTCATTCTTTCCGGCTTCGCCCTAAATTATTTTAGGGAAATAAGACGATAGATTGATCAACAATTCAACAAAATATGAACCTTTTTAAAACTATCTGCCTTACTTTTCATTTCTCTCAAGGAACACATAAAACTACTCAAGACGAATGAATATAATCCCGTGAAATTCTTATTTAGTTTAGTTTTTTCCCGGTTCAGTTTAGTTTTTTTCCCAGTTGGCCAATAGAATTGAGAACCCCACTAAAAGCCATTTTCCCCATTTTCAAGGACCAATCATTTCCAAACCATAGAACAGATGTAAAATGAAGCCAGAAATAGCTTGTTTGGACGGAATATCGTAGGACTACTAAATTTCATCTACCTCATCAAATAGAGTTATGAAATGCCAAAGTTGGCAAAATCATCATACTTGCGACTCGCAACATTTACCACAACTACTAAATCTTTCACTCAATATGCTGAAATTTGTCTCTAGGCACGATGTTACCCGCAGAAATTTCATCAAAATCTATTTATCTTTCATATTGACCATTCAGTGATTTCATATCAAATGGCGATTATGGGTTTTTCTATGGTCTGTGAAAAAATTGTCCAAAGTTTTGGCAGAGTCCCCTGGAAGAATTTCATTTTACATGCCAAGACATTCCAAAGAAACGTATAGAAAACTGGTCATACTCGGTCACGAAGTGGCCACGGATTTTTGATTTTTGATCCTACTAAATATTCGAAGTAAGTCTTCACTATTCTGAGGTAAGAAGAATTAGCTGAATACTTTTTAATGTCGGGTTGTCTTTTTGTTTATCGTGAGGAACTAGATGGAGGAACAGAGAGGTAGATATAAGATTCATAGGAAAAAAAACAAAGTGTTCGTTTATTGTTTATTCCTGTACATTCGTTGTGGAGCATAGAACTGCAACTGCTCAACTGCAGTTTTAGTCACAAGTAGGTTTTTATACGGGCTGGAGTTGCAAGCTGCAAGCCCAGCCGTCTTCTTTGACCCGGGTTTGGAACTATCTAATGTGACTGCCACGCTGTAGAATATTTTTGTTAGAGTAACATTCTGTTAGATGGACTGCCTTACGGAGATAGAAGCTCCAACTGTTTTTACTATTCACCTATAGCTGGGGGAAGAGTAGACTCGTGCCTGTCTCAAAGGCATAAGTGCGAAGTGAACGTAAACTGCCTTGACCGAAACTCGAACTCGGGCCGTTCCCCCGTGTCAGTCACCGTTACGCTATTCTGCACCTCCTGGAAGGATGGAACAAAATAAATTGAAGCTTCAAATAATACTAGGACAGTTCCAGTTCCAAAGGTGCATGATTGGAAGAGGCCAGACTATTTGGTGTGTGGAACAGACTTCCATAATAGTCAAGTGAAATAATTTTCCATCCATCGTCCGAAACTACGACTTGAAAGTATTTTGCTTGTTTCTCTTCGATGTTGCCAATTAGACATTTTATATTTGAATTTGGATCTGCCGGTGGCCGATCGGCCAAGTTTTCTTAAAAACGGAGGAAATTTACGCGTGTGATCGTCAGTAAACATCGCGAATGGTTTAAAATGCTGAAAACAGCATGGGCCCTCTTACCGAAAGATTGCCTTGATTTCTATCTATCTATTTATGTATCTATTTCATGGAATTTCTGACAGCAAATCAGTACTCCGCTCGGACAAATTTTCAGTCTAGTGTCATGTAATTTTGAATCAATGAATGAAATATTTGTATGTGACTGTAGCTATTGATTCTTGAAAGAGCGCAAATCAAGGGAGATAATTACGTTTAATGGCCGACATGAAGCGGGCATGGTAGAGAAATATATATTCTTATCAGTTTTTTTCGAAAACTGCAGGTCAACTTCAAACTAATCATCGCAATGCTTTGTGTGCTGACTAATATATGTGGCTAATATCAACTACGTACAATGGCCACTTGTTATGTTATCTAGATGCGTACACACCTACAGATAATCCTAAAATTAGAATACGAATTTTTGCTATTTGAAATTGACGATAATGTGTGGCTAAATGAATTCAGATTTCTCAATTTCAAGCGCAAAACATCCATACGCAGACTCATACATTCATAAATGAACGCAAACGCGCACAAACACTCCAACGAACAGATCACACACGCCATACGCACGCACATTTAAATACATTCATGCTGACATGAACTCGCATACTAACACGCTTGCTCATACACACGGAGACTTACGTACACAAATGACATTCACACGCACACAGACATATATACATATGCAGTGACTCATGCTCACACAGACGCTCATACATACACTGACATTACAAACCTTAATAAAGACACCCACACACACGTAAAATCGTTTATGCGTTAAAACAACAAATATCTAAATTTAGGACATTAACAACTGTGCTTTGAAAATGTTAAAAATGGCATATATAATAGAGAATGTCTCAAATTGGTTTGAAAAAGACTACGTACAAATGTATTATTGGTCAAGAACCGAAGTACACCAGGAACTGTGCAAACAATCAACTTACAACTTGAAGAAAAAATGCACTAGGGAAAGAAAATCAAGAAAAACATAATTGATGGAAGATTCGCTAGTTCCAGCTGACCATACAGAGAAAGAAAGAAAGACAATATTGACAGAACTTCACCCGAGAAGTACAGGATTAAAAAATATGGTCTTATAATCGATAAAATCCTCAATATCGCTCTTAAGACGATTAACCAACACAGATGTTGAATAAAGTCTGTGTGAATATTGAGAAAAGAGCTGGAGCGTTGATCTTTTGTCCTGTACCACACTAAATTAAGTTTAGTTAATGTCTAGTATCTCTTGGTCTTTTGTAGGGCCAACTGGTTTATACTAATATGGATTATAAATGATAATTACTATTGAGAAGATTGGCTGAGGAGAATTGGTGTCACTTGATCTTTTTGCAAGACCTATTGAAACTGATATGGAGAAAATAACAACAACAACAACAACAATAATATTAGCAGTGGCGTCACAGAGGAGGCAGGAAAGGAAAACAAAACAAAACAACAACACCCAAATGGTAGCGGGGGTGTGAACCAGAGCACTGGTGTGGGAGGCGAGCAAGAGATGAGATGTGGTCTGAAGACCCGAGGAGACTTACTGTCACTCAGCCTTCAGCGATGATCACCGGGCAACTGGTGTGAAACTGTAACCCACAGTATTGCTGTGGACCTACAGGGTCGACAGGACGGCTGGACACTTGTGGAGACTTGCTGTCACTCAACCTCCAGCGGTAGCCGTCAGGCAACAGGTGTGAAATTGCAGATAATAATAATAATAATAATAATAATAATAATAATAATAATAATAATAATAAAAGTTTAGTTATGTATTGCTACTTGAAAAGCAAACCTTCGGTGCGATGTTATAGGGAGCGCATGCTCAAAATATGGGGGAAAAATCTGCTGTTGAGGTATCAAACCAACGCCTGGCTGATCGAGTAAAACAAATCCTAAAAAAGAAATGGCTCCCTGAGACTGAGCTACAAGAAATCCGCGATAATGTAGAGAAGAAAGAAGGTGACATACTCGAAACACGTCCCAGCACAACCAACACAAACGACAAAACTAGAAGAATTCCGCACAAAACCCCTGAAGAAAGTCACACACCAGGGAGAGACGACAAAACCTCAACGGAAGAAGAGAAAACCCAGATACAAACTTTGAAAGAAATCATGCGAGAAGAGAAAACAACACTCCCCTCTCTAAGAGACAAAGAAGTGACTGAACATGTCAACTGCCTCTTACATCATATTGGAACGAAAAGCCTTTTGGAAATCATCAACTGAATTTACGCTGGTGCAAAATTGGTAACACGTAACTTCATAACACAAGAAAGAACCCCAAATAATGATACGGAGGAAAACCCCAACCGAAGAAGATTAGAAAAGCAGATCTCTCAGCTCCAGGGGGATTAAGTACTACTGAGAAATACATACAAACAGACCACGAGTAAGACTTTGGAACAAATACAAGATAACACAAAAAGGCCTCCCAAGTGCAGTGGAAGAGATACATCAGAAGAGATTAGCCAAGGAGGCAAGACTGAAGAGATACAGGCTAAGAACAGCCCAATACACACAAAACCACACATTCCAAAACAACGAGAGAAAGTTTTACCAAGATTTGAACGGAGAAAGAAGACAGAACATAAAACCAGACGCCACAGAGACCAAGAACTACTGGAATAGCATATGGGGGAACCCGAAAAGACACAACATAATCCTGTGATGGCTAGGAAACATGAAAAAAGAACTAGAAGATATAGACAATGGAGAACCAATATTATTGAATGAAACCACATTGAAACACACTCTTAGGAAAATAGCCGACTGGAAAGCACCAGGTCCCGACGGGATCCATGGATATTGGTTCAAGATATTCACCACATTACACGACAAACTCACCCACCTATTCCAAAGCTGCGTACACAAAAGCGAGGTGACAGAATGGATGACCAAAGGTAGAAACACCCTCATCCAAAAAGACCCTGTAAAGGGGAATATGGCAAGCAATTATAGACCAATCACGTGCTTACCACTTATGTGGAAAATCCTGACCGGACAAATAGTGGAAAGAATGTATATATCAATGGAAAGTAGGGGACTATTACCAGAAGAACAGGAAGGTTGCAGAAAAGGAACCAAGGGGGCAAATGAATTACTCTACATCGACCAGATGATCTTAAAAGAAGTAAGAAAAAGAAAAAAGAACATCGCAATGGGATGGATAGATAACAAAAAAGCGTACGATATGATCCCACATAGCTGGATACTTGAATGCCTTAGAATGTTCAGGATCAGCGAACCGGTGGTTAGATTCATCGTAAACTCTGTGAAAAACTGGAAAGTAGACTTGACAGATACAGGAAAAAAACTTACCAGAGGTAGGGATAAAAAGAGGAATCTTCCAAGGAGACTCGTTGTCCCCACTATTATTTGTTCTCACCATGATACCACTTAACAGAATCCTGAAGAACAACAAAGGATACCTTTTTTCCAAAACAAAAGGAAAAGTCAACCACTTAATGTACATGGATGATATAAAATTGTTTGCAAAAAACAGGGGAGAGCTGTTCAACAAAGTAAAAGAATACAGTGATGACATCGGAATGGAATTTGGAATAGAAAAATGTACAATCATGGTAATGCACAAAGGAAGGCTCACAATAGCTGAAGGAATCGAACTTCCGGACAACAGTAAGATTAGAGCACTGACCGCACAAGACCGATACAAATACCTGGGCGTCCTTGAATGTGACACAATAAAACAGGAAGAGATGAAGGAGAAAATGAAGAGAGAATACCTTAGGAGGATAAAGAAAATATTCGAGACCAAATTA